>WAAF01017940.1:0-260370 GCA_013400475.1 Tricholaema leucomelas | reverse complement strand
GCCAGGGGAAATTTAGGCTTGAGGTGAGGAGAAAGTTCTTCAGTGAGAGAGTCATTGGCTACTGGAATGGGCTGCCCAGGGAGGTGGTGGAGTCGCCGTCCCTGGTGCTGTTCAAGGCAGGATTGGACGTGGCACTTGGTGCCATGGTCTAGCCTTGAGCTTTGTGGTAACAGGTTGGACTTGATGATCTGTGAGGTCTCTTCCAACCCTGATGATACTGTGAGACTGTGATACTGTAACTGCGGAACTGGAGGAGAGGAGGCTGAGGAGAGATGTCATTGCTTTTTGCAACTCCCTGAAGGAGGTTGGTGTGAGGTGAGAGTTGATCTCTTCTCCCTAGTATATGATCTTAGAGGTCCTTTCCAACCAAAACAATTCTGAGGTTCTATAAAATTATCAGATCTTTCTTAGCTGCTAGGCCTTCACAGATATACAAGCACAGACATCCATTTTGAATTCTATATATTATATATTCTATAGTTCTGTCCACCTTAAAAAGAACTTTCTGGAAACCTGGCAGACATTGGAACAAATGTTGTACTAAGAAATAATGACATCTATCTTGCTTTGGCTATTTTTCTGTTTTGTTTAAAGCAATAATGTCTTTCCTTTTTTAATTTATTTCTGTAGTCTCAGTTTCAATAAGAGGTTCTGCACATTCAGGCTTTTCTCTGTTGGTAACACAGGGCTTGGGAAAACATCAGTCATAACATTTTGCATCCTTCACCCCAGTTACACTAACCTATACAGCCAGATAGGGGCTTTCACAGTCCAGACACTCTGAGTACAGTGGTGAAGTCCTTCAGTAGCTTTAATTTTGAAGAATTTGGTTATGAACTACACCACTTCAACTGTTTAGACTCTGAAGGTAGGATGGATGCATCTTAATCTCAGCAGATTCTATTATTGTACAATAAAAAAAAAGAAGCAAAAACCCCAACCACCCAAACCCCCAGTAACAGCTCCCTCAAAAAAAAGAAACAATGGGGAAGGAAAAAAATCCTCAAATAAACCAACCAGTCAAACAAAAAAACTAAGCAAAAAATCTAACAAAACCCCACCCAACCAAAACCAACAAAACCCAATGAAGCCCAAATAAACAAATACATTTTAAAGGCCCCCAAAAATCCCACCTGTCAAAAAAGGGCTGGGAATGATAATAGCTTAGTTCATGCACCTACCTTGTTTTCTAAGAGTATTCATTTCTCAGGTAGTTTTGTCTTCTCTCCAGATGTGCAAAACTTCCTTTGCCTTTAATTAAAACATCCCTGAAATCACAGAAGGGAAAAGCCATACTTTACACTCTTTCCTGCAAATTCCCACTAAAGTTCCTTTTATTCCTTCTGAGTTATCATCATTTACTACTTCAGTTGTCCAACAGCTCCTGGAACTCATGCAAAAACCTGCTTACAGTTAGGCTATTTGCTGATATCATGGACACTTCAGCAACCATTTGAAGCAGCAGTTTGTTACTTTAAAGCTGAAGAAACAGTTGACTGCTCTGTTGAATTACATAAAACTCCTTGTTCATGTTAAACTACAAAGTATGTATAAACTTAGGTAAAACCTAGTAAACTTTATAATGTCTCCTCTTGATGGAGAGAGGGATCACCTAGGGAAGGTCACATGGGAACACAATCAGCCTTGAATGTCTATAGAGATGGAGACTCCACCACCTGCCTGGGCAGCCTGTTCCAGTGCTCTGCCACCCTGTAAATAAAGAAGTTCCTTCTCATGTTTAGATTTAACTTCTTATGTACAAGTTTATGTTCATTACCTATTATCCTGTCACTGGAGACCACTGAGAGGAGGCTGGCCCTATATTTCTAACACCCTGACAGTGATATAAAACCAATTCATCTTCGAAAACAGCCTCTGAAACTCCACTCCAGCTTGATTGTTGTTTTACAAACAGTGATAAAAGACTTCTGTTTTCTGACTTGCAGATTAGAGAATCACAGATCTATTTTTTGTCGGAAGAGACTTCTAAGACCATTGATTCCAACTGTCAACCTAACACCACCATGGCCATTAAACCATGTCCCAAAGTGCCATGTCCACAGATTTCTTGAACATCTCCAGGGATGGTGACTCCACCACCACCCTGGGCAGCCTGTTCCAATGCCTGACCACTTTTTCAGGAAATAATTTTTTCCTAATATCCAACCTAAACCTCCCCCAACACAGTTTCAGAACATTTCCTCTCATCCTATCACCTGACACTAGGGAAGAGAGATCAACTCTCATCTCACTCCAACCTTCTTTCAGGGAGCTGTGGAGAGAACAATGATGTCTCCTCTCAGACTCCTTTTCTCCTGACTGAACAACTCTGGTTTCCTCAGCTGCTCCTCGTAAGACCTGTTCAGCATACTCTTCACTGGCGTTGGTGCCCTTCTCTGGACACACTCAAGTCCCTCAAGGTCATTCTTGTAGTGAGGGGTCCAAAACTGAACTCAGCATTTGAGGTGTGGCCTCACCAGTGCCCAGTACAAGGGCATGATTGCAAAGTTTTCATATTAGAAGCAGCCTAACTCCTCTTTGTACACAGAAACATGCTGTGGAAAAAGTATAAAGTTGTTAAACTTGAATGTTGCAGGAGACAGAAATAACAGTCCCTACCAGCAAAAACTTGTTGCTCAACAAGAAAGAACTCAAGCCCTTATATGGTGCTGCAAACATCTTTTTCAAGAAGGTAAAGCACTTTAAATTGCCCAGTGACATACTCGCTCTCATGGCTAAGAGCTCTATCTGGAAATGACCCAAAACTCCACAGTAGTTATAGCATTCTTGCTTCCTGTTCCTGTAAATGTTAAGGAGGAACCAAAACACAGTCATTCACCAAAAAAAGAAAAAGAGGAGTAGAAATATTCACCACATGGGAATTAACCATGGTGCAGGACAATTCCAAACTCTTCCAAGTTTCAGAAATGACGCAGCTGTCTACAGAGAGGAAGGTTTTATTTTAGATGTTCAGCATGAATCATTCAGAGCTGGAATAGTTATAACACAGTAGTAGGGATTATAATGAAAGAACTCAAGACAGAACAGGATTACTATAAACTCTTCATGTCTCCTATCTTTGCCCATTATTCACCATAATCATACAGTGGGTTGGGTTGGAAGGGACCTTAAAAATCACCTGCTTCAAACCCCACTGCCATGGGCAGGGACACCTCCCACTACAACAGGTTGTTCAAGGCCTCACCCAGCCTGGCTCTGAACACTTCCTAGAAGGGGGCATCCATGACCTTCCTGGGCAACCTGTTCCAGTGTCTCACCACTCTCACTGTAAATAATTTCTTCCTAATATACAGTCTAAATCTCCCCTCTTCTAGCTTCAAGCCATTGCTCCTCATCCTATCACTACAAACCCTTGCAAAAAGTCCCTCCCCAGATTTCCAGTAGCCCCCTTCAGGTACTGAAAGGGTGCTATAAGGTCTCCCTGGAGCCTTCTCTTCTCCAGACTGAACACTCCAACTCTCCCAGCCTGTTTTCACAAGGGAGGTGCCTCAGCCTTCACATCTTCTTTGTCACCTCCTCTGGACCCACTCCTTGTGCTGAGGGCCTCAGACCCAGATGCAGTACTCCAGGCGTGGTCTCACCACAGCAGAGGGGGAGAGTTCATAGATTCACAGACTGCATCAGATTGGAAGAGAGACCCAAAGGTCATCTTATTCAATTCCCTGCAGTCAGCAGGGACACCTCCAACTAAATCAGGCTGCCCAGGGCCACATCAAGCCTGATCTTGATTGTCTCCAGGGAGACCATCAAGGCCTCAACCACATCCCTGGACAACCTGTTCCAATATTTCATCATTCTCATTGTGAAGAACTTCCTCCTTATGTCCAACCTAAACCTATCCTGCTCCAGTTTCAGCCCATTGCCCTTTGTCCTATTGCTACAAGCCCTTCTAAACAGTGACCTTACTTGTCTGGCAGGTCACACTTCTTAAAGGTTTAAAACCTTGAACACTGATGTGTTCAATTAGTTTCTTCTATTAAATAAATTTTAAATGTTCATATAGTACCATAAGCATATATATAATTTCACAACCTTTAGAACCAGATACCATGATCCTGCACTTCAATGAAAGTAAAATAATATGGCCTAAATTATATAAAAATATGCCAGTTGTTGTGGTAGCCCTGATAGGCCCCAAACAGGCTTATACATGTCCTGCCTTGCCCAGGCATGTTTTTCTGCTCTACCAGAGAGGCAAGCATGGAAACGGACACAAAAGGACCTGGAGCCGCTGAGTCTGGCCTGCCCAGGGTCCTGTGGTGTAAGGTACACACACTCAGCTTGTGCCTGCCTAGTGCAAGGCCTGTGCTCTGCCCAAATTAGGGCAAAGTCAGCCTGTGGCTTTGCCTAATATGGTATGGTTTGGCTAACTGCCATCCTGAGTGGCTGTTCTTGTGTCCAAAGGGCAATTAATCTCAGCCCACACTGATAGAAGGAGCTAGGCAGGTGAACAACCTGCTTTTGCTTCCCTGCTTTGCTCCCCTGCTCTTTGCCTGCTCTCTCTGCTGTGCTCAGCCCTGCTGCTATTGCACACTGCCTTATTGCTTGCCTGGTGAGCTCCACTGCCACGAGTTACCAGGAGCAGACCCTGGATCAGCCTGTGTGGCCAGCGTGACATCGTGCTGAGACTGCACCACATCTGCCTTCTGCACCTGAAGGTCCTGCTTAGAATTCCTGGACATATCTACAGACTGTCCAGAAGAAGCCAGGAGAACAAGGTCAGAGATTGTCTGCATCCTGTCCCTAGCAGCCGGGAAGATTCAAGCCTCAATGTCCAACAAGACAGAGTCCCCTGAAAGCATCTGGGCAGTGTCTGGACTGTGGCTAGCCCCTGCAAGGGTAATAATAATAACCTGTGAGTAAATGCTTAAATGCCTCTTTGTAATTCTCTGTTGCCTTCTGCATAGAGCAGAAAGAGCTTGAGCCCAGCTACTGGGCAAGCGGCATATTGACCGCAAGTGGTGTTTGACCATGAGAACCTTCTCTTCCAGTTCAATTAATGTTTATATATTTTGCTGGTTATTACTAGATGCAGATATTATCCATAGAATGTTTCCATGACCATGTAAGAACCAAAATAGTAATAAAATGAGTGGTCAGGGGTGGCAGGAGTTCTGAATAGCAAAATTAATAAACAACATTAATTTTGGAAAATATCATCTCGCATCAATTAATTCCCCCTCCCCAACACCAATACCTGTAGACACATTTAAATACTTCCCAGTCCTCAAGAGCTTACAGCCAAAGTGACTGCACATTTAGCGACTGGGAAAGAGTTCAGGTGCTGATAGGTAGATATGTGGTGACCTCCTTTATGCTGTCTCTTCACTCACAAGCGCTAGAGACTTGTACAGTTGCACATATTTAGAAAGATTAATCTACTTTTGAATTCTTTGTCAGAATTCAGAAAGCTAAATTTACCAACCCAACTCCCCCCACCTTTGTAGAAAGACCTAGGCACCTACTGTTAAAATTAAGCATGAAATGAGCTGCCCACACTGCTGCCTCAATTATTTTCTAATAAAATTAGCTTTCAGCTAAGCACATCAGTACTGACATGCAAAGCATGTCACTAGTCACAGCTCACTAGTTTCAATTTGTACAAAGTTTGAAAGCAAAAGCTGCTGCATGTAGAAGTGGTGGTTAGTCCTCAGTTTCAGGTGAACTGTGGTTGCCATGACAATGCTGCCATGACATTTTGCCTAACCTTAGAGCAGAGTCCAAGGATTGAGTAAATCCTGCCATCGTGTTCTCCACTTTCCCAAGTAAGCGGTCCCCAAAAGTCAGGGAGAAGTCTTACTCGTGGAACAGTCTCAAGAAAATGCAACTGCAGCTGTCTGTCTGCTTTGTTAATAACCAGAGGTTGAATCTCAGAATCCAAGTCTGTCAGTAGGCATTAAAAATTACACTGTAGTAAACCAAAAAGAGGCCCTTTGTAAGCAGCTTCATGAACAGCTCTAAAGACTGAACACAGACCTTAAGATGCCTTGACGTTTGTCTTGTTAGCTTAAGAAGGAGATGCATTGATGCTTTAAGTTCCCATCCCCTTTGTGAGTATACATAGGAAACAGGAATCCTCTCTTGCTGTCATTTTGATGCCAGCTACAGAATTACAAAAAACCCAAAGGGAGCGGAGGGAGGAAAGGAAGGCTTGCAGTTAATTCTATCCTTGTATACAAACATGCACTTCTCTTCCTGCTTAAAGTTGGAAGGAAGTCCTTTTATACACAGCATGCTTCCTCGCAGCATTCCTACAGAAGAGACAAAGAGACGTTTTTATCTGAAAAGGATCAGCTATTTTTTCCAGGTCTTGTCATGTTTAAGGTGACACTGGAGCAGTAAGTACTCCTTCAAAGAAGGAACGACTTTAGCAACTGAGTCTGTTCTGCCTGGAAAAGAGAAGACTCAGGGGAGACCTTAGAGGAGTCTTCCAGTACCTGAAGGGGGCTACAGGAAATCCAGGAAGGGAATTTTTACAATGGCTTGTAGGAAATGGATTAAAGCTCAAGGAGGGTAGATTAAGACTGGATATTAAGAAGTTGTTATTTACAGTGAGGGTAGTGAGGCACTGGAATAGGTCATGGATGCCCTCTCCCTGTTCAGGGACAGGCTGGATAAGGCCTTAAGCAACCTGGTCTAGTGGAAGGTGTTCCTGCCTATGTTAGAGGGACTGGAACTAGATGATCTTTAAGATTCTTTCCAACACAACCCATTCTATGAATCCATCAATAGAAATGGCTATTGCATTGTTGCAGTTGGACCGGATTTGGTGGTACAGGCTCTTGAGTTCCTTTACTCACCTCGCAGTCACACAAAGAAAGAAGTACTTTGTTTCACTGGATGACCAGAGATACTGGCAACACTCACCTCACTGTAAATCACAGAATCATAGAATGTTTTGGGTTGCAAGGGATCTTAAAGATCATCTAGTTCCCATATCCCTGACATGGGTAGGGATACCTTCCACTACACCAGGTTGCTCAAGGCCTTATCCAGACTGGCCTTGAGCACATCTGAGGAAGGNGCCTCCTCTTCTCCAGGCTAAACAATCCCAGCTCCCTCAGCCTCTCCTCGTAGGGCTGTGCTCGAGGCCTCTCACCAGCCTCGTTGCCCTTCTCTGGACACGTTCAAGCATCTCAATGTCCCTCTTAAACTGTCCCTTTTAATCTGTTCCAGTGCCTCACTACCCTCATTGTAAAGAATTTCTTCTTAATAACCGGTCTAACTCTACCCTCCTCACACTTCAATCCATTCCCTCCTCTCCTATCATGACAAGCCCTTGTAAAAGCCTTAACAGGAACCATTTAGCAAAGAGCTAAAATTATGTTCACCAGATGTTCCAAATTTTCTTGTTTCCTCTAGATGTCAATCCTGCAAACACATGGATGATTACCTGTACATAAGCAGCCCAGCCTAGGTCTATGCACATAGTTGTAGTCTATTATGTAATATTATTTTGAAACCTTAGCTTCTAACACTCACTCATGACTTACTATAAATAACCTAAGAAGGGACTCAACTGGGGCTTCTAACTCATTTGTAAAGGGAACTTGTGGCCCCAGAACCTTAAGTCACTCTTGAAAACTAACCACAGGCAGATGTGTTCAGATGTGTCTCAGTTCCAAATTTGAGTTGAGATTTTCATGAAGTGATATTGCCAGAGACTGAAGGAATTACTTAGGATATGAATGTACAAGGACAGAGTAACACATGTTGTTAAAAAAACCCGTAAGATTTCCACATCTGTCAGAGACTAAGATTTTCAGTCTGCAAAACACTACATCTATATAATTTCTGTTTTAGGATATGAGCTATGCTTACTTTCAGTGTGTTACTATTTTCACTTTCTGTCATGGCAAACCACGACTTATTCACCTTCACTGAATCCTAGATTGCCAAATGCAATAAAATTAAGAGCTTTCAAGCATTTAAGTATTTTAAGTTGTATACAGCTGCATCAAAACAAGTGCAGCCAGTAGGACAACAGACCTGATTCTTCCCCTTTACTCTTGTGAGACCCCACCTCTAGTACTGTGTCCAGCTCTGGGATCATAGGAAAGACATAGAACTATTGGAGCAAGTCCAGAAGAGTGCCACAAAGATGATACAAGGGCTGGTGCACCTCTGCTTTGAGGATGGGGCCTTGAGTAACCAAGTCTACTTGAGAGGCATCCCTGAACAGAGCCAGGAGGTTGAAGTAGATGAGAGGCCTATGGGAAAGCTGGGAAGGGACTTTTCACAAGGGTTTGTAGTGATGAGAGGGAATGGATTCAAGCTCGAGGAGAGCAGATTTAAATTGGAAATTAGGCAGAAATTCTTTCCAGTGAGGGTGGTGAGACACTGGAACACATTGCCCAAGAATGTGGTGGATGCCCAGTGGAGGTGTTCAAGGCCAGGCTGAATGGGGTCTTGAGCAACCTGGTCTAGTGGGAGGTGTCTCTGTCCCTGAAAGTGAGGATCGAATTAGATGATATTTAAGATCCTCTCCAAGCCAAACCATTCTACGAATCTGTAAATCTTTAAGGTTCCTTTTGACCTAGGCCATTGTATGATAAAGGATTTTAAGCTGTATATGCCTACTGTGAAGATGATACATCCATGATGAAGCATTTTCTATGAGGCAGAAGTTTCACTCAAATACTGGGTGGCCCAGTTCACAGAGAAAACCATGTACAAGCTCATTCCAAAAGCATATTCTAAATAATAGAAATCAAAAGGCAAGAAGAGAAAAAACATGCTTGGGCATTGAAAGTATGCTTTGAACCACTGGTAGAATAAAAATATGTTCCTATTCAGATGCTACCATTTCCTGCTTCTGAAAAGAATTCCTCCATCCATTAATGGGCTATGTAATAGAAACATCCCAGGAGATTTGGAGCTCCTTTGAAAGTAGACTGGCCAGATGAGTGTCCACAAAATTCAGTCTGAGGTGCTTACCAGACTTAGAAATTCTGTCACTAACCATCCCAAAGAGAAGAAAAGAACAAATGGACTGTCAGTCCCAGTCCTGCTGCTGCTTGATGGAGAATCTTGTGAAGGGAAAGAACAGTTCCATATACTGACTGCACAAATTTAAGTAGGATGCTTTGCTGTGCAAAGAGTTAATGTGTGATGAAACACAGCCATATGGTGTGAAAGAGCTGACATAGAATTGTTTTGGTTGGAAAAGATCTTCAAGATCATGGAATTCAACCATCAACCTAACACCACTATGGCCATTAAACCATGTCCCAAAGTGCCATGGCCACGTTTCTTGAACACCCCCAAGGACAGTGACTCCACTACCTCCCTGGGCAGCCTGTTCCAATGCCTGACCACTCTTGTAGGAAATGTTTTTTTCCTAATATCCAACCTAAACCATCCCTTGCACAATTTCAAGTTAATCCCTTTCAATCACCTGATACAAGGGAGAAGAGATCTGGAGTGCAGAGAAAATACTGACTCTGCTTATGAAATAATGAAGAAGCTATTTAAAGTGAAAAATCTGCCACAGATGTCCTTTCCTCATCTGTATTTTGAACAACAGCCAAATTTAGGCTTCATACTCAAAGAGAATCAGAGGTGTCTCAGATTTGCTAGGGACAATCTCTTAGACTGTCATTACTACATTCATGGTTAGATGACAGAAATCAATGATTTTGGAATCTTTATTGTGGAGTTTGTTTGTTTTGGTTTTTGTTGGTTTTTTTTTGTTTGCTTTTGGTTTTGTTTGATTTTTTTTTTTGTTTTGGTTGGAGGTTTCTTGGTTGGTGCTTTTTTTTTTGTTGGGGGATTATTTTTTTCCTGATAGTTTTTGACTGTTTAAATCTTTCTTCTCTCTTAATCTGACTCAAAATCAGACCAATAACATATGCCTGGTTCAGTTCTTGTTCCATCTCAAATCAGCTCCACAAAACATGTTTTTCTACATTGCAATTCTGTCTCGTACCAGATTCATACAATATATTCCCCCCTCTTCCAGTTCCATTTTAAATATCTGTGTCTAGTTTAGAATCCAAACCTTGCTGAATTCTAAGGAACCAAAATGGTATAGAATTGTTCCACCTTTCTCATAAAGCAAAAGGCAGTCAGTATTTTATAGCACACTTACTTCTCATTCCAGCACTGTCCAGCTTGAAGCAGGTTGTGCTTACTAAAAGGAAAGTAAAGCATTTCTGCATAGGTTTATTAGTTATGTTTTATTATAAAGTATTTTTAAATGAAAATGTAAATCCCTTAGAAGTTTGAACAGCTGTACCTTTGAATATTTAGCCTGTTATTGCTCACACAAAGCCATCTTTGCCATTTTTCCTTTTTCTGTGAGCAGAACAATTGCAGGACTGGAATAAGAACTGGCAAAGGAAAATGATTAGCAGTAGATGTTCCTGCTCCTGTAGCTTAGGGGCTGTCCCTGTCACATTTGAAGAAGCTTTCTAAAACTTGATGATTTTGTAGCAAAGGAAGTGATGGAATTAACCACAGACCATTTGTTACTCCTGTTAACTAATTTCTTGCTGCTGTCTAAATATATTGTAGGGTGGGTTGTTTTGGTTTGTTTTATTTCACTTGTTAGATATTATTGTCTACATGTCTAAATAGGTATTCTACCATTACGATTATCAGTGTAAAGACATATTTTTTCTTCCTAAATTATCTCTTATTTCAGATACTTAACCTGAGACATCTCAGGAAAAATAGGTAATTCAGCACTTCTCTTTGACCCTTCAGAGGAATCAAGGCAGTCGAGCAGAAAGCAAAGAAACAAAATGAATAGATTGAGTCAGATAAAAAATAAGCTTAAAGAAGATGTACTTTTAGAAGGGGGTTAAAAATATATAGGGGATTTTGTTCTGGAAAGGAAAAGTGTAACACAACAACAGATGCTCCATCGACAGCACAACTGCCTGTGAAATAAGGGGAAAGAAAATTTCTTTAAATAAACCACATGGCTGCTCTCCAGACAAGCAGCTTCTGTAAGAAAGAATCTCCACTGCATTTAAGAAATATACATGACCTTTGGTTTTCTTAGTCCAGTTCATGTTGATATATCTTATGACTTGGTTACTTCAGCTCAGAGAAAAAGGGAAGTCTCTTGATAATTCTTTGCTGTCTACACAAATTTTGTGTGCAAGCACAAGGGAACAGAGTATTTTTCTGACTGTTTGCCCTCTTTCCAGAATAGATGGGTTAGAAGAGGACAGCAAGAGACAGCTTAATTTCACTTGCGCTGCCTGTTCAGATTAAGTGAGACAACGCAGAGGCTGAGAACAGCAGTAAAGGTTACAGTTGAAATGCGAGGCAAATGACTACTACAAGGCAGCAGGAAGGAAACAAAGAATTCTGACTCACAGGTGTGTCTGAGTTAGTGTTTCTTGTGACGGCAGCTGGGAGAGGGAGTAAAATTATGCACTTCCCTTTGCTTGGGCTATGATTTCCAAACACAGTCAGTTGTGAAAAGCTATCAGCGTTACCGTGTTTCTCCTCCAGCTGCAGCAGGAAGACTTGGAAGCACCAGGACTGCATTCCAAATACTGGACAAAACACGTGGGAGAAAAGAGCAAAGAGCCTCCTCTTCCAAGCCCCATATTTACCATTTACAATTCAGTGGAAGGAAAACTTGATGTTACTATTGTTTATGAACACCAACTGATGGTTATGGTTTCTGGTTGTATATAAGACCCAACCCATTTTTACTGCTTTTGCATCTCAAATTACTTCCCAATCACTGCCTTGCACCCAACCTTGCTCTTAAATTCCAAATTCCAATCACAAGAGCACGTGTGCTTCTTTCCAGGGATAATTACCACATGCAACACAGTGTCAGTTCTCTCTGGAGGGAACCACCTATAAATTTGGGAAGGTTATTGAACTGAGTCACTTCCCCTTCTGGCATGCACTGCTTCTAGCACAGCCTTACTTAGTGGCTGCAGCTGAAAGTGGATTTTTAAATATTACTTGTGAGGAATTCTTGTTAGTTTTTGTAAAGGCTAAACTGTGAGAATTACACCTTCCTCTCAGTAGCTGGAGAGTAATAGAAAGGTTTCTCCTACAACAATAAAACTCAAGTGACTTCAAGTCTTATATCTCATTTCCTCCACATGCACTGAGTTAAACTGTTTCTATTACAACAGAGATGCTCTGCATTTTAGTGGTCAGATCTTTCAGAAAAAATCAGAAATACTTTGTTGTTACTAATGACATCCACTTAGCTCAAATGTGGCCAAGAACTATTCTAGATATAATTATTCAAAAGCTCTTACAGCTTTGTTTGTTTGTTCGTTTGTTTCCCCTCAGTAAGTCTCACATGAGGGATGAAATGCTTTTGGCCATGCATTTCAAAGGGGCATGAGTCCATCCTGAATCAGGTTTGTTTGGGTCAGAAAAGACCCCATCAACCTAACACCACCACCAAAGCCATTAAACCATGTCCCTGACCTCCTTTAAGGAAGTCGTAGAGAGCAATGAGGTCTCCCCTCAGCCTCCTCTAGGCTGAACGATCCCAGTTGCCTTAGCTGCTCCTCGTAAGACTTGTTCTCTAGACCTTTCATCAGCTTTTTTGCCCTTCTCTGGACATGTTCCAGCAACTCATTGTCAAATTCTTTCAGGTCTTTGACTGACAAGTAGCCAAGGACATTCTCAATAGCTAGTGACTATGAAGCAGAATAATTTTGACCTTCCCCTTTTCCTCCAGCCTTGGCATTATCCTGTGCTCTCAAGGTAGGGATTCAGCTCTTAAAAATTATTGGAGCTATTTCCTAAAGGGAAAGCGACCTTTTTCTCTGTTTTTTGGGGGGGATTTTTGTTTGTTTGTTAAAATAATGAATTATTTGCTGCCCTTTTTCTTTTTTTTTTTTCAAGGCAAGGCATGTGAATACAGAGGAAATACATTTGGTGCAAATGAAAAGATACGCTCCTGGAACTGAGCCTGATGCCAAAGCAAAGCATCAGAATTTGAAGTGACAATCTGAGAAGCAGGAGCAGAGATGTCCAAGTATCACTGCTGTTCTGTGCTTACCTTACAACAACAATTCATCCTTAGAAGCCATGCAGCTTTTGTACGGCAGAATTACAAACAGAAGACTTCAGACTACTTTTGACCTGCTATGTCATATAGACTGACCTAAAAAACCCTTAGATTTCAGAGCCACATGAACCATTTGAGTACACAGAGACATTAAATAAGGGTACTATAAAAATCATAGTGAAACTACTGCGGAACAGAACTCTGAACCAGAAAGCAACAAGAGATGATTAGCTGATCTTTACCAGTAACTGTGAGTGATTTATTATAAACCAGCTGCATTGGGACATCTAAACTACATTTGTTGTGGTGGTTTGTTGGGTTTTGGGGTTTGAGTTTGGTGTTTTTTCTTTTCCATTGCTAGCTGTCTGTTACTTGTTGGAAAGAGACTCTCAGTTCTACTTGCCTGCTTGGCATTTAGCACTATTCTCCACCCACACAGCCTACTCAAAATGGCACCCACACTGGAAATTTTACACTTTTCAGCTTCTATTTTCCATCTGTCTCAAATTCCACAACATTCCAGCTACAATTCCAGAAGGCAGTTAAGTTTGTTGTCTTCATGCTTGCTCTGCTGTTCACACTCCTCCTCTTTTCTCTTTGCCCTCCTGTTAAGCAAGTTGGGCAGTTTGTACTCCAACATATCCCATGTAGATTAAAAATTAAATAGTAAAGAGAGCAACAACAGCTGAAAAAGTGAATACTGGCTAGGTCCTGCATTTGGCAAAAACTGAAAAAATGAATGTTGGCCACTTCCTGCATTCAGCTTTTCCTGAAGTTCACATTTCATGAGGTAAGTATCCCAAAGCTTTTAAAAATACTTATGGCTCTGAAACAAACACTACGGAACTCCACTAATTTGGCAGTGCACTTCAAACTGATCTATAGGTGTGATGAGAAAAAGAGAACCGAAACCAAAGGCAACAGTTCAGTTTGATATGCACACTGCAAAAAGAAAGAAAGAAAAAACCAAGCCAGGCTCTCAGGACCATCTTCTGTCCTATTCAGTAGAGATGATGATGCTAAGCTACAAACCTGAGCATTTCCCTCATTCCTCATTGTGTGCTGGTATTTGTGTGACTCTGTCATGGATGACACCTCCCACTCAAGACTTCCAGTGGCATCCAGTTGAAAGCACAACCACTGAGACACCAATCCAGGGGCACCTGCCTTGGTTACAAAGGAGCACTGCTGAGGATAGTTCATAGGTTCACAGAAACACAGTATAGTTTGGGTTGGAAGAGATCTTAAAGATCATCTGGTTCCAATCCCCCTGCCACAGTCAGGGACACTTTCCACTAGATCAGGTTGCTCAAGGTCTTATCCAATTGGCCTTTGACACCTCTAGGGAGGACCCTTTTTTTTTTTGCTGTTTTTCAAAAGGTCATGAGGTTACAAACTGTCCAGTGACAGCAGCAACTAGTAATACACCAGATAAGCACAGCAGCCCAGGTGATGATCTTAGAGGTCTTTTCCAACCAAAACAGTTCTGAGATTCTATGATATGAAATTGACCTCAAACAGACAGACACAGTAAGCTTTTGCACAGTGAAGTTCTCATACCATAGCTGATTACCTCTGCTTCTCAGCCCACTACTAGTGTGCATTCTAGCACAAAGAAAGGTACTCCAGATGAATGCTCTGTAGAAAAGCAAGCTCAGTTCTGTTTGTTTTTCCTTTTCCATTAGACATGCTGCTATGCAATAAAAAGCCCTATGAAAACACACAGTGAAGTCAATCCATAGAAATGTCCCTAGTCATAATTCACAGGTTTACAGATTGCATCAGGCTGGAAGGGACCCTCAAAGATCATCTTGTCCAATCCCCCTGCAGTCCACAGGGACACCTCCAACTAGATCAGGCAGCTGGAAGTGTTGCTGCTTATTGCAGGGGGGTTGGACAAGATGTTGAGCTTCTTTCCTATTCAACAGTATCAATACAGTATCTGATGACACAAAACTGAAGGGAGTGGTTGATACAGCACAGGGTTGTGCTGCCATTCAGTGAGATTTAGATAGGCTGGAGAGTTGAGCAGGAAGATATTTAATCAACTTCAACAAGGGTAAGTGTCTTGCACCCGGGAAAGAGAACAACCTCAGGTATCAGTATAGGTTGGGGACTGACCTGCTGGAGAGCAAGGAAGGGGAGAGAGACCTGGAGGTCCTGGTGGATGGAAGGTTGACCATGAGCCAGCAATGTGCTCTGGTGGCCAGGAAGGCCAATGCCATTCTGGGGTGTATTAAACAGGGTGCTTCTCCTCCCCCTCTACTATGCTCTGGTGAGGTCGCATCTGGAGTACTATGTTCGGTCCTGGGCCCCTCGGTTCAGGAGGGACAGGGAACTACTTGAAAGAGTCCAGCACAGAGCCATAAACATGATTAAGGGAATGGAACATCTTCCTTATGAGGAAAGACTGGGAGAGCTGGGGCCCTTTAGCTTGGAGGAGACTGAGAGGTGACCTCATCAGTGTTTACAAATATGTAAAGTGTGAGTGGCAGGAGGATGGAGCCAGGCTCTTCTGTGATGCCTAATGCCAAAAAAAGGGGCAATGGGTGGAAGCTGAGGCATAGAAAGAGTTTTTTTACTGTGAGGGTGACAGAACACTGGAACAGTCTGCCCGGGGGGGTTGTGGAGTCTCCCTCTGGAGATATTCAAGACCTGCCTGGATGCATTCCTGTGAGATCTGGTATAGGAAATCCTGCTCTGGAAGGGGAGTTGGACTGGATGATCTTTCAAGGCTCCTTCCAGCCCCTCACCTTCTGTGATCTCCTGTTCAGCAGGTGCAGAATTTCATAATCTAGTTCAGCAAACAGAGAACTGAGCACTTCAGACATGAGAGATTAGAAGGGCTAGGCAAGAAGCCATCACAGAGAGTAGAAATACAATCTTACCCAGAACACTGATCCAGGAAGTATCAGTAGAAATCTGACAGTGACCATTCCTACTTTCTAATCTGTTGAGTTTGGTTGTTGTTTTTTTTGGGAGGGTTGTTTGTGTTTGTGGGGGTTTTTTTTGGTGGTTTTTTTAATTGGGGGGGATAGTGTTTGGGTTTGTTTGTTTGTTTTGGGGAGGGTCTGTGAAATTTCTCTAGGTCACCTTTGAAAAACAAGGAATAACAAAAGGTCAGTATCATAGAAAACACTAAGGCTGGAGGAGACTAACAACTCCAACAATATACCATTTTCTTTTCTATCATACTGTCCTTCCAATCTTCCCAGTTAAAAGGGAAGTCTACTTTTCAGTATGCAGGGTTAAAGGAAGAGAGTTCACGAATCTGTGTGGACAGGAGGAGCTAAGATTACAACTGAGCTACTGTATTTGCTGTGATACACACAATGTCAGCATCGTACTGTAAGCCAAGGCCTCCAGGGAACTGAGAAGAAAAGGGCATTGAAATAAAAAAAAAAAGAAAGAACAAACAGTGACAGAAACAAAGGGCAGACATCCCTTTTATGCCTTTTCCAATACTTCAAAGTGGATTTTAATTTTTATTGATGATCTCTTCTAAAGAATTTAATTCTTTATTGGTGAGTCTAGCAGATTTTATTTCCCTCAAACTAATCAGGAAGAACATTTGTTCTTTTTTTTAAAGTTCTCTTTGAGAGGAAGTTATTTCTCCTGCGTTCCTTGGGCAGTCATGTAAAACAGGTTCTTCTAAAACAATAAGCGAGAAAAACAAGAATGCCTTTGGAAAGGAAAAAAGAAAGCACCTTAAAAATCATCGAGTTCCAACTGCCCTGCCATGGCCAGGGACACCTTCCACTGGAGCAGGTTGCTCAAGGCCTCATCCAACCTGGCCTTGAACACTTTCAGAAAGGGGGCATCCACGACCTCCCAGGGCAACCTGTTCCAGTGTCTCATCATAAATTAGTTGCCACTTTGACAGACAAGGTTACCTTTTGATCTGTGTAAAATAATTACTCATGATCCTGTAATCAGTGAAGTCATTAAGGAGAAAACTTGGCAAATACAGGAATACAGCACCCCCAGGACACAAATAAACTTAAAACAAAATGCAAAACTCTGCATAGTGATGATTTCCATTCTGGCACAGTGTGTATAGCTGTAAAACAGGTTTACTCGTCTCGTGGCATTTCAAAAGCTTGCAATGATTTGATGTTAAGTCTGATAAGTAAGTAATAAGTAAGTAATTTATAATTTAAAGTAATTAAAATAAGTAATTTAAAAAATAAATTATAAAGTAATAATAATTTATAAACAAGTAACTTATAAATTTATAAATAAGTAGTTTATAAATTAAATGCCAATGGTGAATTGATAGACTCCCTTTTTACAAGGAGTCACAAGGTAAAGACAAGGGGTAATGGAGACAAGTTACTCCTGGGGAGATTCCCATTGGTCTCCAGATGAAAATGTTTCCCCATAAGAACAGTTAGACATTGGAATCATCTCCCAAGGGAAGCAGTAGATTCCCTTACATTGGACAGTTTGAAGACTCAGCCTGGCAGGGTGCTAGGCCAGCTCATTTGAGCAGTACTATAACCTAGAAAGGTTGGACCAGAGGATCCTTGAAATCCCTTCCAACCTGGCATTCTGTGGAACTGTGATTCCATAATCACTGCATTCCCTGATGATTTCTAAAAGATCTAACTTACTGCCCAAGTTGTCTTATTCCAAGTGTCCTTCCAGGAATTTAGTTGTTCAGCATTCAGCCATGACAAATTTTGCAAATTTCCCCCATTTAACCAAAGAATCTTTCTGGGTAGTTTAAGTGCCATATTTCTGCTTTTTTTTGGCTCAACTGACTACACTTTTCATAGGCTTCACTGCTCGGTAATTAAGTTTGATAGAGTTAAAATCCAATTGGCATTGTTTAGTCAAATGGAAGGAACAAAAATACAGAAAGCCAGGGAGTCAAGGGAAGCAAGCTCACCATGAGGAGATGCTCAGCCTTGGTCAAAGGAAAATAAAAAGCTTTAATTAATCATGAATATTTTTTTCCTTAAAATGTGGGCACTTGGACACAGCCTGGTTAATCTATGCAAGTGCAGGATGAAGCCTATGAGGAGCTGTCATTGATGACCACTTGCTAGGTAATGAAATTGTCTGACATTATTCTTCAGCTCTGATGAAGTAAGAGTTTGAAGAAAGCAGAACTACAGAAGATGACATTTTTGGTTATGCCCTATAGTGCTACACTATTTGAGGAAAAGTTATAAAATAATGACTATTTCAAATAAAATAGTAATTTAAAAAAGAGAATAACAGAAAGGAGAAAGGAAAACACTGGCACAATAGGTTGATAAACCAGTAAAGCTGGTTTTATATTTGTCAGCAAGTGACTGGTAATTGAACACACTGGAAAATAAACCTGCAGGGGTAAATAAACAAAAAAAAACATACAAAATCAAACCCAAGAAAAACCAAACAAAACCCCCAAAACCCACCCCCCCACAAAAAAAAAACCCAAACAACAAAAAAACAAAACAACAAACCACAAACAAACCAGGAAACCAAAGAAACAAAAAAACCAAACAATCCCCAAATAAACAAAACCAACCAACCCACCCCAGCCCCCAAACTCCCAAAATCACCCGAGTTTTATTCCCTGCCCCCTGGTCCAGCTGAGTGCTGTGATCTTGCATCTTAACATCATCCCAATTAAAAAATATAGCAGCAGCATTTAACTCCAACATCCTATTTAATATCCCGCCCAAATACAAGTGGAATTACTTGATGATTAGAAGCTTTCCTTCTTTGCCATTCAAGTATCTGTTTTCCCCAGAATTTCAACGATTTTCAAACTGATAAGTAGTTGTAAAGGATTCGTCTAGGAAATTTCCATGGCCATCTTCCTCTGGAGTAGGAGTTGTACCCTGACAAGAAACAAGTCTTGAACACTTTGCCACAGAAAAGGTTTCTCTTTGCTTCTGAGAGCTGAATTAACCTCAGTTAGTGGAGATTTGAACAGTACTACTAGCAGCTTTAATTGAAATATCTGAAGAGATGCTGTCCTGCAGACTTTCTGTTATAGCAGGCTTCAATGTTTTCAGTCTCTTAAACAGGGAAACCATGCACTGCTAGGAAATGATAAGTACTGTGATCTATTTGCTTACATTTCCTCTTCTGTGTCATACACTACTGTAGCTCCTAATGTTCTGTCCATCATAAAAGACAACATTTTTTGCTGCTATTGTCTGTTTGACTCTTTGACTATGAATTTGTGGTGTACTTTGTTCTTCCTGTGTGCTTCAAGTTCTAGCAATATTTTTTTTTTGTGAGCAAGGACAAGAACCTTTTCTCCTTGGTGTAGCAAATAATTCAATGTCCTCCCTCCACATAGTTACTCAAAATTCCTATTTTTCCCAATAGCTTGAATTTAAATGCTATTTTTTTCCAATACCTTGAACTAAAATAAGTTATTTTTCCAATATCTTCAATTAAAGTAAGGGGGTTTTGTGTGTGTGTGTGTAAGCTAAGTCCCTACTTTAATAAAACTGACTAATTTTTGATCTGCTGTGCAGGTGATCTGCAAACACAAACTGAATGAATTTAAAATATGTAATTATTTGCTGAATGCTTCAGAGCATCCAGCTATTCTCAAAGTGAGCTTACAAGATTTTTTACATCAGTTGCTCATCCTACGTAATGCAATTTGTGATTGTGGTTTTTTTAAGGGGAAAACAAAAAACAGTGAAGCAGACTTCTGGGGACAGGAATAAGTGATTTTTGCCACCCTAAAATGTTCATTTTAATGCAGTAAGCAATTGTATTTTAAAGAGTGAATGCAACACTGAAATCTAGTTTGTCATTGCTCTTAATTCTGTTCTATGCAAGAGGATGTTTGCTTCCATTCACTTTCAGATTAATTCATGTTGTGCCAAATGAAATGTAAAGAGGTCAAAGTAAAAGCAAGAACAAAGTGAAGCTCCTAAATCTGAAGTAAAATGAGAAATTCCAGTTGTATGCAGGCAGGATATTAAACATGGCATTGGAGTCAAATGTTGGTGCTATTGTTTTATCAGGCCAGTATTATGAAGATCTAAGATCACAGCACTCAGCAGGAACAGGAGAAAAAAATAATAATAAAAAAATATATTGACATTGATTATTTTTATGCTATCACACAGATGGAGTAAATTCAAGAGGTAGTGCTAAAATGATAGGACTTAGTTAAAGCCTTTGCACCTGCTCTGGCAGATGGTTGCAATTAATAACAGAAAAGAAACAGAAGAACTTCAGTCAAATTGCTCCCTGAGGGTAAAGTTGGTTTACAATGAAGCTGACATCGTTTTTTTAATACAATATATTAAGGCAAAGATGTGTTTTGAAGTGGGCTGTCTAGTTTACAGCAAACAAACTCATTAGCAAGGTGTAGAGAGAAACACCTCACAATTAGTTTTCCTACTCCTCCTGCACACAGATATGTATTTTCCAATTGCTCACAGGCAAGCAAATTCTTCTGCTAGGTTTTGCATGGAAAACTGTATCATACTTCAGTTGATCTGCTCCTAACCCAAATGATTTGGAAATATAAGGCTGAAAGCCTTAGTAAAATTCTTGCCACTCTACTTCCAATGTGCTCTTTAAGGAGCCAGTTGAAAGCAAATTTCCTTATTTTAATTCCAAGTAAAATTAACAAAAAAGGAAGGCTATATTACTGTCTGCATGCACATGTGTGTATATTTATATGCACACTCACATTCAACTCTGTCTGCATACAGCTGGCACAGTCATAGACAGATGTGGTGGTAAGTTAGTAGAATACTTCCCTAGCAGTTTTCATAAAATTATAGAATAGCTTGGGTTGGAAGGGACCTGCCATGGGCAGGGACACATCCCACTAGACCAAGGTGATCAAGGCCTCATCCAACCTGGCCTTGAACACCTTCAGGGAGGGGACATCCATGACCTTGCTGGGCAACCTGTTCCAGTGCCTCACCATCCTCACTCTAAAGAATTTCTTCCTAATATCCACTATAAATCTCCCCTCTTCTAGATCAAAGCTATTGCCCCTTGTCCTATCATTACACACCCTTGTAAAAAGTCCCTCACCAGCTTTTCCTGTAGCTTCCTTCAGGTACTGAAAGGCTGCTATAATGTCTCCCTGGAGCCTTTTCTTCTCCAGGGTGAATGGCCTGTCTCCATAGGGCATGTTCTCTAGCCCTCTGATCATCTTCATGGCCTCCTCCAGACCCACTCCAGCAGTTCCATGTCCTTTTTGTGTGTGAGCCACCAGAACTGGATGCAGTACTCCAAGTGAGGTGTCACCAGAGCAGAGGGGCAGAATCACCTCACTTGTCCTGACGCATCTCAGGACACAGTTGCCTTTTGGACTGCAAGCAACTACTACCAGCTCATGATGAGTTTTTTGATCAACTGACACCCCAAAGTCCTTCTCCTCGGGACTGCTCTTGAGCCGTTCCTCTCCCAGCCTGTAATTGTGCCTGAGATTGCCCTGATTCAGGTGTAGGACCTTGCACTTGGCCTCACTGAACTTCCCAAAGATGGCTTGGTCACACCCCTCAAGCCTGTCCAAGTCCCTCTGGATAGCATCGCTTCTCTCCAGCACATCAACCACACCACACAACTTGGAGTCATTCACAAGCAAGTTGATGGTTGGACTTGATCTTAGAGGCCTTTTCCAACCAAAACATTAATGTGATTCTATTGTTACTCATATTTAAGGTATGAAAATAATCTCATTTATAGAAACCAGTAACAAAAGTTGGTTTGAATGCTCAATGAAAAACATAATCTAAGTAAACAGGGAAAAACAGAGGTAGACAAATTAACTAGATAATCATCTAACAACAAAATGCCACTGCTATAACCAATTTTATCTCAATAATTACCCCTCTAAGGCAGGAAATTTACCTATTATAGATATTGACATAATAAGTAAGAGAACTCTGAGTAACACAAATGATTGCTATTCAAAGAATAGCAGAATGGTTTGGGTTAGAAGGGACTTTAAAGGTCATCTATTTCTGTCTTTGAACTTGCTAGAAGAGGTAAATACATTGCAGTCTACTTCGGAAGTTAACCACAATGGTGTCTCACAGCTTAACACCTCTCAAAATCATAAACAAATGGCTTTTTTAAAAAACAGATTCTAGCACCTTGAGGGCACTGTAAAATAACAACATTTGTTCAACTTTAATACTCTTAACAGTTGTGAGAGGTGACTAAATGATCTTTAGGGTCCCTTCCAACTCAAACCATTCTATTGTCCATTTCTAAAATGGGCTAATGAAAACGCATTTAAACAAAGAATCCTAGAATTTAAAGGTAGCTATTGTTACAATACTTGCCTTTTATCTTTGTTTGTTTGGGTATGGAGTGCGGTTTTGTTGGTTTTTTTGTTGTCCTTGGGGTTTTGTTTGGTTGTTTTTGGTTTGTCTGGTGCTGTTACAGAACAGATGGATCTAAGGCACCAACACAGGGAGTTGTGGGGGGCTTTACAGCCTCCTTGCAAAAGGGGACCAGCTGCTTTCTGCTGCAGCATCACACACGCTCTGAAGAGCATGACCTTGTCAGTGCTCAGCCATTACACTGCTGCCTGACAGTGCACTGATGACCACTGCACCCCTCTGTACAGCTACATTGTCATAATTATGTACATATTCAGTCACGACACCAAGATCATTACTTTGGGAGTTTAAGGATGTTGTGAGTGCCAGGGTATTGTGTTACAGTTACATTCAACTTTTGAAAGAGCTGACTTCAGGTTTTACCAGCATTGCTACCATATCACTTCACTCAGCACATAATGAATTAGCCTTTAAAAAAAATATACTGTACATGAGGGCAATCCTTTATCTTATATATGTGGCTATAAATAAAACCTACATCTGACCTCTTCATTGTTCTTACGTTTCAGCATGTTCGCCAAAAAGGTCACTTCTACCACAGTAAAAAAAAAAACCAAACCAAAAGAAAACATCACCAAAATGAAAACACAAAAAAATCCCACCCCAAACCCACACAAATAAAGCCATCTTCCAAACCACATACTTTGACTGACTGCAGAAAATCAATAATGGTTTAATAGTCGGGGAACAAAGAAAACCAACTCATCTCTTTTGCTTCCAACTGCTGTCAATGGCTCTTTGATAGAATGCATTCAATAGTAGCAATATAAAGTTTCATTCACAAAGCTAACAACTCCAGAGGAACAAGCAAAGTGGGGAAAAAAATACTCACACCAAAACCAAACCCCACAAAAGCCAAAACTAATTAACAGACAAGAAACCTTCACAATGAATAAGTGCAACTATTATTTCACCTTTTGTATATGGGTTGATTTCTCTTTGTTTTCCCCTTTTTTCTTTAACACTATCCACCAAGCATCTGAGCTTTTTAGGAAGAATTTGCATTTCGGTAAAACGGTCATATTCAAAATCCTTACTTTACAAAGGAGTTATTTAAGAGTTCAAAACAAGGCTTCTTTCACACTGTCTTGATTCCTTTATCAAATCCCGACTCAGCCATCTTCAACTCCATTTTCATTGCAGGGTTTTACCAAATCACAGAATCACAGAAATACTCTGGTTGGAAAAGACGCCCACAAGTCCAACCATTATCCCTACTCTACAAAGTTCACCCTTAAACCATATGTCCAAGCACCTCATCCAAACGACTTTTAAACACATCCAGGACTGTTGACTGAACCACCTCCCCTGAGCAGCCCATTCCAGTGCCTGACCACTCTTGCTGTGGAAAAAAATGTTTCCTAATGTCCAGTCTAAACCTACCCAGTGGCAGCTTGAGGCCATTCCCTCTTGTTCTATCAATAATTACCTGTGAGATGAGTCCAGCAGCAGCCTCTCCACAGTATCCTTTCAGGTATTTGTAGACAGCAACGAAGTCTCCACTCAGCCTCCTCTTTGTCAAACTAACCATTCCCAGCTCCCTCAGTCACTCTTCACAAGATTTATCCTCCAGGTCCTTCCCCAGCTTTGTTGCCCTCCTCTGCACTCACTCCAGCCCCTCCACATCCTTGTAATGATGTGCCCAAAACTAAACACAATACTCGAGGTGCGGCCTCACCAGAGCCGAGTACAAGGGGACAGTCACCTCCCTACTCCTGATGGACACAGCATTTCAAACACAACCCAGGATCCTTACAGCAGTCAGCCAGACAGCATCACACCACCGATAAGTATCTTAAGGAGGCTGAGGATCAGATTTGGGTAATGTGTAGCTACAAACTTGTCACCTCAGATTCATGTCATTTCTACTCTGTAGTGTCTTCACACTTAGAATCTGCCCTGGAGTGCTGGATACCCTAAAATTCCTCTGCCTCTGTGGTTTGAATGGGAGAGGATGGCCGCAAAAAACCTGTCCCTGTCCCTGTCCCCCCCACCCCGCCCCGGCCCTGCAGGCGTGGGGAGCAGGGGCCCTTCCGGCACGAGGGGTGCCCCGTGCAGTGCCCGCGCTGGAATCGGGCTGGTGATTGGCTGTGGCCTTCGCGCCGAGGCAGCGGTAACTGGGCTGTCTGTCTGGGAAGCGTATAAACACTGGGGGACTTACTGCCTTGGGGTTCCCGCCTTGGAGTTCTCCCCCGCCCGGATAGTTCCTGCAGAGAGTCCCCTGGCGCTCTGAAGCTCCTCAGCGACAGCACCGTCCCTGCTTAGGACCACTTCCCACCATAAGCACCCCTTTTGTGCAAGCTTAATAGGCCTAACGAGCCTCAGGTGTCTTTCGAAAGAGAGAGAGCTGACAGGCATCTGGAGCACCCTTTCTCTCAGCCAGCCTTGCTCACCTATGAGTAAACTTCTGCTCAGCCTGACTGATACTGGGAAAGCTGTGCTTATTAGCTGAGCCTTTTCCATTTCCTGACTTCTAAAATAGTCAAATTTATCTATGCTATCCTTGTAAGATCTTCTCAATCAGAGTCTACTAATTAAATTAATTTCTGTATGTAGTTTTGGGGGCAGGTTTCAGGAAAAGAAAATAATTCTATTTTTATTTATATTCCTGACTCAGCCATGTTAATTCCCTGCCTCCACAACAGAATCATACAATTGTTTCAGTTGGAAAAGACCTCCAAGATCATCAAGTCCAATGGTCAACCTAATACCACCATGGCCATTAAGCCACGTCTCAAAGCGTCAAGTCCACATGCTTCTTGAACACTTCCAGGGATGGCAGTTCTACCACCTTCCTGGACAGCCTGTTCCAATGCCTGGCCACCTTCTCAGGAAAGATTTTTTTCTCTAATGTCCAACCTAAACCTCTCTTGGTGCAATTTCAGGCCATTTCCTCTCATTCTAGAACTTGACAGTAGGGAGAAGAAACCAACCCTCACCTCAGTCCAAGTTCCTTTCAAGGAAATGTAGAGAGCAATGAAGTCTCCCCCTCAGCTTCTTCTCCAGACCAACCAATCCCTATTCCCTCAGCTGCTCCTCACAAGACTTGTAAGTAGCAGATACAAAATGTCATATTCTTTAGCATAACAGCAAGTAATGTAAATATTTAGCTGGAAAGCTTATGGGTAAGAGAGATCTGTGGAGACATTGTAATTGTATGTACATAATGCAGGGGCCTTAATCATACATCAGAATTACTTAGGCACCTTACATACAGCCCAAACAGAAAGACACGCTTTCTCACAGAGAATCATAAAAATGGCTTGAGTTGGAAATGAGCATAAAATCATCTAGTTCCAACACCTACTGCTAGACCAGGTTGCTTAAAGCTTCATCCAGCCTGGTCTTAAATACTTCAAAGGAACTGGGAAAGAATGAAATTATTTGACTTAGGTTTCTGCTTTGTGTCACTTTGTGGTGTCTCAAAGGGCTTATGAAAAAATAGCAGAGCAGCTTCCTAATTTATGCTGTTAGTATTAAGTTGGGCAGTGGAAATCCACTCTCACATGTCTCTCAGGACAGCTACATCAACATAATGCTGCTGGCCTGCATCGAAATATTCCTGGTGGCCAGTGTCTTCCGTTACCACCCTTTCAAGAGCTTTTTATCCTTATGCACCCTACAGACCCAGTGGGCAAAAGAATCAGAATAATCTGGGTTGGAAGGGACCTTAGAGACCATCAAGTTCCAACCCCCCTGCCATGAGCCAGGACACCTCCCACTAGACCAGGTCGCTCAAACCCTCATTCAGTCTGGTCTTCAGTACCTCCAGAAAGGGGGCATCTACAACTTCTTTGGGCAACTTGTTCCAGTGTCTCATCACCTTCATTGTAAAGAATTTCTAATATCCAGTCCTTACATCCTCCACTACTACCCAGTATATGTCTCAAACGCATGGCAGCTGTTTGCTCCTCCACTCCCAGCCTTACTTCTCAGCTGTCTCCTATCAAATAGTATTTGCTCTGCATGCTAGAAACCACACAACCAGTGAGTCTTTTCATAACACAGAATGCAAAAGCCTGACCCATCTTTAATACCCTTAGTATTTCTTTCACCTGCTCCTCTCAGCTGGCTTGCTTCCAACACATCCACATGATTCCTCTGAGGACTGTGATTCCCAGAGTATCTGTACTTACTGTACAGCATAGGTATTGCAAAAAAAAGGCTGTTTGAAAACCACCCACATCACCCTTAGAGGTGGATATTCTTTTAATAATGCACCACGCACACAGATGGATGCAGAGAGCCAAGTTGCTGGCTTCTCCTGGCTCTGCTGCACTCAGATGAACTGAAAGACAACATGACTCAGCCTCAGCCAGCTACCAAGCACAACCCAGAGCTCTTGGCAGAGTGTGGGATATGAAGAGAATGATAAAACAACAATGAAAACAAAACAACTTAAAGAGGTGAAGATTTCACAAGTTCAGAAACATGTCAGATCCTCTGCTGTATCCACAGCCAAAAAAAAAAAACCAGAAAGCAAAAGAGCAGTAACTACCATCCTAATTTTATGCAAGTTGGTCTTACCCAAAAAAGAAAAAAAAAAAAAAGAGATCTACCAGAGTTTTAACCCAACAGGGAAAATATAATTTACAGAGCCTACAGTGAAGTGAGAAGCTTTAAACACACTTAAATACCTGCCAATTCACAAGCTATAGAGGAACAATGACCTTTGAGGAAGACATTATTGATAAGATTTTATTGTTGTATATGTGCCTAGAAGAGGAACTAGACAGATTTTAAACCACCAGGAAAATACCTGCACTAAATATACTTACAATAAATGATAAGTGTGCTAATTTGAGGCAAATTGGACTATTTTAATGAAATAAGTTATAGGCTGTGAAAACAAAACAACAGTGATGTCTTAACTCTCATAGGTTTGCTGAGACATATAAAAACAACACAAACATAGGTGAGACAGTGAGTGTCTCTGTCTCTCTTCAGCTGGGATCTGTGTAACCCAACTTATCTTTCTGCTTCTAACCCCCCTTGTTGATCCTCACAGCTCATCTCGACCACAAGGCAGACTCTGGGATAAGGTAGAGAGGTGGAAAGAAGCTGCAAGGTGGTTGGGAGCCCCTCCTGAGGACTCTGATTTCTGGGAGGGGTGTTGAGTTTCTGTATTACTTTTAACTTGTATATTCCTGTAGATAGCTGTATATATTTGTAATATACTGTAAATACCTGCTTAGATATTGTGCTAAGCTGTGAATAGAAAGTTTCATTCCTTAACATCCAGCTGGCTGAGGCTAGTCTGGGTGATTTCATAGAAGTGCAAGGGGGGGGGGGGGGTTAGATAACTCCCAAACCATCACAATTAGGAACACTAAAACAGTCTGCAACAATTTATGCTTCATTTTTCTGACTTCTAGTTTATTAAAAGTCAAGATTTAGAAAAAAAAACAGAAAACAAAACAACCAAGCAAACAAGGACAAGGGCAAGCCATTAAGAAAAAATTAATGAAGCTTCTTTATGGAAGTAAAATGGAAGCTACCATGGAAAACACACTTGCTGATAGCCCAAAAAGCAAATTAAAAATATTCTTCTAGCACAACTGTGTTCAGAAAAGAGCATCAAAATTTTTAAGTGATGGGGTTTTTTTGCTTCCTTGTAGGATAATTAATTACAGTATTAACACTTGCAAAACATAATTGCTCCCTGGAACACCTTAAAAAAGATGAAGTAAAACGCTTTACATCCTATGCAGGTTAAACCTCACTCTCTCCAGCATTCACAGGTAATATGAAAGGTTCAGAAGAAAACCATCGTATTCATTAGTTATTTACCATAAGCATACTGAAAGAAGTGTTTTTAACTAAAAAGCGTTTACCACTTCTCAGCCTAACAACCATCACTGCTTCCTTGCAGCTCTCCCAGTTACATTTCCTACCTGGGAAATCTCAGTTTCAAACCTCCTCTCACAAAAACTCCAAAAAACAAACCCAACAATAACAAAAAAAACCCAACCAACCAACCACCCCCAAAAAATCCCAACACAACAAAAAAGCAAAACAAGGAAGCCCAACAAAATCCCCTCAACACAACAAGCAAAACAAAAACAAGAAAAGAAACCAGATATAGGAAAGAACAAGAAGTTCCTGTACTTTGTGGCCACAAAGAAAACCCCACAAAGCTCTCCAAAGCACAAACGGGAAGTGTAAAAGCAGAAGGCTCAAAACGTGGCAAAAGCAAGTAAGGATCTTTAAGCCAGATTCAAGTGCTCCAGAACGCATAAATTAACTTGAGGAGACAAAGTCTGCCACAATTCCTGGCCGTGTATTTAACCCCTAGAAACGCCCTAGCCACAATTTGAGGACCTCCTACAATACAACCCACGCCCCTCACTCCGCTAAAGGCCTCAACCCGACCCCTCGTACCCTAAGCAGGCATGATGGGGCGGGACCGGAAGCTCCATTTCCCTCCCTCCGAGCTATACTATTGACCAGTTCTCCTGTCACTCACAACACAGCCAGCCCTCCCATGCCATCTCCCAGGCCTTCTCCTAGCCACCGCCCAGCCTCTTTACTATCCAAACTCTCATTTGCTGGTTGGAAAGTTAATCAAGAGTCTTCCTCTCTTGATTGGTCACTAGGAGGAACTGGTCCCTCCTACAAGAAAGGGGCTGCGTTCCTCAATGTTGCCTTCCTGCCCTGCTTCCCTCTTGGCGCGCATGCTCGGCGTTAGCTGTTGTGCCGCTGTGGGGTGGGCATGTTTCGAGCGGAGCAACAGCCTCCAGAGCGCCGCGGGGAGGGGGCGGGAGGAGGAGCCGCAGCAGCAGCGGGGCCGCTGCTGCCGCCGCCAGCGGGGAGCCAGCCTCACTTTCTAGGAGTGAGGGGAGACCAGAGCCTGCCGAGGGCTGCGAGCGGTGCCACAAACAGAGCTGTGCGTGTGCCTATATCTGTATTTCTCTTTGCATGTGTCTGTTAGGACTCTCTCTTTTTCTTTCCACACACCGCATATAGCCAGCGAGCGGGCAGGGCGAAACGGGTGGTGGGGCAGCAATTCCCGGTGGTTCCCTGCAGCGCCACAGGGCAGAGTCCTGCGGGTGTGCAGAGCCGCAGTCGCTTGTGGCGGCGGCGGCCGAGACCGGGATGCGCTGCTCTGTGGCTGCCTGCCGATCTGCAGCCGCGGGCGAGAGGGAGGAGAGGCTCGGCTGAGCAATCGCTTCGCCTGCGCTTAGCACCGCTCCGGGTCGAGGACAAGGAAAAGTGATCGCTGCAGGGAGCCAGAGAATCCTCTCCCTACTCCCGCTCCCGGCTGTTCACGGTGGCGGCTCCTCTCGCTTTTTGGCGCAAAGCCGCTCTCGGTGCTAATCCGTACGTATGAGTGCTCCGGGAGCCAGCTCCATGCTGCCTGCCCCCGCTGCCCGGGCGCTGTTGTGTCCTGCGGGTCCCTGCCTGCCTCCTCGGCTTCTCTTTTCCTCCTGCGCCTTCTTCCCCCTCCCCTCCTCAGCGCCGCGGCCGCTCCGCGTTTTTCGCTTTTGTTGTCTGGTGACGGGCATGTGCCCGCTGCCCGCCGGCACCGAGGGACCGGTGCTGGGGGAGCGGTGCGGGGGTTGGTTGGGCCTTCGGGCAGGCTCTTGGGCTAGGGTTTCTCCCTCTCGCCTGCTGCTGTTGGCAGTAAATCCGGGATCATTTCTGCCGGTGTAAACTGGGGCCAGGTGGGTTTGCGCTGTTGATCATCAACAGTTAAACTTGTTCCTAAACATGCCCTACTCTTGCCCTTTCCTGCCTGGGGAGAAGGAAGCGTTTCCTCTTTCTGATAAACAAGATCTTTTGGGAGCACCTTCTGAATCTCAGTTTCTCTGTCGCTGCGGCCAGGTTGGCACCCAGATGGCCAATTCCGTCAACGGCCGGAACCCACGCAAGGGACGGATCTTGGGCTTCATTGATGCCATTCAGGATGCTGTGGGCCCCCCCAAGCAGGCTGCTGCTGACCGGAGGACTGTGGAGAAGACCTGGAAGCTTATGGACAAAGTGGTGAGTGTTTCTGTGTGTTCCTGGATCCATACAGTGAAGAATGGACTTGATGATTTTAGAGATTTCTTCCAACTGAAACAGTTCTATGATTCTATTCTATGATTTGAGTAGGTACCCCTGGAAAAACAGGACCTTCCTGCATCTCTAACTGTTATGTGAGTGTGCCTCGAGAGTCGTAGTATCATGGAATTGTTTTGTTTGGAAAAGACCTCTAAGATGATTTGAGTCCAGTCATCAGCCTAGTACCACCATGGCCATTAAGCCATGCCTCAAAATGCCATGGCTACACGTTTCTTGAACACCTCCAGGGGTGGTGACTCCACTGTCTCCCAGGGCAGCCAGTTCCGGTGCCTGACCACTCTTGCAGTGAAGAACTTCATAATATCCAGCCTAAACCTCCCCAGGCATAAGTAAGAGAAGTAAGGAAGTAAGGGGACTTATGGTTTAAGTTATTTAAGCACCATTTGTCTTTTTTTTTTCCTTTATGGCCTCTGGCAGTGGTTTTTTTAATCTTGGTTTGTGGAAGGAAAACAAATGTGTGTGTTTGCCTTAGGCAATTGTTATTTTCAGATCCTTTAAAGTGACTCAAACTTGGAGAGCTGTCCTAATGAAAAGCTGCTTAGCTTAGACTTGTAATCACATATTCTGTGTGTTTCGTGTTAGATCACATTGGGAGTGTGCAAACAATGCCTCTGAAAGTATCAGACTTCAGTTAAAACTAATTGTCCTGTGAGACATGTTCGCGATGGCAACTTGGATATGTTTGTGCGTTTAGGAATGTGCGTGGGGACTGGGAGATGTCACTCTTGTCAGTTTAGTAAACAGATTAGTGTGGCATGCCTAATTTTTAAGTGTGTTCTGCATTTTTAATGATTTTAAGTACTTCTCTTCATTTTGAAACTAGAAATACACTGTACTGAAACTCATTTTCCAGGAAGTGGAGAGGATTGATCATAGTTTTTTAATTCTTCTAGTTCCCCCTACCAGCCTGAGACACTTTGTTTAGTGTTATATAAAATGACAGCTGGTATGACAGTAGAATAGCTAGGAGAGGTCCGTACCAATGACAGGAACAGTTTAATTATGCCATGGAGAATTGTTGAGGAGATGCAGGCACTCTGCTATGACTATGAAGTGATACTACAACTCCATGAAAGGAGGTTGGAGTAAGGTGGGGGGGTCAGTCTCTTGTCCCTAGTATCAGGTGGTAGAATGAGAGGAAACGGCCTATAATTGTGCCAGAGGAAGTTTAGTTTGGATATTGGGAACAATTTCTTTCTCGCAAGAGTGGCTAGGCGTTGGAACAGACTGCTTAGGAAGATGTTCAAGAAACTTGTGAACATGGCACTTTGGGATGTGGTTTAATGGCAGTGGCGGTGTTCGGTTGATGGTTGGACTCCATCTTAGAGGTCTTTTCCCGCCAAAACAATACTACAGTCCTATGAACTGCCTTAGCAGGTTGCATGTTAATGCAACAATACCATCAAATATTGCAAAGAATGATCAGCAGATGTATAATTTCAACTACCATGCTCTATATGCTCATCCAGATGCTGTTGGAAACTTGAATACTGACAAATGTCGTTCTTGGAAAGAAAAAATTAGCAAGTTACAGAGGTAACCTGAGAGCTTCCTCTTAGAGTACTGGGGGTGAGGATTACTCTCTGTCAGCCTTGGCTCTGTATGGCAAGAGTTAAGACTTTTTAACTCAGTGATTCCTCATAAATTATGTAATTGTTTGCTTTCCCTGTGGCACTTGTAAAATGCAGATGTTTAACATTTCTTAAGGTTCATGAGTAGTTACGCTGACATGATGTTGATTGTTTCATGTAGTACAGCTTGACAAGAGGTAATTTTGAAGTATTTGAGTCCTTATATGCATTCCATTTTCCATCATGACTTCTGATGGTGATGGAAAACTTAAAACCCTGACAAAAGGCTATGTTGACATTTCCCTGTTAATGATCAAGATGCTGTGAACAGTGAGCGTCTTATAATATAAGACCGGGAAGTGCAAATACTGGGAAGCACTTTTCTTCACAGTAGGGAAGTTTATGGCTTGGAAACCATGAATCTGGTTTCTTGCTGAAACCACGTGGAGAATGCATGGTTTAATTCCTCCACGTGTCAGACCATTTACAAAGCTATATGGAATCATACAGGTTGGAAAAGACCTCGAAGATCATCAAGTCCAGCCTTCCACTCAACGTGTCCATGACCACTAGCCCATGTCCCTAAGCGCTGTTTCTACTTGTTTCTTGAACACTTCCAAGGATGGTGACTCCACCTCCCTGGGCAGCCTATTCCAATGCCTGACATCTTTTTCTGTAAGGAAATTCTTCCTAATATCAGATCAGAATCTTCTCTGGCACAGCTTGAGGCCACTACCTCTTGTCCTGTCGTTAGTTACGTGGGAGAAGAGGCCAGCACTGGCCTCACTCCGACCGCCTTTCAGGTAGCTGTAGAGAGATGAAAGCTTTCCTCTAAGCCTCCTATTCTTCAGGCTAAACAATCCCAGCTCCCTCAGCCTTACAGTAGAAGTCACTCAAAAGGCTGGATATTTTTTCATTTTAGTGGATAAGTGTCCTCAATTTGGATCTTTAATGTATCCTCTTTAAGCTGCCCTCAGTTAATCAAATTTTATTTCCAAATTCTATTAAAGTATACCAGACAGGATGATGTCATAGTGTCAGAATGCTGTAGCTTGCTGCTTTGAGTTTTTAAGCATTTGGTACTTTGAGCGAAAGGATGTGTTTGAGCAAATTTAATATGTTAACAAACAAATTTGAGTCTCTTACCCTTATGTGGCAGCAGGCACCGGAAGGTCATTTTCTGCTCTGCCCAGATCAAAAGCAGGGATTAAAATTAGAAATAGAAACCTACTCAATTGACTGATGTTTCAGATCTCATTTCTGGAGTATTTCCTGGTTTCTGTGTGGTGGGTCATTGGTCAAATTAATACCTAGTGAAGATGGTAGACTCTTAAGTCAATGGGGTGCCATATACCCATAGACTGAGATGTATTTTGCTTGTAACAACAGCAAGCATTCTTTAACTGTGGTAGCTGTGATAACTATCTTTTTGCTGCAGTTAGGTAGCTAAAGTTTTTTTTTCTCCCATTCTGAAGATGTTAGGAAGAGGGAGAATGGAAACAAAGCAAAGCTGTTATCTTTAATCAGAGGATGAAAGAAGAGTAGCCTTAAAAACTGGAAGCGGGGCTCAGTAATTCCTGCTTTGTCTTTCTATTTGTCTTAAAATTGCCATTCTTTACCTTTCCTTCATTTTGTTCTGTAGCTTCCTCTTTGGCAGATCAGATTTTCTGTATCAAGTATTTATTTTCAGCAACAAGGCCTTAACCAATACTACAAATACAAAGAATGAGGCTACAGGAGTTGTTTTATGATGTACATAAAAGTTCTGGCTTCTCAGATAGCATGCAAACACCTCTCTGTAGCATTAGTTGCATGTTACTCTTTAGAATTGTTCAGACTTTATGATGTTTGTTTTCCATGGGCTGATGCTTCAGCTATTGGAACAAGCAGAAGGTTGTAATTCTGCTTAAATGTCTTCTTAAATTTCTGTTGCCAGATCAAAAAAAAACCCAATAAAAATAAAAGTTTTGAAAGAGGTTTTTAGCAGAATGGAAGGTTGGAATAGTACTTCCGGTTAGAGCCCTGTTCGTAAAAGTTACTGTAAGCAACATAGCTCTAGGGAATGATAATAAAAAATAATCTTGTACCTACTCAGTGAATGTGAATTGTTTTCTGTCTTTATATCTTATGTTTGCATCTTCATTTTTATACTTCATCCACTGAGATCTGTGCTTTCTGAGGTTTACTGGTAGTTGTTTTTTTTTGTCATGAATTTACATTACTGACTTTTAGCATCAGTGTGCAGTTTCCTTGCTGCTTTTCTCATGGGTAAGCACTAGATTTACCATCAAACTCCCTAAACATTTGCTTCAATTTCTTTACAATGCAGAGGATAATACTCCTTTTATGGTATGGATGGCTAGCCCTGCTTTTCAGTGCACTATGTGAGCAAGATGACCATATATCTCTGACCTTTTACCAAGGAAATTCTCTAGAAATTCTCTACCTTTTACCAAGGAAATTCTCCAGAAAACATTTTAGTACTTCAGCCTGAAGTACTAAAAATACTTTTAACTTGCAAAATACTTCAGGAAGTATTTTAGAAATTCACTAGAAATACACATTACAGAGGTATACTTCAGGAAGTACTTTTAAAAGTTCACATTGTATAAAAAAATACTGTTAAAACCAACTCTACAACCTTTCTTTAGACTATGCATAAATTACATGGGTTTTTTTCCTTCATTTCACTCCCCCCCCCCTGCTGAGATTCTGAACCTTATGGTTTTAAAATCTAGAAACCACCTGTGAATTATTGCTAGAGGATAATGGTTATCTTGGGAAAGAATGGTTACTTTGGGGGAGAATGCCTATTATGTAAACATGGGAGCAGTTAATTTGTTATGCAGGCTGTTTAGAATTGGCAGTATTATTGTGCACTCTCTACTATTGTTTGCTTCAAGCTGATAAATCTGTGACACATTCTGAACAAGCTTTTTTTTTTTTAAACAAGAGTATTTCAGTGACTTTGAATCATTTTTCTTATGCACTGAATCTGAATTTATTTTTTTACTGGGAAGATTATCAATGCTGTCTAAACTGCATGCTCAGTCGCTCAGTCATGGCCCAGCCAACTGTTGACTGTGAATGTATAAATGGGGCTGGTAGTTTGATTAGCTATTTTATAATTACCTAGGAGCAAATTAGAGTGTGTCTCCAAAGATCATACTGTTGATTTAGTAAGTAAAAGACAGATTATTTCTGTAACTTAATAATGGGGTTTTCTTGAAGTTGCCTTTGTCAGTATCCAAGTTTTCAGTAGCATTTGAATGAGTATATAGAGCAGGTAGTTGAAATTACTCATGTTGGTTATTCCTTGCAACATTTTATGGTATTGTTGCATTAATGTGCAACTTACCAAGTCAGTTCATAGAACCACAGAATTGTTTTGGTTGGAGAAGATCTATAAGATCAAGTGCGGCCATCAACCCATGACCACCATGGCCATTAAATTATGTCTCAAAGTGTCTTCCACCACCTCCCTGGGCAGCCTATCCAATGCCTAATGGAGTTGTGTGTTATACTTTCACAGAGGATGGATCTGGAGAAGACATTTACCGATAACAACCATGGTATTCTTCAGTTCCTTACCTGATCCAGCTCTGGAGCCCCCAACAGAAGAAGGACATGAATTTGTTGGAATACCTCTCCTATGAGGATAGGCTGAGAGTCTTGGAGTTGTTCAGCCTGGAAAAGAGAAAGCTCAGGGGAGACTTTATAGCAGCATTTCAATATCTCTATTGATACTGAAATACCTACAGAAAGGCTGGGGATGGACTGTTTAGAAGGGCGTGTAGTGATAGAATGAGGAGCAATGTTTTGAAAAGGGAGCTAGGGAGATTTAGGTTGGGCATTAGGAGAAAGTTGTTCACAATGAGAGTGGTGAAATACTGGAATAGGTTGCCCAGAGGTCCCATCCCTGAAGACATTCAAGACTTGATGTGGCTCTGTGCAGCCTGATGTAGTTGAAGGTGTCCCCGCACCACTGCAGGGGTGTTGGACAAGATGACCTTGGAGGGTCCTTTCCAACCTGTGTGATTCTGTGGTCAAAGTTGATGGAAAGTTTAATGTCCTGCATATATGTTGTTTGTGGAAAAAGAGTTGAGATTCCATTCATTTTCCTGACTAGCCCCTCCCTGATTAAGTTTTTCAGAATTGATTGTTGGTAGCACTTTGCGTTGCTGTTTTCTGGATAATTGTGGTAGCTTATTGCAGACCTATCGTTCTGCTGTCTGTGGTGTGTCAAACTTGACTTTGACTTTCTTGACTCATTCAAAAGACAGTTTTAAAGTATAGCTTTGGAAGTGTGTGAGCACTGCTGCTCTGATTGTTCTCATCCATTCACTCACTGCAGCTGGAAACTGTGTTTAACAGATGTCCTACTCATTAGATACTTATTCTTTTTTGAGTTGTGTTACTTTCTTTGTATTGTCTTTGACTAGCATTATGTGTTTAAACAGATTGTACTGGGGCTACTATGCTCTGCTTGAACAGAAGTTCTTCTGTCAAGAGTCCAGGGCATTCAGCTTTATTGTTTGCTTTAAAATGTGACTAGAAGATGCAGTTTTCTGTAGGAAATGTACCCCTTAAATACAAATGGTATAATTTATTCTTATCTCAGTCCTGTGAAATAATGCTTTGTGATTTAAGTGAAAGATCTTTAAGTCAAATAAATGATAATGAAGAAATTCTTTATAGTAGATCTTTAAGTCAAATATATGATAATGAAGAAATTCTTTATAGCGAGGGTAACAAGACACTGGAACAGATTGCCCAGGAAGGTTGTGGAAGCCCTCTCCCTGGATGTGTTGGCCAAGTTGGACAGGTTCTTGAGCAGTTCAAGTCAAAATGTATGATGTTTGGCTTAGGTCGAAGATCTTTGACTTAATTTATATCCTCCAGTACCCAAAGAGGGTGTACAGGAAAGCTAGGGAGGGACTTTTTACGAGGGCTTGTAGTGATAAATGAGGAGGAATGATTTTAAGCCGGAAGAGGAGAGATTTAGATATAAGGAAGAAGTTCTTGAGGGCGAGAGTGGTGAGACAGTGGAACTGCAGGTTGCCTGGGAAGGTTGTAGATACCCCCTCCCTATAGTTGTTCAAGGTCAGGTTACAGGGAATATTGATCTGCCTGTTTTAGTGGAGGGTGTCCTTGCCCATGGCAGGGGGCTTGGAAGTAGCTGAACTTTAAAGGTCCTTTCTAACCCAACCCATTTTCTGATCTTAATTGTGTGAATAGTGGTATTTCTTTTTTGGGGGAGTGGGCTGTTTGGAGGAGAAGGTTATTTGTCTGCATAGACACTAGAATAATCTTGTCTGGAAGTTCCTGAGTTAACTATTTAAAGGTCTGTTTCTGGTAGGTTAGAGCAATGCCTTAGATCTCCACAATCAGAATTGTGCTCTATTTTTTTTTTTAATTGTTGGAGTAAATACTTCACCCTGAGTGAGGCAGTGAAAGGAGCTTAGCTTTGTCTCAGTTTACTTCAGTGAGAGAGACATTTCTTAACTAACTTGCTGACTGACTGCTTTTCTTTTTTTAGACCGAATGCATGCTAAATATATACATACATGCTCACTTCCAGTCATAACAATGCACGAATCACACAGTGATGTGATTCATACCTCCTTCTAAAGGGTTGGTGAGAGTTCCTTTGTGAAATGCAATAGGCAGGTCTTTATTTTTGGTTGGGGCTTGTCTTTGTTTTGTTTTGAGTTGTTTTCAAGAAAGATATATACACCACTTGTGCTGCGTTGGTATATCTTTTGCGTCAGCAGATGCCCTTTCTCATTGCTTGCTTTTAATTGTGATCTGCTGTGGTATGTGTCAGGACATCCTGACTCTGGAAACCATATGGTTTACCAGCCATCTCTTTGTAAACGTACTTCCTTTGGACTGAAACCTTGTGTACTCTATAATAAAAGAGAAGAAAGCCTTGTAGTGCTTCACTGGATCACTGACAAGCAAATTGTCAGCATTTTTGCAATGAATTGAGTTGTACTGTAGAGGAATATTTTACATTAATTTGTTAAAGGCTTTTTTTGCAGTTGCTGCTGCTGCATTTATAAATTCGTGTTTTTCTGCTTTCCCATACCTGAAGGGAACCTACAAGAAAGCTGGAGAGGGACTTTTAGTAAACATACCTAGCAATAGGATGAGGAGGAATGGTTTTTAAGCTGAGGGAGAGTAGGTTTAGACTGGATCTTTGGGAGAAGCTCTGCAGTATGTGTGAGACACTTGAACACATTGCCCAGAGTGGTTGTGGATACCCCCTCCCTGGAGGTGTTCAGGGCCAGGTTGGATAGGGCCTTCAGGAACCGAGTCTAGTTGAAAGGCATCCCTATGGCAGGGAGGTTGGAGTAGATGATCTTTAAGGTGCCTCCCATTCTAAACCATTCTAGGATCTCTCTACATCTTATCTTTGTATTTATTTGTTTCATATTTATCTCTGTATTCATCTCTGTAAAGTCAGCAGAAGTTGAAACCATGATGACCACAGGATCCTGTTTTGATGTGTGTATGTGTGTTAGAATACTGGACCAAAGGAGTTTTTTCTAGAACATCTGAAAGAGAAACTAAGTCTTCTTTAGAATTAGGTGTTCTTTTTGTGTAGTTAAATGGACATGAACAAGCATAAACAATTTGCTTTTTCCTGTTTTGTACTTTTAATGATTTTCCTAATGTGTATATGTACACACACACATATATCTATGTATGGATACACTTACATTCTACTTGTTGACACCTCTGCTTGAAAAGATTTCAGAAAGAGAACTAATTCTTTGTTCATCTGATTTAAGCAATTGAAAGCGATTGCAGCCTTTTTAGCATGTGGCCTGCTCTCATTGTTGACTTTTTTGTCCCTTAATAAATGTTTTCTTTATTTGATTTCTTTTTTTTTTCTCCTTGTGGTTGTTGCTCCAAAACATTGCAATGGCCTAATCAACAACGCTGATTTATGTCATCTGTAGTTGCTTTTGAGAAGAACATGAACCTTGTTTCAAATTTTCACGAATTCAGAAATTGCAGAGAACAAAAGTTCAGAAGTTCAGATGAAAAATATATTCTTTTTTCACAAAAGTTTCAACTTTTGTCTTTGAGATTCCAGTTCTTCCAACTCTTCTACAAAAATCAGTTCATGTATGTTGCTGTATGTATGACTTTCAGATCTGCCTACATATGTCATGACAGAAGTCATGTTCATGTTTCTCAAATCTCCTTGAAGAGATTTCAAGCTAAAGTTTATCATAACTAAAATGAAACATTTTATCTTGCTGTGTTGTTTAGCGTGGAGACAAGGAGGCTCAGTGGAGACCTCATTGCTCTCTAAAACACCCTGAAAGAGTGCTGGAGTGAGGTTGGGGAGTTGGTCTCTTCTCCATACTACTAGGTGATAGAACAAAGAGGAAATGGACTGAAATTTTGTGTGGGAGGTTTAGGTTGGATATTGGGAAAAAGTTCTTTCCTGAAATAATGGTCAGGCATTGGAAGAGGCCACCCAGGGAGGCGGTGGAATCACGGTCTCAGGAGATGGTCAGGAAATGTGTGGCTGTGGCACTTCGGGATGTGGTGTAATGGCCATGGTGGTGTTAGGTTGATGGCTGGACTCGATCTCAGAAATGCTTCCCAACTGAAACAATTCCATGGTTCTCTGATCTCATCCACGAGTCTCTTTTGTTAGTTCCTTTCTTGGTCTTCTAAGGTGACACCATCATGTTGCCTTCACTCAGGCATCTCTTTTACTTGAACCGGTCTTTTAAAAAGAGTCTCTCAGATCAGTCCATTCACCTGACTCTCTTGTCCAAGCTTTGTTGTGTTGTATATCAGTAAGTTCAGCTTTGCTTTTCTGACCTTGAAAGAATGCTGTAATATCCAACCTTTCTTCTCTGAGAATACTGCTGCAGGCATCTGCTAACCCATGACTTGCACTTGTCCTTTTCTTTATCCTGGTAACCTTCTGTTTATGACTTGAAATAAAACAAGTTGTTTTCAGTTTCCAAGTCCCTCTGTGGTTGTGAGTTGCAGTTTGTCTGCATCACCTCACAAAGAGGTAACTAGACATCTTTATGATTTCCTTTGTTCTTGTCCAGCGTGTTTCTCAACTTAGGAGGAATTCTATGAACCAGTAAATTATTTTGGAGCTTTGCTTCAAACTTTGCAGTTTGCATCTAGAAATACTTAATTACTAGTACCCTGCGGAACACTGTTGAGCAGCATGTTGTAAAGACTTCTGTGTATCTATTTGTATTTACTTGCATCCATCTACTGTCTTTTTGTTTCGTCTTGAGATGGCAGATTTCTGTGTGAAAAGGACTGTATGTTCTACAAAACATCAGAAGGGTTCCTGATCCAGTGCTTGGTCTAGTAGGTGAAAGAGTAATAGGAATTAATTTGGGCCGTTCAGCCTGGAGAAGAGAAGGCTGCAGTGACATTATAGCTACATTTCAGTATCTAAAGGGGCCCCTACAGGAAGGCTGGGTAAGGGCTGTCTAGAAGGATTTGTAGTGATAGGATGAGGGGCAGTGGTTTGAAATCAGGGCAGGGTAGATGTAGGTTAGACATCAGAAGGAAGTTCTTCACAATTAAGGTAGTGAAACATGGGTTGCCCAGGGATGTAGTTGAGGCCCCATCCCTGGGGACGTTCGAGGTTGCATTTGATGTGGCCCTGGGCAGCCTGATCCTAGTTGGTGTCCCTGCTGAGTGAAGGGGGTTGGGCAAGATGACCTTTGGGGGTCCATTTGAACCCAATGAAATCTTGTGAATCTGTAAATTACTAAAGTAACAATGGAATCAATGAAATGAAAGGAGCTGCCCAGAGAGGTTATGGAGTCTCCTCCTCTGGAGACTTTCAAGACCCATCTGGGCATGTTCCTCAGTGACCCTCCCTTTGTGACTGCTTTGGCAAGGAGGTTGACTCAGTAATTTCCAGAAATCCCTTCCAACCCCTACCATTCTCTGAATCTGTGATTCTGATTAAGGTGTCATGTTTTAAGTACTGGTTTTGAATGATGCCAGTATTTCTGTAGTAGTATTGAGTCTGCACTGTTGTAATGATGCTAGACTGCTTAAGTACTTGTTACTGTTTGGCTTTTGATCCTTCTATCTTCACTTTTCTGAGTATGACTGCACTAAATCTAATTGCCTGGCATGCTTTTGTGTGTGTGTTTCAGAGGGAACAAACAATCATGTTTGCGTCACCCTTTGATCTATTAGTGTCAGCAGTCTTAAGGCAATGAATTTCTTAATGATGTAGGTTTTGAAATCGAGGAAGAGATCAGTATTAGGGATAGAGCTTTGAGAGAATTGGATGGTACAGAGTACAAATTTGTGTTGAGAAATGCTTCAGACTGCACTTTTTCTTTGAAGCTGAGACATTAGTGGGATTGAGAATCTACTTTCAGCAGTATTAAGACATTTTTACAGCCTCATTAGTTACCTGAAAAGAATGTCAAAGCCACTTGTATGTAATGTGGCAATCTCTAAATGATGCCCGTAAAAATGTTACATGTACCCTGTGGACTTCTTTTTTAAGTATTTGCATATGTACAGCCACAGACAGGTACCTGGAAAATGCCCCTCTGGTGTGCTTCAGCTGAGCCTGGATAGCTCAGTGCAATAGAACTCAGTCAAGTTTCCACCTCCTTTGCTTGCTGTAACAGAGCCTTGCACAACAAACGCTAGCAGGTGCAGGTAGCCAGCAGATAATTACGCTGACCTTCACAGAATCATGCAGAACCACAGAATGGTGGGTTGAAAGGATCATCTGGTGCAACCATTCTGTGTGATAGTGTAGTTGAAATGATGTCACCCAGCACCTTGTGAAGCTGAGTCTTCAATCTGACCAATGTGTTGGAGCCATGTATGTGTTCAGGAGACAAAACCAGTGTTCTCTTCTAGAAGCGTTTGCAGTGGAGACTAGATTCAAATCAAGGTGTTCAATTCATCTGAAGCTTAATTATTTTAAGTAGTATATATTATTCAATTAATTTCTATGCCATTTAGACATGTGATTATTCATAGAATCACAGAATGGTTTAGGTTTGGAGGGACCTCAAAGATCATCTAGTTCCAGCCCCCCTGCCATAGTCAGGGACACCTCCTGCTAGAACAGGTCCAGATCCATTGTTTTCTTCTGTTGCAGCTGTGAACTAAAAAAAATAAGAGTTGGTAATGTTGTGTTTCCTGGTTTATGCTAGCTGGAAAACAGATTTTATAACATTTGGTTTTCTGCATTATGATATGTCATTGAGAGTGACTTCATTTCTGTCTATTGTAGGTAGTAGCTTTTGAACTACTGGTGTTGTTCAGACTGTATTCGTGTGTGTATGAAATTAAATGTAAATAAAATGAAATTTAAATTTACATTCTTATAGGTTCCCAGATGCTATATTGTTTGCAGATTGCATCAGATTGGAAGGGACCCCTGAAGGTCATCTTGTCCAACCCCCCCTGCAATGAGCAGGGACACCTCCAACTACATCAGACTGCCCAAGGCCACATGAAGTCTGATCTTGAATGTCTTCAGGGGTGGGGCTTCAACCACATCCTTGGGCAACCTGTTCCAGTATTTTATCATTCTCATTGTGAACAACTTCCTCCTAATGTCCAGCTTAAATCTATCCTACTTCAGTTTCAAATCATTGTCCCTCATCCTGTCACTACAAGGACTTCTAAACAATCTCTCCTCTGCCTTCCTGTAGGTCCCCTTCAGACACTGAAATGTAGTTATAAGGTCTTCCTGGGGTCTTCTCCATGCTGAACAGACCTAAATCTTTTGGCCTGTCCTTGTAAGAGAAGAGCTTCAGACTTGTCATCTTTGTGGCCTCCTCTGGACCTGGTCCAGAGGGTCCATGTCTCTCTTATGTTGGGACTCCCATAGCTGGACACTGTACTCCAGGTGAGGTCTGACCAGAGTAGAGTGATAGAAGCACCTATCTTGACCTGCTGGCCACACTTCGTTTGATGCAGCCTGGGGTGTCATTGGCCTTCTGGGCGGCATGTGTCCATTGCTGGCTCACGTCCAGCTTCTCACTTACCAACACCCCCAAGTCCTTTTCTGCAGGGCTGCTGTCAATCTCATCATCCTCCCAGCCTGGATTAATACTGAGAATGCTGGATAGAGAAAAGAGGGAGCCAGAGTAATTGTAAGGTCAGTTCTTAGTAGACAGTAGAACATCCATAGAGATGTTCCCCTGAGGCAGAGGTCTGTACAAAACTGCTTCTCTTGGCATTAATTTCATACTGTCTTTTCATAATATACTCAGTACCACATTGTGGGTAGGCAGAGATGCTCTTTTTTTAAAACACAAAGCCCAAAATGTGTAAGTAGGCTGGTTTGCTTTTTATAGAGGTGACAGGATTCAGTTATCCTTTGACATTAGAGGCTTCTGGGATTTCATGGAATATAAATAAAGCAGGATTTCAGTCTCTGTGCCTGGAGGTTAGAGAAGTATGTTTGTGTCTGTAAATTTTAAGATTTCAGATCAGGTTTTTTTGCCCCCAACCTATTTCTTGGGTTTTACATTCTTTCTTTTTGCTTGTAGGTAAGATTGTGCCAAAACCCAAAGCTTCAACTCAAAAATAGCCCACCTTACATACTTGACATTTTACCTGACACTTACCAACATTTGCGACTTATCCTGGGCAAATATGATGACAACCAGAAACTTGCACAGCTCAGTGAGAACGAATACTTTAAAATCTACATTGACAGCCTCATGAAAAAATCCAAACGGGCTATAAGACTCTTCAAAGAAGGAAAAGAAAGAATGTATGAGGAGCAATCACAGGATAGGTAAGTGAATTATTTAAATAATGAGTAGATTGTCTGGTCTGTCTGCTTTCATAACAGTGTTTGTCTGCAGCCCATTGTGTTTTGACATTTTAAATTATTTAAAGAGCAGAAATATTTATTGTTTGAATTCATTGACCCTGCAGATCACTCAGTAATTTGCTGGATTTGTTCCACTGCATGCTCAGAACTGGCAGACCTGCCACATGAGGAAGGGCTGAGAGAACTGGGTTTGTGCAGCCTTGAGAAGGCTTAGGGGAGACCTTATTACTATGAACCAGTACATTAAGGGTGGCTAACAGGAGGATGGAGACTCCCTTTTTATAAGGAGTCTCATGGAAAAGTCAAAGGGTAACAGGGACAAGTTACTCTTGGGGAGATTCCGATTGGACTGCAGAAAAAAATGTTTCCCCACGAGAACATTTAGACATTGAAATCATCTCCCAAGGGAAGCAGTGGATTCCCCTACATTGAAGAGTCAGCTTGACGGAGTGCTGGGCTAGCTCATTTCAGCTCTACTGTTACCTAGAAAGGTTGGACCAAATGATCCTTGAGATCTGTTACAACCTGGTATTCTAGTCCATAGTTCTGTGATTATCTGTCACTTTGTGTGACCTTTAAAACTAAGTGTCTTCCCTTCATAAAGTGTTCGTTTCTTTATCATTACTTATTCACAGAGCTTTACAAGGTGTAGTTTTCCCTCTGGCAGAGAGAAAGTGCCTGTTATTTGAATTGAGCTTGACCTCACTACCTAACTTCTTAAAAGTGTAGGAACCACAATGGGTATTGACTTAAAGCTTTCATAAGTGATGAAATGGAGCAAAACAACATTCCCATTTTTGAGGGATGTTAGCATAAGGTGATGATAATGTTAGTTTGAAGCTGGGAAGCCTTTTCAGAAACTTAATTGATTCCTGATTTGCAGTGCTTCAGTTTAGTAATAGAGATTTAATTCCTAGTTTGTGTGCTCTTTGTGGTAAGGAAGGGTTTAATATTTGAATTACTTATTATATCCTGAAAATACTACTTTTAAAATGCTATTTTGAGATTTTGCATTTTGTGTGCAAAACCTGGAGTTTTATTTTGGGAAGGGACACAGCAGTGTTGTGGCAATTCCTTTGCTCTGTGTGATTACCTTTAAATCTATTGAAAAACCCCACTTTTCAGTCTCCCCCTTTTAAAGGAGATAATAGGGAATAAGAGGTAGAGAGGGAGTGAGGGAGTGGACAGAGGATTGAATCCCTGCTGTTCTGTCTGCATCTGAGCTTCGAGGGTTGCAGTATAGTTTCACAGCTGAGGAACGTGTTGGTAGAAGCAGTGAAATGTCTACATTCTTGTAAATGTCACTGCTGTTATGTTTGATTTATACATATGCTGCTTCCTAATATTTAGCAATGATTATAACTGTTCAGTTTCTTGTGTGATAGGGTGTCTCAACTCTTACTGAAGGTCTAAGGAATTTATTGTTTTAAGTATGTAAAAAACCCATCGAATTTTTAATAGACTTAGAGCTGTTTGCCCAAAGGAGAAAAAATACACTGAACTGTTCTAATTATGGTTCAGAATCTTGATGAACATTTGTTGTGTTTTGATATTGTAAGCATTCAAAGGAACATTTTCACTGCAGATGCATTCTTACCAGAACCCCTGGAGCAATTCTTCATCACTCAGCCTATGGGTACATTCTGTGTTTTTTTAAATATCCCATTTGTTGTATGTGCAGAAGCCATTGTGTTGCAAAAGAAATGGGAAGTCTTTTATGGTAAGGGAAATTTGACATAAATGGTGGCATTATGTAAACAGGTTTTATTTTGTTTATGAAATCCAGATTTACTTCTGGTTTTGCTTACAGCTAGCAATAAATTAAAGCCAGTTTCAGTGTAATTTTTTTCAGTCAGTCTGCTATATGCTCTCAAACGCTGTCTTAGGAACTGTTATCTAGTTGCTAGAGTTGCTTTCTTCTTTCCAATTACCCACTTCATTTACTGCATGATGGTGAGAGTGGTGGTAAAAGGATGTCTTTTGTGAATGAGTTTTTGAAGGAGGTGCAGTTAGCATGTTTACTGCCATTTGTTTGGGCCTTTTTTTGGTGAGACGATTGGAGAGGTGGGATTTTAAAACATAGCAGTGGAGTGCATAGAATCCAAATAGCTACTTCAGGCTCTCTACATTGTATTTTGGAAGATGACAACTACTGTTTTGCCTGACTATTTTCATAGATTCATAGAATGAATTGGATTGAAAAGGACCTTAGAGATCATGTAGTTCCAACCCCACTGCCATTGGGACACCTCCCACCAGACATGGTTGCTCAAAGCCCCATCCATCCTGGCCTTGAACACCTCCAGGGATGAGGCATCTGTGACCTCCCTGGGCAATCTGTTCCAGTGTCTCACCACTTTTCTTACTGTAAAGAATTTCTTTCTAACATCCAGTCTAAATCTATCTGATGGGAGTTTGAAACCTGCGGAAAAAGAACAATAGAAATGTTTCTCCTGTACAAACCATATTGTGACTTTGTTTAAACCAAAAAGTATAAACATTGTTTCAGCAGTTCGAGCCTCATGCCATTTTGACTTAATTTCCCCATCTCTTGTACTTCAGGGCACCCACTTTCATAGATTCATAGAATCATAGAATGGCTTGGGCTGGAAAGGACTTAAAAGCAGTTTCAACCTCCCTGCTGCGGGCAGGAACACCTTCTGCTAGACTGTATTGCTAAAGACTTCATCCAACCTGGCCTTGAACATCTCCATGGAGGTGGCATCCACAACATCCATGGGCAAATTGTTCCAGAGTCTCATCACTCTCTGTAAAGAATTTCGTCCTGATATCTGGTCTAAATCTACACTCCTCCAGCTGAAATCTGTTGCCCCCAACCTCTTTTTACAAGCCCTTATAAAAAGTCTCTTCTTCGCTTGCTTACAGGCTGCTTTCAAGTCCTTCCCCTGCTGTTCATATTTTATTGTCCTAATTTGAAATTGATTGAGAATGTATTTTTGCTGAGCCCTCTGACTAGGTACCTGTTGCTCTGCAGAGCTTCAACATGCTAATTCTTGGGAAGTTAGTAAAAGAAGCTAATGTTCTTAGCCTCTTTACTTCCAAATATACCTGCATTAACCTGAGTGCCTTATTAATGTTATAATGTAAATGTAGGAGGTGATAATTTAAATAAGTGCTTTTGAAGATGTTTTGGAAATGACTGTCAAGATCAGGTAGAGTCAGTTTTAAAATGGGCAAACCAAAAGCCTCTCATATTGACACCCAGCCAGTTTCTGTGGTTTTGAATTTCACACTTCTGTTTTGTTTTTCTGTTCATGTCTCTCTGGTTTCCGGATAGAAGGTTATAATGAAAAAGAGAAACTGGCTGCAATTGGAAACATCTATTCACTTGGTGTATTTTTAACCTCTTGGAATTACTGAATAATCTTCTAATTTATATAGCATTGATACATTTAGGAACCAGTATCAATATATGTAGTGTTGTGAGGCAATTAAAAATCACATAATTGTCAGGAAGGTTCTCCTCCGGCTCTATTCTTCCCTGATGAGACCACATTCAGAGTGTTGTGTCCAATTCTGGGCTCCCCAGTTTGATAGGGTCAGGGAACTACTGGAGAGGGTCCCATGGAGGCTGTGAGGATGACTAAGGGACTGGAACATCTGTCTGTGGTGGAAAGGCTGAAACACCTGAGGCTGTCTAGTCTGAAGGAGAAGGCTGAGAGGAGAGGAGTCTGATCAATGTTGACAAATACATTGAAGTTAGGTGTCTTTTCCCTGGTGTCTTGTGATAGGACAAAGGGCAATGGACACAAACTGGAACCCAGGAAGTTCCACCTCAACATGACAGAAAACTTCTTTACTGTGAGGGTGCTGGAGCAGTGGAGCAGGCTGCCCAGAGAGATTCTGGAGATGTTGAAGACCTGTCTGCATGCATTTCTGTGTGGCTTTCCCTAGGCTTCGGCTGGGAAGTTGGACTGGATGATCTCCAGAGGTCCCTTTCAACCCCTTTGTTTTAGGATTCCATGAAAATTGCTCTGTTTTTAAGAATTTGTCATTAATTTCTTAGAAGGTAGAAAGTTTCTAACTTAGCCTTGTAACTTGTTTGTGTTTCCAGACAGAGGAGACTTTCTTGATTGAGAAAAGGATACTTTTTTACATTTGTCCTTCACTAGCTTATTTAGGTAAAGAAGGTGCCTTACTCTGCTTGAAAGATTACTGGAATGTTGCCTCATAGCTTGCACTCCGTGCTGTCCTTAGCAAAAAGGGGAAAAGGGGATGCTTTCACCATGGAACTTAGGATAATTGGAAACGGAACCTAGCTACAGTAAATATCCCATGATAGAGGTTCCTTCTTCTGAAGAGGGAGGGCTTGACTGGCTGGATGCAGTTGCATAGGAGAAGGAAATGCAATGAGATTGATTTGGGTTTTTTTTTAAAAGCTTTTGTGTTGTGGTTGGAGTTGTCACCTTCTGCTCTCCCTGTTTTTAGATTCATAGAATGGTTTGATTTGGAAGAAATCTTAGAGATCATCCAGTTCCACCTCCCCTGCTATGGGCAGGAACACCTCAAACTAGACCAGCTTGCTGAAAGCCTCATCCAACCTGGCCTTGAATGCCATCAGGGAAGGGACATCCACAACCTCCCTGGGAAACCTGTTCCAATGTCTCACCACTCTCATTGTAAAGAATATTTTCCTAATGTGAAAGTTCCTTAGATATGGTGTAAAACTGAATGTGAACCAAAACAGCTCTAAGAAACTGATGTTCTTGAACCAGATAAGTGATTGAGCTCCAGCGCAGCTATGGTGCAGCACAAGCCATTTTCTATTTTTGGTTCTAGTCTAAATTAAACAAGGAAAGTTACACAAACATCACTCAGACAAAGAGGCTTTTGTGGCAGAGGGCAGGTGAGAACATGTGGAGGTTAGGAATTTTAGGGCAGTGTTATGACAGCTTGTTCTAACATCAGTGCAAACAGGCTGTGTCACTGCAGTTGTTGTAAGGCAATATTTGGATTTTTAGGTGTTTTTGATCATCTTCGCTATGTTGGGGAGGGTGTTACCAAATGAAAATGAAATACTAGTACCAAAATAACTCAAAGGCAACTATTCATTCAGACTGCAGAGGAAAAGAAAGATTTTCAAACCAGACGAGTTCCTAAATTAAAAGTAATGATTTTGAATTCTTACACTTGACTTAGATCCTTGATTCTTATTTAGCTGGAGAGAAGAGGAATAATATCTGCACTTTGTTTCTCTGTGTGTGTGACTTTTTACTGTTAGAAAATCAGGCAGTGTTTACTCTCTGTGTGGATGGAAGCTTGAGAAGGGTAGATTTAGACTGAGTATTAGGAATTCTTGACAGTGAAAGTGGTGAGACATGGGACCAGGTTGCCCAGAGAGATGTTGAATGCCCCCTCCATGGAGGTGTTCATGGCTAGGCTGTACAGGACCTTGAGTAACTTGGTCCAGTGAGAAGTGTGTGTGTCTGTGCTTGTGGCAGGAGGTTGAAATTGGATGATCTTCAGCTTCCTTCCAACTCAAGCCATTCTATGTTACTTCAAGGTCTGTTTCAAACACTTTCTTACAATTAAAGTCGTGTTGACTTTGATCAGAGTTCAACTGGTTGTCAGGGGATATGCACACAGTCTAACCTTGTCTGTCTTCCACTTCATGTAATAATTAGTAGCTCTGAAAAGTGTCTATGATATTGTTGCCAAATTAAGATGCCATCACATTTATACTGACTTGGTGCAGTTGTGAAAGCTCTCAGAAAGCACAAGGGTAGGGGAATCATTTCTGCAGACTTTGCGTATGTTCCATTTTAGTTTCCTTTCTGATAAACTTGATGACAGTTCTACTACAAGGGTTATACAATATGACTGATGCAGTGTCCATACACAGATAGTTTTCTGTGTTGTTTCTTGTTAGCTTTAGAAGGCAGTATAGGATGACAAAACTTGCTGAGAAGAGGAGATAGCTTTCTGAAAATGCAGTATTATTGGTCAGAGCGGTCTGGAAATACTCTGATTTGGCAGTGAGAATAGGTACCTATTTCTGCTTTCTAACAGCTCTGTTTCTCACATCCTTCTTGCCTGCAGTGTCTCTACCAGGAGCAGCTGTGCTTATGCAGGCAGCTCATGATTACTAACTATAAATAGAACTATGTTCTTAGGTATGGTAAAGTCCAGTTGATTATCTCAAGACAGCAACCTTAGGATCCTCTTAAAGAACAGAGACAACTGACTCCTGAGTTTACTGTCTAGAAAGGAAGGCTCCTCTGGTGGAGCTGGAAGGGATCCTTCAGCGTTCACTTTTACGTGCATAGTTGATTTGTACACTATTTTATCTTTGCTTCTCTGACAGAAATACTCTGTATTCAGTGATAAACTGGTTTAGGATGCCTTCAACACTAGCAGCTGCTTACCATAGAATGGCTTGGGTTGGAAGGGACCTTAAGGATCATCTAGTTCCAGCCACACCACCATGGGCCGGGACACATCCCACTAGACCAGGCTGCTTGAGGCCCCTTCTGATCTGGCCATGAACACTTGCTGAGAGAGTCCATCCACAGCCTCCCTGGCCAACCTGTTCCAGTGTCTCACCACTCTCACTGTCCAAGAATTTGTTTCTAATATGCAGTCTAAATCTACCCTCCTCAAGCTTAAAGCCATCTTCCCTCATCCTGTCAGTACAAGCTCTTGTGAAAAGTCCCTCTCCAGTGTCTTCAGGTACTGGAGGGCTATTCAAGAAGAAACAGAAAGCTTTTAGAAGAAAATGTGCATCTGTATGAAGTGTAGGTCTAAATATACCAACATTTCTCATTTTAATTTCAGGTTATAAAAATAAATGGTTTCCTTTCCCTAATGTTTTGAGGCATTGTTTTCCATTAAAAATTAGAAACATGAAAGAAGAAAAATCTGTTTTGATTTTGGGAAGAAATGAAAAGGAAGTTGGAAATAATCACTTCAAGTGGTACACTTGCTTTTTAGTTAATAGAAGCTCTTTTGCCACTCTTTAATAGTAAAGTCAAGTCACTTCATAAAAACAGATGTACTGTAGTGATATTCCTTGTAGCCAAAGAATCCTTGATCAAAAATCGGGGTAGAAGACATGTTTGCTATGTGTCTAAACCTAGAGAAAGTCAGTGATATCCAGGGGTGTATTAAGAAGTGTGTAGATAGTGAAAGTTCAAGAGAGGTTCTCCACCTCCTCTACTCTGCCCTGGTGAGACCATATCTGGAGTGTTGTGTCCAGTTCTGGGCTCTCCAGTACAAGAGGGACAGGGAAGTATTGGCAGAATCCCAGCTGTGGGCCATGAAAACTATGAGGGGACTGGAGCACCTCTTCTATGAGGAAAGGCTGTGAGACCTGGGTCTGTTTAGCATGGAAAAGAGCAGACTGAGAGGGCCTCTAATCAATAGCTAAAGGGTCATGGTCAAGAAGATGGGAACGGACTCTTTTCAGTGGTGGTTAGTGATAAAACAAGGGGCATCAGGTACAAACTAGAACACAGGAGGCTTCAGTGAAACATGTGGAGAAACTCCTTTATCGTGAAGGTACTGCAGCCCTGCAGCAGGCTACTTATAGAGGTTGTGAAGTCTTCTCTGGAGACTTTCAAAACCTATCTGGATGTGTTCCTGTGTGGCCTGCCTTAGGTGGTCCTGCTTTGGCAAGGGGGTTGGACTTGGAAATCTCTAGAGGTCCCTTCCAACCTCTAACACTCTACAGTTCTCTGATTTGTAGCATAAATGAGAAATGCATTATAATTGCTTCTGGTTTGAGCGCAACAAAAGTAGAACTAAATGATATCTTATTGAAACATTTTTTTATCTCCAGCATGTGATAAAACATTGTATGTTTTTACCATGGTTTATTCACATTTTGCATCAGAATTCTAGTAACTGTCCTGTGTTGTAATGAAAGATCTTAACCATAATCTGTTTATTACCTAATTCTTTACGTTGTTTGAAGTGAAATCCATACTGAAGAATATATTGATTTTCTATTACGTATTGCAAAGATCTTGAGATACACCAGAAAACAGTTGCAGAAATAGTTTTGTTCATTTCCATAATACTTGGTTCTAACAGTTACGACTTCACTGGTTTTTTTGGATGTCCAATGTTAAGATAGATTTGTCCAATGTAAAGATAGATTTGTCTGATTTTCTTCCTAATGTCATGTAACACAAACTAAAGGGGGAACATAAAAATAGCAGATAGATATTTGGGGGATACATGTTGAAAGATTGTAGTCAATGGTAACATAGTGATTGAATAAATTTAATTTCTGTGGGAAAGGTTGTTGCAGTCTCTGTAAGAAGATCTCCTCTAAGCTGACTGTTGGTTTTTATTCTCAAATGGTCAGACAGCACAGATACAATTTCAGCCATCAGGCCATTTTTTTTTATCCAGCAAAGCACAAACCCGTCCAAGCCATGAGCAGCCAATTTCTTCAGGAGAATATTGTGGGAAACAGTGCCAAAACCTTTACTAAACTCCAGATGGACACATCCACAGCTTTTCCCTCATCCACTAACCAGCTTACCATACAATCTTAAATATTAGCTCTGGTTGTTCATCTACTTTGCATAATGTAAATATGTCTCCTGATAGGGAGGAATGCAGAATAATAAAGGATGGAAGTTTTACCAGTTCCTGATTAATTGCTTTCTCTCCTCCTGATCTCAGCCCCAAAGTATTGCACAGTATTGTGTTTCTATTGATATGACTAAGAGTGGAGAAAATCAAGATTCTGTCAGAAAGTACTTGAAATATTGCAGGATTGCATTAGACCCTAGAGTACTTGTGGCAGAAAGAAAAGGATCCGTAGACTTGTTTATAAGTGAGTAAAATAAATGTCTCTTGCCAGTAAGTTATATCTGGCACCCAGTGCTCACTTTTTCCTTAGTATCTGTTGAGTACACCCCTCTCTGGAGGTGTTCAGGGCCTGGCTGACTTAGGTCTTGAGCAGCCTGATCTGGTAGAATATGTCCCTGCCAATGACAGAGGAGTTGGAGCTAGATGATATTTAAGGTTCCTTCCAACCCACACCATTCTGTGAATCTATGAAATCTATACACTTACTAGAAAATCTGTCATCACTCCCTAGCTTTATTAGGATTATTCTGTACCAAAATCTAGTTTTGCTTGCAGCAAGAATAAACATTTTAATAGGTTTAATTGGCTCGGTGTATGCCAGACATTAGGGATGTCCTAATGACTTGTACTCTAATATCTTCATTTGTCTTGGAAAATAAAACAAATGAAACCCAAACACTTTCATTAGCTCTGCATCAGAGATGTTTTTACCTTTTTAAAAGGACAACATAGCAGGGCACCAGCAAACTAGGAGGTTCCTGGAGTGTACTGATGACAGTTTTCCTTCTCTAAGTGGTAAAGGAACACACAAGAAGAGGTGCTATGCTGGACCTTGTCCCTACCAACAAGGAAGGGCAGGTGAGTGACATGAAACTTAAGGGCAGCCTTGCCTGCAGCAGCCACAACATGGTAGAAATTAAGATCCTCATGGAATAAAAAAGAGTGCAAAGCAAGCTCACTACTCTGGATTTCAGGAGAGCAAATGTCATCATCTTTAGTGATCTGCTTGGCAGAGTGTTGTGGAATAAAGTCCTGGAGGGAAGGGAAGCCCAAGAAAGCTGGTCAGTATTCAAGGATCTTCTCCTCCAAGCCCAGGAGAAGTGAGTCCTAGGAATGAAGAAGGCAGGCAAGAGTTGAAACTACATGATCTTTAAGGTCCCTTACAATCCAAACCATTCTGTGAACACTGTGCTGTTTAGAAAATGACAGCATGAGAAAAAAATTCATCTCTTGTACTAAGATCAGTAATGCAAGATTGTCAAACTGATCATCATCTGTTTGCAAACTGTGCCAATGGAAAATGGTTCTTAGCCAACAGACTACTCTGAACTCATCTTGGAGCTGATTTTAAGTTATGAATGTCTGCCATGGGAATTACAAAATCTGGGGTCACTAATAAGACATCTCATACCTAAGAACATTTGTTCATTAATCAGTGGGACTTTACAGGTGTATATCCAAGAACAGATCTTTAGAATCCTATAATCATAGAATGGTCTGGGTTGGAAAGGACCTCCAAAGGTCATCTAGTCCAATCTCCTCTGCAGTAAACAGGGGCATCCTTAACTAGGTCAAGCTTTTATATTTCATATAATTTTTTATATTTTAGCAGCCTGGAAGTTGCTTATTTATAATATTGTATAATATGTATGATATGTGTGTTTACATTATTTTAGGACCCTTTAAAATTGTTAATTTTTAGTAAGGGTCTGAACAAGATTACTTAAGGGAAACCCAGAAATGGTGGCACAGGTGAATGAAGAACTAATTTTAATATAGTAGATTTCTGGGCCAGTTAATCCCAACTTTTCATAGAATCCTAGAATAATCTGGGTTGGAAGGGACCCTCCAAAGGTAATCCAGTCCACATACCCCCCAAGTCAGCAGGGGCATCCTCATCTACAGCAGGTTGCCCAGATCCCTGTTGAACCTCACCATGAGTATTTCCAGGGAAGAGACCTCAACCACCTCCATGAACAACCTGTTCTGGTGTTCCACTGCCTTATTTCTCACTGTTCTCTAGAGGGAGAGTGTAAAGGTAGAGAGAAACACTGTCAGAGTTTTTTTTTTTTCATGTCAGCAGTTTAAACTGTTTGGAGTGCTACAGGGGATTAGTCATTACATCAGTTTGAAAAACAAAAGTATTATTTAGGCTTTAGCACACTGCTCTTCATTTTTTTGGAAAAGGATTAGTTTTGACAGAGGGAAGATCAACAACTTCCTTCAACACAAAGTTGTAAGCTTCAGCAAATGTGATACTTAACCCATCCACTGATACTCTTTGAGTTGTGTGAATTATATTGAATTTTAAATTATTGGTATTAAAACATAATAATCACTTTGGAATTAAAATATGAAATACTGTTTTCAATCTAATACCCTATAGATGTCATACATGCCTGAGAAAGATATAGTGCCACAAACAGAACCTGAAAACTTTCCTATTTGTGTTGTTCAAATATGCAGTCAATAGTGAAAGCTCTGAAAAGTGGAGGTTGATGTACAAACTTCTAGCCTGTGTTCCAACTTCTGCTTGTTGTGGAAAGTAATGAAAATCTCAGGAACATCTAATAATCTAATACAGCAGCAATAAAGGAGATCTCTGTGTAGTGGCTTCATTTATTTTTTCTTTGTTTCTAAATCCTTGTTTTTAATATGTCAGAATAAAAAAGACCTCACAGTGGTTTAGCAATAAAAAGAGGAGACTGAGAGGAGACCTCATTTTTCTCTACAGCTCCCTGAAAAGAGGCTGCAGTGGGATGGGGGTTGGTCTCTTCTCCCTAGTGTCAGATAGAACAAGAGGAAATATCCTGAAATTGTACTGAGAGAGGTTTAGGTTGGACGTTAGGAAAAAAAAATCCTGAAGTAATGTTCAGGCATTGGAAGAGGCTGCCCAGAAAAGTGGTGGAGTTACTGTCCCTGGAGATGTTAAAGAAGTGTATGGCTAAAGCACTGTGGGGCATGGTTTAAAGGCCATGGTGGTGTTAGGTTGATGGTTCAACTTGATCTTAGTGGTCCTTTTCAAGTGAAACAGTTCCACAGTTCTAGGATTCTATTGTCCTAACTTCCAACTCTTGAAGCACTAAAATATGAAAAGTAGATACTTATTTCCTACGTTGTGTCAGTAGTGCTGAGTAGGTCAAATTGAATAGGTTGTGCTGATATTTTTGTTCTTGTAAGGAAGTTTGGACATGCTAGGCAGTGGAGTCTCCATCTCTACAGGCATTCAAAACCTGCCTGCAGTTGTTCCTGTTTGACCACCTTTAGATGAACCCAAGGCAGGGGGTTGCACTTGGTGATCTCCAGATGTCTCTTCCAACCCCTAACATTCCGGGATTCTGGTATACCTATGCTTTATTTCTCATTAGGTTACCTCAGTTATCCTAAGGTTGCTTAAGCATTATGCCACTTAATTCATAGTCCAGCACTTCTGGTTTTTCCTGGAGTGAGGAGTAGATTTAAGGATTTTATGATTCTTGATTACAGTAGCAGAGCAGTGGTGGATGACTGGAACACTGATAAAAGCTGGTGTCTCTTCTAAGTTCATATGAATTTTTAATCCATGTGAAAACTGCTTCTTACTGACAGCTCATTCCCGGTGGCCAATGATTCAGTGTTTTTATAACTTATTGATACATCTGGAGAAGAGAAGGCTCTAGGGACACCTCAGTAGTGGCTTTCCAGTACCTGAAGTGGGCTACAGAAAGCTGGGGAGGGACTTTTTGCAAGGGCTTTCAGTGATAGGGTGAGAGGGAATGAATTTGAGCTTGAGGAGAGTAGATGTAGACTGGATGTTAGGAAGAAATTCTTTACAATAAGAGTAGTGAGATGCTGGAACAGGTTGCCCAGGGAGGTTATGGGTGCCCCCTCCCCGAAGGTGTTCAAGGCCAGGTTGGATGAGACCTTGAGCGATGTGGTGTAGTGGGAAGTGTCCCTGCCCATATCAGGGGGTTGGAACTGGATGATCTTTAAGATCCCTTCCAACCCAAACCATTCTATGAGTGTTATTTCTGTGCTGCAGCTTGGAAAACACAGAAAGTGTATCATACATAGCTGCTTTATTTTTCTTACGTGTGTGTGTCCAGTCATATGTGAGATTGAAAAGCTCTTTAGAACAATAGACTGGAAGATTACATTGTATGATTTTGTTCCAACCTCTGCATATCCTTTTCACTCCTTAATTAATAGCTGTAGCAAATACACAGAGATTCAAAGCAAAAAAAAAAAAAAAAAAAGGAAAAAAAGGAAGGAAAAAAAAAAAGTAGCTAACATCCTGTTCATGTGCTTCCTTTTACTGTTAATCCCCATAATTAATGCCCTATGAGGAATGGGGCTCTAATCACTTACAGAGCACAGTAATGTAAAAAGAGTGCTCGTCTGGGGGGGTGTTCAGCAGTATGGATGAGTGGTGACCCAGCTGGCCTCCAGCCTGTGCATGTGTGGTTTCATTAGCTACACGCATGTTGTCTGAAGGAAGCCTTGCCTTCTGAAATTATTTAAGTGCCACTGAAAGGAGTTTGTTTGTTTTCTCTCATTTTCCCTCTTCATAGGGGTGAAGTTAAAACTAGGGAAGGGAAAGCTCTTCTATGTGGGTGAGGATCGTGAGCCTTGAAATAATCTTTGGTGAAACCCAAAGCCAGAAAGAGATGTGTTTGAATGCCACATAGCAGGTTTTAGTGGTGTCAGTATGAATTGCTTTGCAGAAGAACACAGAATCATAGAATTGTTTTGGTTAGAAAAGAGATGTCACTGGAACCTCATCCATGGGTTAAGTTTGCCGAAAGAAGGAAAATGAGGTTGTAGCCAGGTGGGGTTTGGTCTCTTCTGCCAGGCAACCAGCAACAGAACAAGGGGACACAGTCTCAAGTTGTGCCGGGGAAGTATAGGCTGGATGTTAGGAGGAAGTTCTTGCCAGAGAGAGTGATTGGCATTGGAATGGGCTGCCCAGGGAGGTGGTGGAGTCACCGTCCCTGGAGGTGTTCAAGCAAAGCCTGGATGAGGCACTTAGTGCCATGGTCTGGTTGAGTGGCTAGGGCTGGGTGCTAGGTTGGACTGGCTGATCTCTGAGGTCTCTTCCAACCTGGTTGATTTTATGATTCTGTGTGATACCATGCTTTACAGTGTACATTTATGCTTGGAAATGCCTACAGCCTCCCTGTGTGACAGCTTTTTTGTTTGCTTTTGGTTTTAAAAGCTTAGCTAAGGCAAGAATAGGATGTGAAAGACAATGGAAAGGTAATGCTAATGTTAATAGATTTTTCATCTATTTTATTCCTATAGCAGTTTCCCTTTTGCTTTATTTAGCAGTGGATAGTTGATCTATTGTTTGATTATTGTTTTGAGAGTCTTACCCTCTGTAGTGGCTGTGTGCTTTAGCAAAAAAAAGACAAGTAAAGTCATAGAACCAGAGAATTGTTTCGTTTGGAATAGACTTTAAGTCCAGCCATCAGCCTAACACCACTATGGCCATTAAACCATGTTCTAAAGAGCCGTGTTCACACAGGGCTGGTGACTCCATCACCTCTCTGGGCAGCCTGTTCCAATATCTGACCACTCCTGCAGGGAAAATCTTTTTCCTAATCTCCAACCTAAACCTCCCCTGACACAGTTTCAAGCTATTTCCTTTCAACCTATCAGCTGATACTAGAGGGAAGAGACCAACCCTCACCTCCAGTCACCTTCCATGGAGTTGCAGAGAGCAGTGAGATCTCCCCTTAGCCTCCTCTTCTCCTGACAGTAATTCTTTTTGTAATGAGTGCAACTCAAGTTACTAAATTGCGTTGATGACCTCAAAAATTCTAGGTCTGAATTTGTTTTTATTTAAACCCTAAACAGTCTCCTTAAGTTCTGTCAACAGGGTAGAGTTTATTATTTTGATGAAATCAAAAGTAGTAGAAGGATTGTTCACTGTCACAAGGGCTGTTTTGTGAAATGGCTTAATTTTACCATATGCTTTGGGTGTCATTTGAGATATTATGAATAAGCAGGATGAGTGCTTTCAAAAAGGCATTCCTGCTGTCCCACATCAACCATGTGGGCTTTCATTTAAGCTTCCCAGGAAGACAGCAACATATGTGTACACAATGTGTGTATTATCTTGGCACCCACTCACAGTCTTAAAGATGTGTCAGCATTTCCAGAATAATTCCCTGTTTTAGGAGGCTGTGTATGAAAGTTGTCTCTGTGTTGGAATTTGACACCCTTATAGTTTGAAGCATAATTTTTTTTCAAGTGCCAGGTGAACATCAGCTGTGAGATTTTCTGTTCTGAACTCCTTGTTAATGCCCTCCCATCGTCCAACCAATAAAAAAGAAATAATCCCAAACTTCAAATAATCTTCAGGAGCCTGAAGCTTTGATCACAAAGAACAATGAGCCTGGATGTTGCAAGAACTTAGCCTCCTTTGTCAGCTGTAGAGGTTAAATCCTGAAGCAAACAGTAGTGTAGCCTTTTGGCCATGTTTAGGGGTGGGTGGAGGTTGTAGATATTAAATTGGGTGGGAGTTTTGATCTGTTTGAGAGTAGGAAGGCTTTGCAGAGGGATGTAGCCAGGCTGGGTTAATGGGCTGCAGTCAGTTGTGTGAGGTTTAACAAAGCTAAGTGCTGTGTTCTGCACTTGAGTCACAAAAACCCCATGAATGCCCCAGGCTTGAGACAGAGTGGCTGGAAAGTGCCCAGCAGAAAGGGACCTGGGGGTGTTGTTTGGAAAGCTTCTTAAACATGATCCAGCACTGTGTCCAGGTGGCCAAGCAGGCCATCAGCATCCTGGTGTGGGTCAGAAATAATGTGTCCAGCAGGAACAGGAAAGTTATAGTGCCTCTGTACTGGGCACTGGTGAGGTGGGTTCAGTTTTGATTCTCTCACTGCAAGAAGGACTAGAGGTGCTATAGCATGTCCAGACAAGGGCAACAAAGCTGGTGGAGGATCTGAAGAACAAATCTTGTGAGGAGCAGCTGAGGGAACTAGGTGTTGTTTAGTATGGAGTAGGGGAGGATGAGAGGAGACCTCATTGCTCTCTCTACAACTGCCTGAAAGGAGGTTGGAATGAGGTGGGGGTCAGTGTCTTCTCCCTAATATGAGGTTCTAGAATGAAAGGAAATGGCCTGAAGTTGTGCCAGAGAAGGTTTAGGTTGGATATTAGGAAAAACTTATTCACTGAACAAGTGGTGAGGCATTGGAACAGGCTGCTCAGGGAGGCGGTGGAGGTGATGAAGAAACATGTACACTTGGCACTTTGGGACATGGTTTAATAGTCATGGTGATGTTTGGTTGATGGTTTGATGTGATGCTCTTAGAGGTCTTTTCCAACTGAAACAGTATGATAAGTCTGCATTTATTAGTACAGTGATACTTTTTAGCTATAGCAACATACTCCATTTAAATGTAACTAGTTGGATGGAAAAAATACTCACCCATCCTGGTAACAAAAAATAAGATTTTCAAGTAGCCTTGCATTAGTCATCCTTACTTTACTACTACTTTCATTTCTGTACAAGTCCTACCTGCTCTGGAGCTCCTATTGTAGTAATTTTGCATCATTTTTATGATTAGACTTTCCTAAGTGTTGCTAAAATGTCTCCAGGGTTGTTTTGGTTTTTTTTTTTCAACAAGGCTTGATTCTCCTGTGAATTTAGGATGAATGTATAGCCCCCTGGGAAGGAAAAATAATAGAGTCAGCAAATACAGCTGTCTGTTGCTGTGTTATAAGATAGTTTTACACTGCTACCAGAGATTTTACATACTCTTTAGTTTGCAGTGAAGAGAAGTAGGTAGCACTAATGCTGTCTCATCAAGGACTGTTTAAACAATCACATTTAAGCAGATACTCTTTCATCTTTGAATAATTAGAGTGAATTTCTATTTTCTAGTCAGGCAAGTGTTCACCAGACCTTCCCAGAAAGCTGACTTTATTCTTTTTGATGTTGTTAATATTTGAGTGGCAGTTTTATTTGTGTAGTACTTTACCTCTTCAAAGCGGTGTTACGAAGGGTAGTTTGATTTTTATGTTCAGAGAGATTTATTTTTAAACAACTCCACTTTTAGCTTTTTAACTTAAATAGTTGGTTGCACTGGGAGTTTTGCTTTGTTTCTCAATTCAGTGTGTGCCCTGTCTAATATAATTTCTTTGGAGAAACCAGCAAATGCCCTGTCTAGTATAATTTGTTTGGAGGAATCTGCAAATGCAGCCCAATTTTGTGCTTTACAAATTAAATGGCTGCAATCTTGTTTCACTCTTCTGGTCCTAACAAAATTATTAAGAAGATATTAAAGCTGCAGAATGAATTTGAAGTTCTATTGGTAAGGTGTGAGGCAAAGTAATACAGAATCATAGAATTGTTTTGGCTGGAAAAGACCTCTAAGATTGTCAAGTCCAACCAGCTGTCAAAGTATCATGGAGATGAGTGCTAAAACCAGAATGGTTTATTTCTAACTGCCCCCTCCCCCCCCCCCCCCTCCCAGAAAAAAGTGGACTGCAGTTAGTGCAGAATTGGGATACATTCTACTGGTCTTTATTCACAGATTAATGGAATAGTTTGGGTTGGAAGGGACCTTAAAGATCATCTAGTTCCAACCCCATTGCTGTGGGTAGGGACATCTCCCACTTGACCTGGTTGCTGAAGGGCTTTTCCAGCTTAGCCATGAAAACGTTCAGGGAGGGGACATCCACACTGTTCCAGTGTCTCAACACTTCCATTGCAAATAATTTCTTCCTAAAGTCCAGCCTAAATGTCTTTTCCACAAGCTTCAATGCAGTCACTCTCATCCTATCACAACAAGCCCTTGTCAAAAGTCTGCTCTTGTTCCACTCTTGTTAGTAACAATTCATAGAAAGTTATGTTAGGGCCAGAGAGAATTGGAATAGAAAAACTTGCAGGGCAAGAATGAAAATATGTGAAGTCCTGTCCAATCTGTAGTCCAGTCTGATAACTTTGTGGCCTGTGACTTTTTGTCAAAAGTAATTAATATGAAGTTAAAATGGAGTGAAGATGTTAAAAAAAGCCATGTAGATACAGCACTTTGGGACGTGGTTTAATCAACATGGTGGTGTTGGGTTGATGGTTGGACTCAGTGATCTAGGAGGTCTTTTCCAACCTACACAATTCTATGGTTATTCTGTTTTCTGTTACAAAGTTTTGTGTTTAGTAGCCCACACTCAGTTATTTTGTATAAAAGCAAGAAACTCCTCAGATTCCCTTCTCTCTGAATCTCTGTCATTTAGAATTGTTTATCAAGTTTATTAACAGAGTTCACAAGGAGAACACACAAAATGCTGTCTTGATTCTCCCTTGCTATCTGTGACCTCATTGTTTTGTTACTGGAAAATCAACGTTCACAGTCAGTAGCTCCCTCCAAGGAGTGTTTCAACATGTGCAGTATAATTCAATTCCATTTGGTTGATGTTATCTCTTTAAACCGGAATCTGTGCGTAAATAAGAGAATGAGCTAAGTTTATCCACCTTTCTTAAGTCAAAGCTAGTTGAAGAGCTTGAGGGTTCTTCACACTGAAGAACTAAAGATTTATTGGACAGCTGAAGGTGTATTCAAACTTTATTTACCCACCAGTAAGGCTCTAATTTGTCATATGTTCTTTTTTAATTTAAATGAAGTGGCATAATTTAAGTCCTCAAATCTTAGAATCATGTATAGTTTGGATTGGAAGAGACCCTAAAGATCCTCTGGTTCCAACCCCACTGCCACAGTGAGGGTGGTGAGGTACTGGAACAGGTTGCCCAGGGAGGTTGTGGATGCCTTCTCCCTGGATGTGTTTAAGCCCAGGTGGAATGAGGCTTGCAGCAACCTGGTCTAGTGTGAGGTGTCCCCATCCATGTTAGGGGTTTGGAACTAGATGATCTTTAAGGTCCCTTCCTACCCAAACCATTCTATGACTCTCTGAAAATTCTTTAGACATTGCCTGGCATCACTCATACTCAGAGGATATAATGAATAATAGTAGAGGCACAGTACATAACTAAATTTCCACCAAAGTTAGTTTTTTTCTGGTTTCATTTCTGTAGCAGAGCGAAAGTAGACTTAGTCATAAGCATTCATTTAACTGCTTCAAAACAGGACAACAAACTTAGTATCTGCTACATACAGCGACTGGAAATAGAACATTCTGGAGTTCATTTTGTGTAGTAGATGAAAGATAAAATGTTTTGTGACAGCATATGGAAAAGGCACCAAGTTGAGCAATAGCATTAAGGTTTAATCATGAATGAGTCAGTTTTTTGTACTTCTGCTCTTACATCCGAGTGTTGAAATGTCTGTGAAGAGGAGGTGACAATTTTACAACTGAAGCAAAGGCATTAAGTTGACCAGAGCTGCTTGGAGTGGGTCCAGAGTAGGGCCATGGCAATGATCAGAGAGCCAGAACACCTACCCCATGGGAACAGGGTGAGAGAGTTTGGGCTGTTCAGCCTGGAGAAGGCTCTGCGGAGACCTTATAGTAGCCTTTCAGAACCTGAAGGGAGCCTGCAGGAAAAATGGGGAGGGGCATTTTACAAGGGCTTGTAGTGATAGGACAAGGGGCAATGGCTTTAAGCTGGAAGAGGATAGATTTAGACTGAATATTAGGAAGAAATTCTTTACAGTGAGGGTGGTGAGACACTGAAACAGGTTGCCCAGGGAAGCTGTGGATGCCTCCTCCTTGGAGGTTTTCAGGAGCAGGTTGGAAAAGACCTTGAGCAACCTGGTCTAGTGGAAGGTGTCCCTGCCCAAGGGATCATTCAGTTCCCTTCCAACCAAAATCATTCTCTGAATCTATTAAAAAAACCCAACTTTTTTCTGGTGTAATTTTGATTTCCAGAAGTCACACTAATTTTGTGTTCAGTAGCACTGAATGAAGAAATGCTATTCTCAGAAATGCTCTTGTCCTAAGAACAGAATGATTCCACACACATGGGTTACTGTTGCTGTGCCCACTTGAGTGTAGGGAGTGCTGCAGCATCTTTTCATGAGCGTCTCCATGTGCAGTGGAGAACTCCTCCCGGCTGGACTGCAGTTCTTAAACAGATAATGCTTTGGGACAAAGCTGAGAATATGCAGAAACTACTTTCAAACTTTGATTCACATAGCTCATGAAATCTATCTCACAGGAATCTTACTAATCTTTTTTTACTCTTTTGAGTTGACATATGTCTTGTCTCCCTAGTGTCAGGTGATACTACAAGAGGCAATGACCTGAAACTGCTCTAGGTTGGAGATTAGGGAAACTTTCTTTCCTGGAAGGCTTTGGAAGAGGCTGCCCAGGGAGGTGATGGAGTCACCCGGCGGTGGTGCTCCAGAAATGTGTGGATGTGGCACTCTGGGACATGGTTTAATAGTCATGGTTGAAGATTGGACTTGATGATCTTAGAGGTCTATTCCAACCAAAACAATTCTATGACATTTAGTTACCTTTTAGTGATGGAAATTCAATGCCCTTCTGAAAAAAGCAAGTGGGGTTAGTGTTTGAGAGTCATCTTGTCATAACTGCACTTTCAGTGCATAACTGCAGGTCTTGGGAATTACATAACTGAGAATCATGGAATGGTTGATGTAAGAAGGGGCCTCTTGAGATCACAGACTCAAAGAATCACAGAACAGTAGGGGCTGGAACAGACCTCTGGAGATCATACAATCTTAGAATGGTTATGGTTAGAAGAGGCCTTTAAAGGTCATCTAGTTGACAACATTTGCAGTGAGCAGGGAATCTCTTTCAGCTCCTCAGCTCAAGCAGGGCCACCTGCAGCCAGTTGCCCAGGGACTAGAGGCAGAGAAAGCAAAGTAAAATGAAAGGGAGGGGAGGAAAGGGAAGGGGAGGAGGGGAAGGAAAAAAGGAAGAGAAAAGGAAAGAAAAGAGAAGAAGAATGAGAAAGAAAATAGTTTTTCTCACAAGTTCAGGGAAAGGTCCATAGCCTGCCTTTTATTTTGATTCTTTCAAAGAGCATCCATAGCTGTGTATAAATAACTATCCTCAGGTATTACCTATTTTAATGTTGTAGCAGCTGGCATCAAAGAGTTTTTTTAATAAGCTCTGGTTTTCAGTTTAACACTTACTGAATAGGTATCACATAGCATCATGTGAGTGAAGTTAACAGGATGTCATCTACTCATGACCAAGATTTCCTCTGTCCCTTTCCCCTGTCTTAGCAGAGCAGAGTGTCAGAATCACCTCTCTCAATCCTGTGGCATTTTATCTGAAGGTGATAGAGTACTGACTTGTAATAATAAGTTCTCTGGAGTCCTTTATTTTAAAGTGCCCTGTCCATGTTGAAGGTGAATGTAGACCTTCTAAGGCTGTACTTCAAAACTCATAAACCAGCACATTTTTAGACTACAGGATTTGGTTATGCTGGGAAGAGCAGAGTTTAAATTTGCTAGACTATAAATATAATGCAGTGAGGGACTGACACCTTGAAAGCTCAGGCTGTATTGTAGTGTGCAGGACATGTTTATCTTCTGAAAAGTCTTCAATGAACTCAAGCCACAAGTTAATGTCTGCTTTTTACTGATCTGAAATACCTCAAAAATGTTCTTGACCAGTCCTGTCTTGCCTTCTTTGCTCCCAGGAGTCTAGTTTCTCTGTGCTCTGAAGGGAAGTGGAGAAACACTCAGCAAGGAAAGGTGATTAGTGAGAACTAATTGACACTGAGTTGCTGGAGCATGTCTAGAGAAAGGCAACAAAGCTGATACAGGGTCTGGAGAATAGGTCCAATGAGGAGCATCTGAGTGATCTGGGATTGTTTTGTCTGGAGAAGAGGAGAGGCTGAGGGAGCTACTCATTGCTCACTACAACTCCCTGAAAGAGGCTGGAGTGAGGTGGAGGTTGGTCTCTTCTCTCTGGTATCAGGTGATAGGATGAGAGGAAATGCCAGAAGAATATCTCTGCAGGAGTGTTCAGGCATTGGAATGGGCTACCTAGGGAGATGGTGGATTCGGTGTCCCTGTAGGTGTTGGTGGATTCAGCCTTCTTGTAGGTGTTCAAGAAGTGTGTGGAGATGGCATTTTGAGACAACGTTTAATGGCCATGGTGATGTTAGGTTGACATTTGGACTCAATGGTGTTAGAGGTCTGTAGACTCCAAAGCTCAGACAAACAGTGGCACCTAGCAAGTCAGTTCAACAACTCCTGCTGTAGGAGTGATCAAACAACTCAAAGAATGAGTGTCCTCCTGCTTCTACTGAAAATAGTTGGCAGGTCTGTGCTTCGCTGTAACAGCTGTTCATCTCTATGTATAGTGCCAGTAAAAAGAAGTATTTGTCATGGTCTGCTTCCTCCCTGTGAGATGTTTGGATGAATTCTACTAGCACAGCAGTTTGAACTACATTTCAAATGTTGCTGATTAAATCTTGCCTTGGCAGAGGCAGCCTTTTATTGAGCTGTTACTGAGGATGTGTTGAGCAGGAGCCCCTCTACAGTTCCAAAATCCCCCTATTCCAGCAGACCTGCAAGACAAAAGTCAATGGGTTGTAGTGTATGGCAGAGGATCAGGGACATTAATGCCTTACAGAAGTCTTGCACGGGAAGGAATTTTGTAGGTTTCTAAGTGGTTTTAAAGAGATGTTGAAGCTTAAATTAGTAAAACTGTAAAAAAACCTGTAAGACTAAAGTGAATTTTTATCCTTGACAACTGTAGTGGAAAACATTATAAGCTGTGAAAGTTTAGCCTTTCACTCCTCTTTTCACTTTTAGAGCAGCTGTCTGTGTCTGTAAAGCTGGTTATTGTCTGTGTCTATAAGGAAGTGTTGTTGGAACTCTCTGACTGTATTCTGAATATGATCCGGTCAGAATCTTGGTGTCTTTGCCTGGCTAGCGTGTTGTCCTAGGCATCAGACACACAAATAACCAGTTGAGTCTGCACTTCAGTCACAACAAACCCATGCACTGATACAGGCTGTGGGCAGAGAGGCTGGAAACAGCCCAGCAGAAAAGCATCTGGGGGTGCTTTTTAACAGAGGGCTGAATGTGACCTAGCAGTGTGTCCAGGTGGCCAAGAAGGCCAACAGCATCCTGACCTGGATCAGGAATAGCGTGGCCAGCAGGACCAGGGAAGTGATAGTTCCCCTGTACTGGGCACTGGTGAGGCCACACCATGATTACTGGGCTCTGTTTTGGGGCCCTTATTACAAAATTGTAATTCCTCTGTGCTCTGAGAAGTGGAGGAACATTCAGCGTGGAAAGGCAATTAGTGAGGACTAATTGACATTGAAGTGCTGCAGCCTGTTCAGAGAAGGGCAACAAAGCTGATGAGGGGTCTGGAGAACAAGACTTAGGAGGAATGGCTGAGGGAACATCAGTTGTTCAGTCTGGAGAAGAGGAGGCTGAGGGGAGACCTCATTGCTCTCTACACCTTCCTGAAAGGACATAGTGAGGTGGAGGTCGATATCTTTTCCCTAGGGACAGATGCTAGGATGAGAGGAAGTGGCCTGAAATTGTGCCAGGGGAAGTTGAGGTTGAATGTTAGGAAAAAGGTCTTCATGGAAAGAGTGGTCAGGCATCGGAACAGGCTGCCTAGGGAGATGGTGAAGTCACCATCCCTGGAGTGTGCATGTAGGCATGGCACTTTGGGGCATGCTGGTGTTAGGTTGACAGCTGGTCTTGATGATCCTAGAGGTCTACTCCAAATGAAACTTTTGTATGATTGTGTGATTCTTTGTTTCTACATATACAGGCAGTCACTTCTAAAAAGGATGCTTCTGTTTTGCTTTTAACATTAAGGATTTGATTTGCTGAAGCTACTCTTTAGAGCAAGCAAGAACTTCTGGAAATTGAGATATACATGCTGGTACCCAAGACTGAGCTATGAATTTATCTGAGAGTTCTCAGGCAGGAAGTTAAGTTTATAGTAGCAAAATGACAAACAACATCAACCGAAGCTTTTTGGTGTAATTAAGTTTCCAAACTTAAATACTGATTAAAAGTTGCTGTTTGCTGTAGTCTGCATGCAAAGGGCATTTTCAGTACTTGCACTGACATATCTGCTCATCCTGGTGCCTACCATCAGTGCCCTCCTTTATTTCTCTCATGTCAGGCAGGGCTTTGAAATTCTGTTTTCCAGCCAACTTCTCTCCAGTGCTGGTTTTTTTTTTTTTGCTTCTTGAAGGGAAACTTCAAGCTGCTAAACAGTTAAACTTCTATGATTGTTTGTTGCTCTCCATGTTTACACAGTCATGGACAACTGTTACAGATTATTTCTAGTAGTATTACTGGGAGCTTTATCATGAAGTATTCAGCCTTTTTAACATCAAAGGGGAGGATCAGGCTGGGAAATTAATCTAAACCTCTGTGCCTAAACAGAGAGAAGGAAAACCTTTTTTTTTCCTAATATTGCTAACAAATGTGGTGCGTGCAGAGAGAAAGCTTTCACTGTTCGAGAGAAGTGAAGCTTCTCACGTGTATCATGACTGTTCTCTAGGATCTTGCTGCCTATCTTCTAAGAAATGTATTTAAAGTATGTTTGTGTAGGAGGCTCTATTTTTGTATCATCAGACTTTTAATTTGTGAGGCAAAGACATTTGCAGTGTTCCTCTTCTGTATTAGGTGAGTGATCAAGCCCCTTTACTGGGCACCGGTGAGGCCACACCGTGAATACCGGGTTCAGTTTGGGGCCACCCACTACAGGAGGGGCATTGAGCTCCAGAGAAAGGCAACAAAGCTGGTGAAGGGTGTAGAGAGCAAGTCTTATGAAGAGCAGCTGAGGGAACTGGAGCTGCTTAGTATGGAGAAGAGGAGGCTAATAGGAGACCTCAGTGGTCTCTACAGTTCCCTCAAAGAGGGTTGGAGTGAAGTGAGGATTGGTCTCTTCTCCCTGGTGTCGTGTGGTAGAACAAGAGGAAGTGGCCTGGAACTTTGGCCAGGGAGGTTTAGGTTGAATATTAGGAAAAAAATCTTTGCTGCAAGAGTGGTCAGGCACTGAAACAGCTGCCCAGGGAAGTGGTGGAGTCATCATCCCTGGAGGCATTCAAGAATTGTGTGGCCATGGCACTTAGGGACATGGTTTAATGTCCAAGGTGGTGTTAGATTGGAGGTTGGACTCCATGATCTTAAATATCTGTTTCAACTAAAACGATTCTATGATCTGCTTAGTGGTCACAAAGCAGGTTACTTCATGCATTCAGAGGAGAATGTGAAAAATTAGTAATTCTTCAAAATAGTTTTAAAGGGTATGAAAAGATTTCTCATTTGGATTAAGAGACAAATTAATCTAGTTAACTGCTATAGATTGTAGCTTAAAAGAGCCCTAAAGGATAGAGTGTCTTGAATAAGAGAACAGATAACCTGATTTTCACCCTTTCTGTCTGTTTAATTCTGAAATGAGCTATGTTGTCATAAAAAGATTAACCTTTTCTTTCTCTGTTCTCTATGTTGCAGAACTTCTTAGTGTATTACAAGTGTTAAATTTTTGAGCTGTGGATACATGTTTTTAAAATCACAATTAAAATCCTTTGATATTTTGTCATTTCCCACAAAATTAGTTGTATCCAGAAGTGAAATGAAGCTGTCACCTTTCTATGTCTAAAGATGTAATTTGGACTGAAAACAGCCTCATGTCAAAGTATGACAGTCATAGAACTGTTGAGGTTGGAAGAGACATTTGAGATCATCACAGATGTGAAGAATGGTATCAGAAGTAGGCAAAAAAGGAACCCAGACTTTGCCTTTGTTACTGAGATAAAAAGGCTTCTTACTGCTGCTATAAATAACAGACTTCATAATTTTAGAGAAAGAAAATAATTGAAAGAAAACACTGAGATTTCCTTAGGCTTCCAGGAACAGAGGGATTGACTAACACTGTGAGCTTTGAAATGTAGAACAGGAAAAGGGGGAGGAGAAGAAAAAAGGCAAGTCATTTGTGGGAAAGAAAATTACATCCCTTAAAAGTAACCGTGTGAAGTACTGAAAAGATGTCATAATGATCTTAACATATTGTGAAATAGCCTAACTGCTACCAAAATAGATTCAGATTTGTCAGACTTTCCACGTCATGGCAAAAAGCTGCTGCTTCAACTTTTCTGTGACCAACTTGCACTGCTGATTCAGTTCAGATCCAAGGAGCTGTGTTCTGCGTGGTGGAAAGTTCCTTTCCTCTCGTCTATTTCCTGGCGAAACACACAGTGTGAATTTACAGCAAACATGGCAGACTCTGGGTGATGTTCCTTACGCTGCAGAAGTATATAAATCAGTATCAACTTATTTTGAGGAAGTATATTTAATTCATAGGATCATAGAACAGTTTGGATTGGAAGGGACCTTAAAGATCATCTAGTTTTAACTCCCTTGCAGGGACACCTCCCACTAGACCAGCTCGCTCGAGGCCCTGTCCAACCTGGCCTTGAATGCTTCCAGGGAGGGGACATCCATGACCTCCCTGAGCAGCCTAATCCAGTGTCTCACCACCCTCACCATGAAGAATTCTTCCTAATGTCCAGTCTAAATCTCCCCTCTTCCAGCATTTATACATTCCCCCTTGTCCTATCACAACTAGTCCTTGTAAAAAGCCCATCACAAGCTTTCTTGTCTTAGAGGTCTTTTCCAGCCTTAAGCATTCTGTGATTCTATGAAAAGTCTCAAAACAAGCACTTACAAGTACTGGAGGCTTTGTCATGACAAGAAAAGCTTTAGTGCAATAGGAAAACGATAATTCTTTATCAGATGGCTTAAAAATATTTTGGCTGTGGTTGGTTTGTGAAGCATTTTATTTGCAAAACCCAAAGTAGACCAAAAATAGGTGCAGAAAAGGGACAAATGCAGTCATCTGATAGAACTGCTGTGAAGTCTCAATATTAGAAATAAAGAAGCACTTTTAATAGCAAGTCTAAACCAGCTATGGCATGCATTTTCTTCTTACAGTTTTCTGCCTCTCCTCAACTCTCCAACCTCCTACTGCAGTCATAAACATACAAGAACCATGAACTGATATTATCTTACACCTCAGCAAAAAGAGTAAGATTCCAGTGTTTGATTCTATTCATGGGGCTGCTGCTGAAGGAGCTTCAATCTGTGTTTTAAGCAGTAGCAACAGTTCTTTGGTAGCTTTACTGGAGTCAGGAAAGTCAGTTAATTAACCTATCTGGGATTAATTATCTCACAGATTTAATGAGATGACTATGGAATTATATACTCTGTACAGCTTTTCCTTTTTAATTTTTCATTTCATTTGGCTAAAATGAGAGAGCAGAGATGTTCAACTGGAGGCATTTTACGTAGGAAAAAAAAACAAGTAGACATTTTAAACTGTTTTGGTTTTAAATAGTTTAAACTTTCCTTGGAAGAATGACTGTGTTTATAGAGGCAGTATGTTGTTAGGATTTCATAAGGCCTTAATATTTCTAAACAGTCATTAGGACAAGTAATATCAGCATTTGTAAATATGTATTTGTAGTTAACCAATTAAATAAAACCAAGTTTGGAAATTATTTAGACACCAATGAGGTAGAAGTGTTGCCGAGGGACATGGTTTAGTGGTAGTAGCCTAGCAATAGTGGTGAGATTGTGAGCTCTAGGTGAGCAGTTGATGATCTCAAAGGTCTCTTCCATTCTCAACAGTTCTATGAATCTGTGAACTTTTCTTAGTGGCATTTACTGTCTCCTCATCTGTTCACCCAACCCATTCTCAGATTGTGTAATTCTTCCTCATGCTGCTGAGCAAGCCTTCATTCCTGAGAGATCTATAAACTGATTCCATTATTTACTGCTTCTTGATTGCAAAATACATTGCTTAATTTGTGACTTATCAATACTTTCCCTTCTTTCCTCTTTCCCCATATTTGGTTACTGGGGCTACAAGGATTACTAAGGGACTGGAACATCTCTCCAATGAGGAAAGACAGAGTGAATTTGGTTTTTTTTTAGCCTGGAAAAGTGAAGACTGAGGGGAGATCTCATCAATGCTGATCAATACTTCAAGGGTGGGTGCCAGAGAATGGGACCAGTCTTTGTTCAGTGGTGGCCAGCGACAGGACAAGGGGCAGTAGGCACAAACTTGAACATAAGAAGTTCCATCTAAACATGAGGAGGAGCTTCTTCAATTTAAGGGTGCCAGAGCGATGGGACAGGCTGCTCAGAGAGGTGATGGAGTCTCCATCTCTAGAGACATTAAAAACCCACCTGGGTGTGTTCTTGTGTGACCTTCTCTAGATGACCCTGCCTTGGCAGGGATATTGTACTTGAAAGTTTCCAGAGGTCCCTTCCAACCCCTACCTTTTCTGTGATTCAGTGACTGTCAAGCTGCACAGCAGAGTAGCAAAAAATAACCCTGTCACTTTTGTGGCTTTTTAATTAACTAGCTCTGACTCTGCTAGTTTGCACTTGCAGAGTGGAAGGATAATTATCCCTTTGAAAGGGAGAGCTGTGATGGTTTGATTGAACTTTTGGGGTTTGGGTTTTTTTTGGTTTTTTTGTAATAAGGTCTTCATTATCGAATAAGGAATAATCTGGCAGTGCATTTGTAAGTGTCAGTATCTCCCTTGCTCAGCAGAGCTTGTGCACTGGTACAGCAGGACCTGCTTTAGTGTGGTTTTTTTTTCACCAAGAAGAAGAAACACTGTAATGAGCAGCTTGGGTGTCTTGTGGTCTGTCATCTTTATCATTTGATTTCACAGTGGAACATTGAAATAAGTTGTCCATGGAGGTGATGGAGTCACTGTCTCTAGAGGTTTTGAAGAAACGTGTGGACATGGCACTGTGGAACATGAATTAATGGGCATGGTGGTGTTAAGTTGATGGCTGGACTCAGTGATCTTAGAGGTCTTTTCCAACCAAAGCAACTCTGTGTTTCTATGATTCCATTTTCTGTTTGAACTCGAGCCAAGCCACAAACCCATGCTTGGGCTCTCTGCCCATTTCAGGCTTTACCTTAATAACATTAAATTTAAAGAAAACGTTGTAGATGCCAAACAGATTATGCTTTATAAGTCAAATGAGAAAAGGAAAATATATGAAACATATTTTAAATACATGCAATCGAAAGGTACATTTTTATCTCAAATGACAGGTATTTCTGTAAAGAACAGGTGTTGGCCACACTCTCCTTAATGCACCCCAGGATACCATTTGCCTTCTTGGCCACAAGGGCACATTGCTGTCCTGTGGATAACTTGTTACCTACCCTTGCAAGCCCTTGCTTCTCTGCTACTTCAAGTAGCTATTTATATATGTCCAAACTGGTTTCAACTTGTGATTTTCACTTGCCACTTTGACTTGGCAGTGTTTCACATGCACTGGATGCAAAGCAGTGAAGTGCTAGACATCTGACTTTTCTTAGCAGGAAGAAAAGGTGTTTAATTTATTTTTTCTTTTCCCCACCAAAAAAAGAGAAAAGAAATAGAAAGTGCACCCAACTGTCTGCATTTCAGCAACCTCTGTAAGGCAGAAGCACCTCGGTGTGCCTTAAATAGAGAAGGAAAAATAAAAACCCCTCAAATACAGAATTTTACAGGAAAATTTCTCGTGTTTGAAAAAGTAAAAGGCCTTTAAATGGAAAGAACTCGCACAAAGGACCCTTGTCTAGAGTGGCTCTAAACAAGCATGTGTCAGAGGTTCCATTTTGAGAGGTTTTGCAACATTGGAGTAAAATTACAGGGAAAAATCAATTTGCTCATATTTAAGCTGTGGCAAAAAAGAAAAAAAAAAAAGGAAGAATAAAAATAAAAAGGGAAAGCTTAATTTGGCCTTCTGGTTTTTATACTGAAATAAAAAAATTAACCAAATCTCCATCATGAAAACCCCAAACCACTCCCCGCTCTCCAGCGGGAAAAACCCCCAAAGCAACCAGCTGAATACCCAAGCCTTTATCTACTAAGTTGTAGTTAAATTGTAGTTGTAGTATCTTGTAGTTAAATTGTTACCTCATTCCGTATTCTCTCCTATAATTGTAATGTTGGAAGGTTAGGACAGGAGGAAGAGATGAAAAGTCATGATTTGGCTAGATAAATGAATGCTTGTTCTGCCTCCTTCTCCTCCCTTTGCTGAATCACTCAGTACAAGATGGACATCGAAATGCTGGAGTGTGTCCAAAGAAGAGCAGAAAAAGTTGGTGAAGGACCTTGAACAGAAATTGGGTGAGAGAACTGGGGTTGTCCTCTGGAGAAAAGGAGGCTGAGGGGAGACATTGTTGCTCTCGACAGCTACCTCAAGAGGAGTTTGTCCTGAGGTGGGATTGGACTCTTCTCACATGCAGCAGTTGACGGGACTAGAGTAGACAGCCTTAAGTTGTTCTGTGGGAGGCTGAATATAGGAAAAAAATCTTCTCATAAAGGGTTATCAGACATTGGAGTAGGCTGCTCAGGGGGATGGTGGAGTCACCATCCCTGGAGGTGTTTAAAACTGAGGGGATGTGGTGCTAAGGGACATGGTTTATGGTAGTGGTTTAGTAGCAGTGGTGGGATTGTGAGCCCTAGGTGATGAACTTAATCATCTGAAAGGTCTCTTCCAACCTCAGGAGTTCCGTGATTCTATGATATTTTTGAGCTGTGTGAAAGCATGTCTGTGGGAGGGACAGCAGTGATCAAGAGACTGTCAGCACATGCGAGGGCAGGGAGGAGGAACATCAGGACGTGACCTATTTAGCATCAGCTTGGACTTGAGAGGAGCTGAATTATGAAACTCAAAGTAGAGTGACATTAAAAGATTTCCTGTATGGCATATGCAGCATCTTCTCCTGAGTTGGGCTGGGAGAACAGGGAGTCTGCTTATTGTTGTTGTTGTGGAGACTTCAGTATCCCCCAGTCAAGCTGTGGTGGGGGATGGAGTGGTTAAAGCTACAGATGGTTGAAGCAGGAGGTTGTAGTGAGGTGGGGGGTCATTCTCTTCTCTCTAGTATTAGGTGGTAGAACAAGAGGAAATGGCCTGAATTGTGCCAGGGGAGGTTTAGGTTGAATATTAGGAAACATTTCTTTGCTGCAGGAGCAGTCAGGCATTGGATCAGGCTGCACAGAGAGATGCTGGAGTTACATTCTCTGGAGGTGTTCAGGAAATGTGTGGACATGGCACTTTGGGACATGGTTTAGTGGCCATGGTGGTCTCAGATTGATGGTTGGACTTGATGACTTTAGTGGTCTTTTCCAAACAAAACAATTCTATGGCTCTGTGAGTCTGTGACAATAGAGAATTTTCTACCAAGTGGTTTCAACAAATGTTGGGTAGCAGAGCTAACAATTCTTCGTGAGGTTACTTTCATCCTACAGATTTTAGACTATGTGGCATTGCTCCTTAATATTTGGGTTATGTTCTTTTAAACATATCAAATTCAATTGTAAACAAAATATACAGTTTTATAAGGAGAAAGGATTTTCTACAAGCTATCATGATTTTATATTTGCCTGCATCTTGCCACCTTCCCTTTAAAAACAGTGGGAGTGCTGAAAATCCAAGCAAACTTCGTGAAGTTTGACATTTCTCCCTTTTTAGGCTAGGAACTGATCTGTCTTTATTTAGAGGAAAATTGAATGCCATATAAATCCTAGAATATCTTAACCTTTATCAAAGCCTGATGTTTTCCTTCTGGTTTTGGTATTCTCATGCATAACATCAGATTACTTTAGATAAAAAACTACAGATGTAATTGTATTTATAGTCCTGTCTGTTTGTGTCATAGTTAAATTCTGAGATAATGCAGTGTTTCCAACAGATGCTGGAATGGCTTTGTGCTGTTGAGAGTGGCTGTTCAAGTTTTTACACTCACCATAAAAGTTCTGGTACACTTCTCTCAGACAAGAAGCATATCAAATAGTTTCTTGCCCTTGATGAACTACATGGTCTTTAAGGTCCTTTCCAACCCAAACCATTCTATGATGCAAATGAAACAGTAAGTACAGAAGCTTGTGTTGAATTGCCACTGATTTTCTCTGTGGGTAAACTCATATCTTCTTATCGGTTTCCTTTTTAATTAGTCAGGCACTTAGACTAGAGTTTTGCAGGAACACAGAAAGTTCCACCTCAGCATGAGGAAGAACTTTGCTGTAAGGGTGCTGGAGCCCTGGAGAGGCTTCCCAAACAGATTGTGGAGACTTAGTCTGAGCAAACAAGCAGAATCAGAGTCATTATGGTTGGAAAAGACCTTTAGATTGGATTTTAGGAAAAAAAATTCTTTACTGAAAGGGAGCTCAGGCATTGGAACAAGCAGTCCATGGAGGCGGTGAAGTTGGCATCCCTGGAGGTGTTCAAGGAACCTGTGGATGTGGCACTTTGGGATGTGGCTTAACACCGTGGTGATGTTGGGTTGATGACGTTTGGACTGTGATCTTAGAGGTCTTTTCAAACTGAAACAAGACCATGATTCTATAACTCTTAAATCATCATCCATCACTACTACAACATACCATAGAATCAGTCAGGATTGGAAGGGATCACAAGGATCATCTAGTTCCAACCCCCATACCATAGGCGGGGATATCCTTGAGCAACCACATTTAGCCAGCATTTAGGTGCTTCCATTCACCACTGCTCTCTGAGCCCAGACAGTGTTTGATCCATGTCCACATATCCAGTTCAGTGTTGGAGATGAAGTGGCTTAATGTTGTGATCTTTAGCCTCTTCAGCTAATTTCCAGTTACATAAAGAGAATCATAGAATTGTATTAGTTGGAAATGACCTTTAAGTTCATTGAGTCCAACCGTTCTTAAACTCTACCAAGTCTGGTGCTAAACCACATTCCTCAGCAACACGTCTGCATCTTTTACACGCCTTCAGGGATGAAGATTCAGCTACCTCCCTGGGGAAACCTGTTCCAGTCTTTGAGAACCCTTTCAGTTAAGAAGTTTCTTCTAATATCCAGTCCAAACCTCCCCTGGTGCAACTTCCAACTCACAGCTGAGAAATATGTTTCAAGTCAACTGGATAAATGTTAAAATGAATGCAGGTAGCCTAAAGAAAATACCAAAGGGCAGAGGTGAATGTGGTAAGCTAGGAAGATCACATAAAGTCAGAAACAGGAGAAAATGTGATTTTTTTTTTTTTATATAATGTGCTAATGTGACATTTACCACACAATTTATCACAGAAAAGCAGCACACTGGTTTTATGATATGGGTTGTGGGTAAATCCCACTCTGTATTACAGATATTCGTGGCATTATGCTTTGTATGAAATTGGTAATAAAAGGATCACCTTCTCCCGTGTAATGAAGGGTAACCAATATCACAGTCTTTTGTTCTCTTCTAAAAAGACTGTTTTGCTAAGTCACACAGTCTCCAGAGGACAAATGATGGTGTGGAAGGGGTACAAAGTTCCTTGAGGATATCCTGGAACAAACACACTGGGTTTGATGAAGTTTCTGGAAGCTGTATCACTCCACTAACCATGAGCTAAAGCTTCTTCAGAGACGGAGAGGAGTAATCCCAGGAAATGTGTATGACCAATGAGAAGCCTCTCAAGAATGCACTGCACGTCTGCTGTTGGCTTCTGGCGTTTGCTGTGTTATGGCAAAGCAAACCATCTGAGTGGAGGCATCCACCCAGTGTCAAAATCTTGCACATTTTTGGCTTTCCTGTCAATATCTTTAAAGGGCCTTGTTACTCTCTTAGTTTCTTGTAATAGAGCTAACCAAGGCAAAAGTCAGTGGTTAAGGATTAGTAGTTATGATAAGGATTTATTACTTGTTGTCAGAAGATAATAAACTGTGGAGTGAAGCTTCTTGTGACCTCTTTGTTCATTTTTCATACTTCTCGTGACCCTTCTACAACAGAGTTACGACTCTGGTAGATATGGGTAGAGCAACTGGTGTTATCTACCTGAACTTATGGAAGGCATTTGACACTGTCCCATGTGACATCTTTGTCTCTGGGAGACATGGACTTGATGGATGGATCACTTGGTGGATGAGGAACTGGCTAGATGGTCGCACTCATAGAGTTGTGATCAACAGCTCAATGTCCATATGGATATCAGTGACAAGTGGAGTTCCTCAGGGCTCATGTCCTGGGTCCAGTGCTGTCAAACATCTTTGTCAGCAACATGAACAGTGACATCGAGTGCACTCTCAGTAAGTTTGCCAATGACACCAAGTTGAGTGGTGAGATGGCCTCACTTGAGGGAAGGGTTGCCATCCCATAGGATCTTGACAGGCTTGAGGACAGTGCAAAATGTATGAGGTTCAGCAAGTCAAAGTGCAAGGTCCTGCATCATCTAGGTCAAGACAGTCCCAGGCACAAATATACAGGCTAGGTGCAGAGTGGGTTGACAGTAGCTCTGAAGAAAAAGGCTTGGAGGTGCTAAATGATGAGCTGGCTGTGCAGTCATGTAGCCTGGAAGACAACTGTGTCCTGGGCTGCATCAAGAGGAGTGTGGTCATCAGGACAAGAGAGGAGATTCTTCCCATTTACTATGTTCTTGTGAGACCCCACCTCAAATACTGCATCTAGTTCTGGTGTCCCCATCATAGGAAGGATGTGGAACTGTCAAATTAAGTCCAGAGGAGGGCCACAAAGTTGATACAAGGGCTGTGGCACCTCTGCTGCGAGTATAGGCTGAGGAAGCTGAGGTTGTTCAGCCTGGAGAAGACTCTGGGAGTATTTTATAGCTGCCTTCTAATACCTGAAAGAAAGCTACAGGAAGGCTGGAGAGTGACTCTTTGTAAGGGTGTCTCTGATTGAGGCAGGTTACCTACATGGCCTTGATGATAAAAATAACCATTGTACATACTTAAATACCTATGGTAGAGGATTGGCTGTGGGTTGCATGAGGAAGAAATGCTTGTAGGTAATCATGGCATTAAACATGTTAGTGCTGAGTCACAACAAAGCTCCTGTGCACTTGGAATAATAGAACCATTAAGGCTGGAAAAGACCTCAAAGATCTAAGAGCACTTCTGCTATGGAGACAGGTTGAGAAAGCTGGGCCTGATCAGCCTGGAAAAGAGACGGCTGGCAGGAGACTTCACAGTGACCTTGCAGTACCTGAAGGGGGCTGCAGGAAAGCTGGGGAGAAACTTTTTACAAGGGCTTGTAGTGATATGGCAAAGGGAAATGACTTGATGCTTGAGAAGGATAGATTTAGACTGGATATTCAGAAAGGAATCTTTAGAGTGAGGATGGTGAGTCACTGGAACAGATTCCTCAGGGAGGTTGTGGATGCTGCTTCCCTGAAAGTCTTCCAGGCCAGGTTGGATGAGGCCTTGAGCAACATGATCTAATGGGAGGTGTGTCGTCTGACCATGGCAGGGGTTGGAACTTGAGGACCTCTAAGATCCTTTCCAACCTAAACTGCTCTATGAATTTATGAATCATCAGTCCAATCTTCTACCCACACCTCCATGACCGCTAGACCATGTTCCCAGGTGTTGTTAGTTGCAGTTTGAATTGATGATGTTTTACACCTTGTGGTGATCCATTTGCACAGGTGCAAGTGTGGAAAGCTAGACCCTCCCATGATATACTCCACTCTCCAGCCTATGGCAAGATGTCTGTGGCCTCCCCAAACCTGCTCATAGGGTCACACCTCTGCAGTGTTAACGTTCTCTCCTTTTTGAGGAACTCAGCTTTGTAGTTGGAGAGTCAACTTTCTTCTGCAGAAAAGGTGATCCCTCTCTTGACCACATTCCTATCGTTCCATCTTCACTCAGAATTACCATTAAGTGAGCTGAGAGTTTAGATTAGCTGGGATTTATTTTACATTGCTATGTTGTTTTTTTATTCTTCAAAAGGAACTCTGTCATCCCAGTGGCATTCTGCTTAAGCATGCTGTTACGTGAGACCGGAGTAGGCTGTTCACAATTCAGTATTGTGAAAACACTTCCTTGCTTCCACAGTTGTGATTCTTTGAGTAAATACTGCAAATCGAAACTGCTGCTTAGCACAATCTCCATTCCATATTATTTATGTGGCTCCTACCATATATTGTAGAATCATAAAATTGTTTTGATTGGATGTGCTAGTTTGAAGCTAGCTAGAATGTTTTGGTGAGAAGAGCTAGATTACAGGCTGTGAAAGGAAAACAAGGGTGATGTCTACTTCACTCGTTGGCTTGCTGAGATGTGTGAAAAAATGAAAAGCAAAACATAGATAATCACTCTCCACTTCTCTCACTTGGGCTGCAGCTGGGGAACTGGCTGAGCTGCGTCTTACTCTCTAACCCCACCCTCCATTTTTAACTAATCCACTTTGCTTCCTAACCCCCTGGCTGAACCTCCATTCTTCCTTGGCATTGGGGTGAGGTTGAGAGGGGTAGGGGGAAGGTGAAGGGGTGATTGAGAGCCCCTCCTGGGGACTCAGGTTTCTGGGAGGGCTGTTGTGTTTCTGTATTACCTTTTACCTTGTCTATTTCTGTCTATAACTGTATATACTGTAAATATCTGCTTGTCTATTGTGCTAGCTGTAAATATAAGCTTCATTCGTATTTCCAGAGCCTTCTGAGTCTAGTCTGGGTGATTTCTAAAGTGTGGAGGGGCAGGGAATACCCAAACCATCACATTGGAGAAGACCTCTAAGGTCATTGAGTCCAGCTGTCAGATTAACAGCACTATGGCCGTTAAACCATGTCCCAAAGTGCCACAGCCACATGGTTCTTGAACACCTCCAGGGATGGTGACTGCACCACCTCCCTGGGCAACCTATTCCAAAGCCTGACCAAAGGACATGCTTTTGGAAATATATAGCTTTCTTATTCTCCAAGAAAGTTATCTACAGATGTTGATCAACTCATCAGCGTTAGTGCATTCCTGTTTTTCTTTATAGACTTCCTGCAGACAGACCGCAGAAAGTCCAAGAAATGGAAGAGCTCAAACTGAGAATTATTCTTCCCAGACTTGTATAATTCAATTGAAAAAAAATGTTTTTTCATGTACACTGAGGTCTTGTTTATCGAATGAAATCAGAATTTACTCTGCCCTGTTAAACTCTCTGCTACTCTTCTGTTGCTGTTGTGAATCATATGTGTAACTCAGGTGACTAAACTTGGAGGAAAATGTGAACTGTAAAGTTGTAAAGGAAGAATCAGAGATGTATATTTTCCATGTTTTGCGTCTGCCTTTTTTAGCCTTCTCTGATTTTCCAATTTTTTAGTGTTCTATAGGGCCCTTCTGTGCTCCCTACTTTGGAAAAATAATTTTAATGTCCTTTCCAATTCCTTCTTGTTTTGTTTTGTTTTGTTTTGTTGTTTCACAGTCACAGAATGCATTGGTTTGGAAGGAATCTGTTGGATGGCACTTTGACAAGGCCATGAGCAATCTGGTCTAGTGGTAGGTGTCCCTGCCCATGGCAGGAGGGTTGGAGCTAGATGAACTTCGAAGTCCCTTCCAACTCAAGCTGTTTTATGATTCTATGATCTAGTCCAACCCTTTGTGGTAAGGAGGGACCTTTTCAATTAGATCAGGTTGTTCTGAGCCCCATCAAGTATAACCTTGAATGTCTCCCTTCTGTAGAACTTTTTACCTTTTAACTAAGTCATGGCAAATGAAGAATGTTTTCTGGCTTGCTGATTTTCTAGTGTTCTGCACTTAAGCAATAGTCAATCAGCCAGGCCTGTTAATTCTGTTTTTGGGAGAAGTATTTGGGAAGTCTGTGTGTTCAGAAAATTAACAAGAAGTATGTTTTTTCCAGATGTTTACTGTGATCTTCATAGATTCATAGAATGATCTGGATTGGAAAGGACCTTAAAGGTCATCTAGTTCCAAACCCCTGCCCTGGGCAGAGACACCTCCTACTAGACCAGGTTGCTCCAATCCTTGTCCAAGCTGGCCTTGTACACCTCCAGGGAAGGGGCATCCACAGCCTCCCTGGGCAACCTGTTACAGTGTCTCACTGCCCTACTGTAAAAGATTTCTTCCTAAATCCCATCTCTTGCAGCTTGAATCCATTCCTGCTAGTCTTTCCCTAGCTATCTCTCGTGTTATTCAAACTAGTAGGAGGGTTGTGTGAATGCAGCATAGTGGATAGTTCATGTGTTAGTTCAGTCTTTTCTGTGGATGAGCATTTTGTAAGAGAATACTCAATGTCAGATGCTGTTTTGTCTTCCATACTAAAGAGAGGACTCTGTGATCTTGTGGAATGTGGCTTGATGGGTGGGAATCAAAAAGTCTGAGCGAAACTATTTGGCCTTTGCCTCATTTGCTCCCCCTTTCCTGTCTGCCTGTCACCTTACTTCCTCTCTCTTCTCTGGGAGCCAGTTGAAAAATTTCCTTTCAGCCATGAGGGAATAGGAGGAGTAAAGTAGTACTGTGGGACTTCTGGTGAAAACTGGTCTACAGGGCTTTGCTTTTTTCCTGGGAAGCTGGCCAGGGACAGGGCAGGCTGTGTAGTGACTTGGGGCACAAAATCTCTCCAGAATGCTGACTTGTTTTTCTCAGTCGAGGTTGAAATGCTAAAGTTGACTTCACAAGCTTCTTAGCTGTATGACTGTTACAGCCAACTGCAGCCAGCTTGTGAGACCACACCTGTAGTACTGCATCCAGATCTATTGCCTCTAACACAAGGAGGACATCAAACTGGTGGAGCAGGTCCAAAGGAGGTCATGAAGATGATCAGAGGGCTGGAGCACCTCTGCTATGGGGACAATCTGAGAGAGTTGGGTCTTTTCAGCCTGGTGAAGAGAAAGCTCCCTGAGACCTTATAAGCAGCCTTCCAGTACCTGAAGGGGATGGAAGAAAGCTGAGGAGGGACTTTTTACAAGGGCTTGTAGTTCTAGTATGAGAGGCAATGGCTTTGAGCTGGAAGAGGACAGATTTAAACTGGATATTAGGAGTGGATGGGAGGCACTGGTACAGGTTACTCTGGGAGACTGTGGATGTCCCCTCTCTGAACGTGTTCCAGGCCATGTTGGAAAAGGCCTTGAGCAAGCTGGTCTAGTGGGAGTTGTCCTTGCCCATGGCAGCAGGGGCTAGAACTTGATGATTATTAAGGTCCCTTCCAATCAAAACCATTCTTTGATTCTAATAATTCTTATTTTGGTAATTATTTTCTTTCATTTTCTTTAGCAGACAGAGGCTTTGTAATTTGTTTGGCCATCAGACCAAATAACAGCTATTGATCACGAGTATTTGTTGGAGTAACTCAGATATGACTTAAAATAGCAACAGTATTTATGGCAGCTGGTTCAAATCAGATGTCCCTTATGCAGGATGAAAACTTCTGGTATGAGTAAAAGTGGTTTCCAATACCAGATATGCCACAAAAGGGGAAGTCTTTTCATGGCCATTTCAAACCATGCCAAATCTCAGTGGGTCATCTGCTGTGGTATCTGGTACTCTGAACTTCCCAGAGATGGAAGAAATGCACTTTGCTTCCTTTTCACTTCAGATCTAAGCAGTCTTCCTGTTATTCATAGGGAGGTGATGGAGTCACTATCTCTGGAGGTGGTCAAGAAATGTGTGAACATAGCACTTTGGGACATAGTTTAATGGCCATGGGTTGCTATGTTGGTGGTTGGAGTTGATGATCTTAGGGGTCTTTTCCAGCCAATATAATTATCTGATTCTGTAATACCAAATGACAACTAAACACGTGGTACTCTTCAGGAAACAATGCTCCTTTCCTAGATAGAATCACAGAATCATAGAATGGTTTAGATTGGAAGGGCCCTCAAGGATCATCCAGCTCCAACCCCCTGCCATAGGCAGGGACACCTCCCAGTAGAGCAGGTTGCTCAAGGCCTCATCCAGCCTGGCCTTAAACGCCTCCAGGGAGGAAGCATCCACAACCTCCCTGGGCAACCTGTGCCAGTGTCTCACCACCCTCACTGTAAAGAACTTCCCTAGATGAAGATCTGAAAACCAGAAGTTGGAGATATGTTTTTGACTGTGGATGTTTTATCCCACTGGATTTTTTTCAGACTATGTACTGTTTGTTTGGGTTGGTTTTGTTGGTTTGTTTTTTTTTTTCGAATTGGAATCATAGCATCATAGAATTGTTTTGATTGGAAAAGACCTCTAAGATCATCAACTCCAACCATCAACCTAACACCATCATGGCCATTAAACCACGTCACAAAGTGCCATTAGTGCATTTAGCTACATTGTTTAAGTAATTAGAGAAACTGGATTTTTGGGTGCACAAACTATACAAAACTAAAGATGGTCTATACAATTTCATATAGTCTTAATGTAACTGTTTTTGTAGGTGACAGGATTTTACCAGAATATGTAGTGCAGAGGTTTAAGATGATTCATGAAAAAAAAAAGAGGCATTTGTATTTCACAGAATGACAAAATGGTAGGGGTTGGAAGGGACTTCTGGAGATCATCCTGTCCAACTTCACTACCAAAGAAAGCATCACCTAGGGCAAGTCACACAGGAACATTGTTCAGGTGAAAGTCCCCAGAGAAGGGAACTCCACAGCCTCTCTGGGCAACATGCTCTGACACCCTCACAGTAAAGAATTTTTTCCTCATGTTGAGGTGGAACTTGCCTGTGTTCCAGTTTGTGCCCATTGCCCCTCGTCCTCCATTGAAAAGAGGCTGGCCTCTTCTTCTTGACACACCCCTAAGGGTGTGATCAGATTCCCCCTCAGTCTTCTACAGGCTGGACAGCCCCAAGTCTCTCAGCCTTTCCTCATCAGAAAGATGTTCCTGTCCCTTCATCATCCTCATAGCTCTCCATTGGACTATCTCCAGTAGTTTCCTTCCCTCTTGAGTTGTGGAGCCCAGAACTGGACACAATACTCCAGATGTGTTTTTCATCAAGTTAGAATAGAGGGGGAGGAGATTTTTGTTGCATTTCAGCTTAAGATGGGAATTCTGTATCTACTGTTTTCTGTTTGGTAGCAAGAGCTGAAATGCCTCGGTGTTTACAAGAAGAATACAGTTGTCTTTAGTTTTACTCTCCTGTTTGAAGAGGCTGGTTCATCATTCCAGGAATTCATAAAACACAAAAATGTTTGCTTTTGCCAGTACTAAAGTAAGCTTCAGTGCTTACTTTAGTACTGGCACAGTGCTGAAGTGCACAAGTGTTTTAAGTCTCAGGGGAATAAAAATTGGATGTGACTCTTGGAATCATCAAGCCTTACCGAAAGAGAAAAGAAAAAAATATTACTGGAAGGCATTTCAGTCAATTTTATTTGCAGTTGTGATTGCATTTGTGTGTATTATATTAAAACCTTGCATGTGGTAAGATGTGGCAGTGAGTAGAATGTACAGATTTTCACATTGCCGCTCAGAATGTTGATGTTTGCACTCCAGCTGTGGTATAGTAACCTTTTTTCATCCTCTTTGGATTCTTGCCCTCTGTGAGCCTCTTGAACTAATTTTAGGAACACTGTCTGTCTTGGCTCTCACTATTAAAGTTGATTATCTTGGAAGACATCTGTGATTTGACTTCTCCATCAGCTCTCATAATGTTGCTCGCTTCTCCAATGTCGACAAGTACCCTTCTAGGCCCTTGTTGCATATTAAAACACAGCATGGTGCTCTGCTTCTGAATGACCCTGGTACTTCTCTGGGTTTTTGCCTAGTGCAGTGTTGCACCAGCTCCTGCTTAATACAAATTACTGATGAAAATATTCCAGCTACTTCTTTCCTTTTTTCTCTTCATGATGGAATGCTGCACCTTGTTCTACAGAAGAAATATATTAGACTTTTTCCCCAAGATCTGTGCTGTTTTTCCCAGTTCCTGCCAAATTGTTCCTAATTGTCCTGCTAGATATTTACTGAGCTGACCCTCATGGACTGTAAGTGTAGCATCAGGAAACTATTTCAAGTAACAGTTTGGAACCAAGTATTTGATTTTTCTTTCCTTGCTATTCTGTAAGATAAAGTTCCTAACACAACCTGATTTTAAGTGGTTTAGAGGTGCTCCTGATATGGGAAAGGACAGGAGGCTGATTGCTTAGTCTGGAGAAGAGTAGACTGAGGGAAGACCTCATTGCTCTCTGCACCTACCTGAAAGGAAGTTGGAGTGAGTTGGGCATCAGTCTCTGCTCCCTATCATCAGCTGCTAGCAGGAGGGGAAAAGACCTGAAATTGTTCCAGGGAAGGTTTAGGTTGGAGATTGGGAAAAATTATTTCTTTGCTGCAGGAGTGGTCAGGCATTGAGACAGGCTGCCCAGGGAGGTGGTGGAGTCATTGTCCCTGGAGGTGTTCAAGAGACATGGGGACATGGGACATTAGGACATGATTTAATGACCGTGGTGGTGTTAGATTGACATTTGGACTCGATGAACTTAGAGGTCTTTTCCAATTGAAATGATTAGCTGTTTCTCAGATACCTGCTGAAGGAGGATGGAGGTATCAGAACTGTGCTAAATAGCATCTTGATACTCCTGCAACCACAGTGCAAAAGCAATGAGCTGCTAGAGAGCAAAAACAAAAAAAAGAGATAAACTAATGTACAGCTCTGTTTTGTTTTATTTCCATACATATGAAGTTAAGTATGCTAATTTTTTTTTTTAATAAGGATGAGATACAGTAGCTCAATTCAAAGTTTGGGTAGTAAAATCAATATATTTGTTACTTCTTAATTTGTGTTCCTTTTTATAATGTCCTGGCACTGGCTTTCTTTTGCAAAGTATTTATTCCCATAAATATTCTGATCAATTCTGTTCAGATCTCTTTTTGTGATTTGCATTCTCTAGTGCTTTGGGTTTGGGTTTTTTTGTTGTCCCTTTGCATAAATAAATAGAGATAATAAGTGTTTATTGGAAAAAATATGAGATCTTTAGATTGCCAACATTTTTTTTTCCATTTTTGACAACTTGCATTCCATTTTACGCAGACTTCTGTTACTTTATTTCCTGCTAATGCTCTGTGTGTTTTTATTTCATGGATTTATTTGTTACCTCATATACTTCAGTACTAGTGAGAAAACAGATGAAATTGCTTTAGGAGTACCTTGAGACATTCATCTGTGCTGCATATAATTGGCCTTTGGACAGAACAGGAAGTAGTGGAATGTTCAAAATGTGGGCTGTGAAGCCCAGCTGAGGAGAGCTATTCATGGTTGCTGCTGTGTGCAGTGTTTGTTTAACAAAACACAAATACAATCCTTGGGTAGAGCTTTGTGTAAGAGATGTTTGTAAGCACAGTGATAAATGAACAAGCCAGCTGATAAATGAAACATCAGAGAGAGTAGTGAGTAGACAGACTTAGAAGTCTGTAGAGAGGTAGATTTGGAGACACCCTGGTCATCTTCCTCTTGTTGTGTTTCTGTTCCATTTTCTTTGCTAAGCTATTGTGTATTCTGTTGATTCTCATTTTTTTTTTCATAAATGGGGTAGTAAATACTACAGGAGCAACGAGATTCATTGATTCATAGAATGGTTTGGACTGGAAGGGACCTTCAAGATCATCTAGTTCCAACCACCCTGCCACAGGCAGGGACAACTCCCTCTAGACCAGATTGCTCAAAGCCCCATCCAACCTGGTCTTGAACACTCCCAGGGAGGGGACATCCACATGCTCCCTGGGCAGCCTGTTCCAGTGTCACACCAGCCGCACTGTAAAGAGTTTCTTTCTAATATCCGGTCTCAATCTCCCCTCCTCAAGCGTCAGTCCATTGAGATGGAATGAAGTTGTGATTTCTTCAAGTGCAGCCTTCTTCCATTGTAACATTTCTCTGGTCTTTCTAATGTGAGAACAAAAGGAGTTTTGGTGGGAGTTGGTAATGATTCAGTATTAAATGATTTTTAAGCAAAGGTGGAGAATTCAAAATTATATTGTGATCAACTTTCTTTGTTTGCCCAAACATCCTTGTCCCAGATCTGGCCCATGGTGTGCCATTTTATGTCACATTTTAGAATTACAGTAGACATTAGCAAGAAGCTCTTCACTGTGAGGGTGGTGAGATGCTGGAATGGATTGTCCAGAGAAATTGTGGTTGCCTCATCCCTGGAAGTGTGTAAGACCAGTCTGGATGAGGCTTTGAGCAACCTAGTCTAGTGGAAGGTGTCCCTGCCCATGTCAGGGGAGCTGGTACTAGATGGTAAACTTCACTTTTGCAGGATTTAAGAGAAAGCAATAGAAAGTAGTAGTTGCCTCCAGGTAGTTCCTTGCAGTTTTGTACTTGTTTTTCATGCTTCACATATGATGAATTTAATCATTGGCTGAATATCCCCATGTCTGAGGCAGTAATTTATTTTTTTCTGGGCTTACAGTCATGAGGAATGCCCTCAAGGATGTGGTGTAGTAGTACAGTTTGATAATGGTTGGACTTGAATCTGGTTGGACATTAGGCAAAAACTATTTACTGATAGAGTAGTTAATGGAACAAGCTGCCCAGGGAGGTGGTGGAGTCACTTTCCCTGGAAGTATTCAATGAATATGTGGACATGGCACTTTGGGACATGGTTTAACGGCCATGGTGGTCTTAGGTTGAAGGTTGGACTCAATGACCTTACAGGTCTTTTCCAACCAAAACAATACTATGATGCTGTGATTCTATGATCTCAAAGGTCTTTTCCAACAGTGGTTATTCTATGCATGCTAAAGCACAGCAGTATTAAGTTAATTTCTCTGTGTTCCTTCTGTGAATGAACAGCACAAGTAGAAAATAGAGCTCATGCTTAATCCCATGAATATTTCATTCAAAGAATAGGCCTGTATACTTTGGTCCCTGAACCAATACCCTGTCCTTATATAGCTTTTACAGATAATCATAGTGCAAACTCAAGAGTTGAGCTGATTGCCAAATACGATGGCAGGTAGTTGTTAAGGTTTTTTTGTCCCCAGGCATGTTGACAGGAACCTTCAATTTCTTTGACTTCCTCGGAAGTGTTAGGGAGAGCTCCATTGTTCAGACTAGCTGGCAGTGTTCTTACACCTGTAGTTTTCTAAACAGTGTTTTATTTTAGTTTTGGGGATTTGGTTTTGTTTTGTTGTTGTTTATTTGGGTTTTTTTCTTCCTGTGTTTACTCTCTGTGAAGGGGAAGTTCTGGAAGAGGAAGGGAATAAATGCTTCAGATTGTTAAGAGTGATCTTCCACGGAAGTGTAAAGGAGAGCTCCATTGTTCAGACTAGCTGGCTGTATTCTACACCTGTAGTCTTCTAAAACCACAATGGGCTTTTGGGGGTCTGGGGTTTTTGTCCTCTTTTGTGTTGTTTATTTGGAAGTTCTGGAAGAGGAAGGGAATAATTATGAGTCAGTGAACTGCTTGCAGCATGTATAATTTTTAGTTGTGTTCCTTTGCCTTATGAAGATCTTTAGAAGTTCACAGGTTTCAGAGAAGGGCATTGAAGCTAGTGAAGGGTTTGGAAAACAAGTCTTAGAAGAGGCTGAGTGAGCTGGAATTGTTTCGCCTGCAGAACAGGGGGCTGAGAGGAGACCTTTCTCTCAATAACTACTTGGAGATTGGAGCGAGGCCAGTCTTGGCCTTTCCTCCCAATCAGTAATGACAAGACAAGAGGTAATGGCCTCAAGCTGAGCCAGGGGAAATTTAGATTGCATATTAGGTGGAGTTTCTTTACCAAAAGGAGATGCTTGAGCATATCCAGAGAAGGGCGACGAGGCTGGGGAGAGGCCTCGAGCACAAGGCCTACGAGGAGAGGCTGAGGGAGCTGGGATTGTTTAGCCTGGAGAAGAGGAGGCTCAGGGCAGACCTTATTGCTGTCTACAACTACCTGAGGGGTGGTTGTAGCCAGGAGGAGGTTGCTCTCTTCTCTCAGGTGGCCAGCGCCAGAACGAGAGGGCACAGCCTCAGGCTGCGCCGGGGGAAGTTTAGGCTCGAGGTGAGGAGAAAGTTCTTCACTGAGAGAGTGATTGGCATTGGAATGGGCTGCCCAGGGAGATGGTGGAGTCGCCGTCCCTGGAGCTGTTCAAGACAAGGTTGGACGTGGCACTTGGTGCCATGGTCTAGCCTTGAGCTCTGTGGTAAAGGGTTGGACTTGATGATCTGTGAGGTCTCTTCCATCCTTGGTGATACTGTGAGACTGTGAAAAGTGTGATCAGGCTACCCAGAAAGGTGGTAGAGTCACCATCCCTGGAGGTGTTAAAAAATGAGTAGACATGGCATTTCAGGACATGGTCTAGTGGCCACAGAGATGTTTGGTAGAAGGTTGGACTTGATGAGCTTAGAGAGATATTCTCCAACCTTAATGATTCTGTGGTTCTTCAGAATAATTATTTTCCCTGATTTGACCAAAACTTAATGAATTCCTCTCTCTGTCACTTGTCAGTAGTGGCTGGCAGAAGTTTAATCTTCTAAAGGCTTTATGAGCAGCTGTGACTTTCCTCACGGTGGCAAAATACAAATGGAAAATCATTTGGAAAGGTTTTTCTTTTTCTACAGGATGAAGCCTGGGGCACAGAAATCTGGAGAAGAGAAGGCTCTGGGCAGACTGTGTAGTAGCCTTCTGTAAAGGGCTACAGGAGAGCTGGGGAAGGACCATTTACAAGGGACTTTACAAGGGTTTGTAGGGATAGGATGAGGGACAATGTCTTTAAGCGGAAAGAGGAGATTTAGACAGGGTATTAGGAAGAAATTTCTGATAGTGAGGGTGGTGAGACACTGGAACAGGTTGCCCAGGGAGGTTGTGGATGCCCCCTCCTTGAAGGTTTTCAAAGCCAGGTTGGACAGGGACTTGAGCAACCTGCAATAGTGAAAGGTATCTCTGCCCATGACAGAGACAGAGACAAAGACAGATAGTCTTTAAGGTTTATCTCTGAGCACTGATAAATTACACAATTGATAACCATTTTATTATATTTTCCTAAAATCATAGAATTGTTTTAATTGGAAAAGAAATTTAAAATCATCGAGTGCAGTGGTCAGTCTAGCATCACCATGGCTGACAACCATGACCCAAAATGCCATGTCTGCATGTTGTTTGAACTGTTACTAAGCAGTACCTGAGATTGTGAGCGAGCTCAATACAGGACATTTCTAATTCATTAGAATACTTCACCAAAATGCATAAGAATTCTAATTCCTTCACCAAAACCTGCTCCATCTCCTGGCCGGTCTCTATTTCATATATCAGATGGAAAAATACCACTTTTTTACTGCAAGGATCATCTAAGGAATTGTGGTGGTTTGGGTGTTCCCTGCCCTCCCCGACTTTGGAAATCACCCAGACTAGACTCAGCTGGCTCTGGAAATGTGAATGAAGCTTATATTTACAGCTAGCACATTATACAAGCAGATACTTACAATATATACAGTTATAGACAGAAATAGACAAGGTAAAAAGGTAATACAGAAACACAACTCCCCTCCCAGAAACCTGAGTCCCCAGGAGGGGCTCCCAGTTGCCCTTCCACCTCCTCCCACCCCTCAGCCTTACCCCAGATGTTGCCTTGTGCCCCAAGGAAGAATGGAGGGTCGGCCAGGGGGTTAGGAAGCAGGTGGATTAATCGGAGAGATGGAGGGTGAGGTTAGAGAGAAATGCATCTCAAAGCCCAGGCAGTGCTCAAACGCCTGAATGCCTTACCTATGTTTATACTCTTGTTCTTATACATCTCAGCAAGCCTATAACTGAAGTAGACATCACCATTATTTCTCTTTCACAGCCTGTCATCTAATCCTTCTCACCGAAACATTCTAGCTAGCTTCAAACTAGCACAGGAATCACCCAAAGGAAACTCTCATGGAGATTGCTTCATCATTCTTCTCTCTCCTCTCCCCACCATCTTCCACAGAATTTTAACTTACAAAGTCACTGTTTGTGTTAAAGGATGCCATGTGCTTTGTGCTATACTAAATGGGGTTTCTGTGCCAAAGCAAAGTATTTTTTGATATAAATCTGAAAAAATATTGTAGAAGTGAGCTGATAGCAAAGAAGCTTTGTTTTCGTTTGGAAGAGGAGGACTTTCTGGTCTTCTTAAGGGGCAACTAGCCCAAACCACCACACATGCCACTGATAAGTTAAAGCAAGCTTTAAAGAGAGATAAGGCATTTAAAAAGGGAATAGAAAGTCGAATAGAACCAATTAGAAGAAAAAAATGATACAGGAAAAAAACAGTAAACCTAATTCTGTACCGTGTTTATAATTCTAGAAATCTGAAGTGAAATAGATTTAATGGCACATATAAAAATACATTTGGATGTTTTTTAGTACAAGGCTTTAAAAAAAAGTATTAGCTGTCTAATTAGTATAAATTCCTTCATAAAATCATACAATCAGCCAAGTTGGAAGAGACCTCCAAGATCATCCAGTCCAACCTAGCACCCAGCCCTAGCCAATCAACTAGACCATGTCATCAAGTGCTTCATGCAGTCTTCTCTTGAACACCTCCAGGGATGGCGACTCCACCACCTCCCTGTCTGCAATGGTTAAATGAAATAGAAGCCCACAAAATGAATTGTTAGAGGGATCAGAAATGTATCTGGAATAGGCAGCTGAGAACTCAAATCAGTTCAGATCTGTTTGCTGAACAAATGATTTTTAACTATGTCCTCAGAAGTGCCAGGAAATACAAACTGCTGATTGTAAAGAAGTGTTTTCTGTTGAAAGCCCAGTGTCATACAGTGATGATTACACATATACGCAGGATGTATTAGATGCTGAAAGACTGATTCAGTGAATTCAATTTTAAAGACTTGATGTGATTTTTTTTTCCCCTTCATTTTCTTATTCTATCCACAGGAGAAACCTAACTAAGCTGTCCCTCATCTTCAGCCACATGCTAGCAGAAATCAAGGCTATTTTTCCAAATGGCCAGTTCCAGGGTGATAACTTCCGTATCACCAAAGCTGATGCCGCAGATTTCTGGAGAAAATTCTTTGGAGATAAGTAAGTACTGACATTTTGCAAAGCTTTTAATTCTTTCTAATCCTAAGTATGAAGAAACACAAAATCTTCAAAAAGCAAAACAATGGTTCTAAGTATGTGAGCCACCATGTTAAATTTCTTGCCCAGGTGTATAAGTTGGCTAAAATTGCTATTTTTTTTGTTAACTTCTTGTTGTTATCGTTGTTGTCTGAATTAGGAACTTGATATTAGCCTTATGGGCCCCTCAATTTAAGAAGGACATTGAGATGCTTGAATGTGTCCAGAGAAGGGCAACAAGGCTGGTGAGAGGCCTCGAGCACAGCCCTACGAGGAGAGGCTGAGGGAGCTGGGATTGTTTAGCCTGGAGAAGAGGAGGCTCAGGGCAGACCTTATTGCTGTCTACAACTACCTGAGGGGTGGTTGTAGCCAGGAGGAGGTTGCTCTCTTCTCTCAGGCAGCCAGCACCAGAACAAGAGGACACAGCCTCAAGCTGCGCCAGGGGAAACTTAGGCTTGAGGTGAGGAGAAAGTTCTTCACTGAGAGAGTCATTGGCTACTGGAATGGGCTGCCCAGGGAGGTGGTGGAGTCGCCGTCCCTGGAGCTGTTCAAGGCAGGATTGGACGTGGCACTTGGTGCCATGGTCTAGCCTTGAGCTCTGTGGTGAAGGGTCGGACTTGATGATCTGTGAGGTCTCTTCCAACCTTGGTAATACTGTGAGACTGTGATTTCCTTAGCTTTAATTTTCTACTAAAATATTTGGTATTTTTGAGTAATTCAAATAATGTCTTTATCCCTTATTTTCAAAATTTTTTCTTCTGTTTTTGTTTTCCTTCTCTGCTTTTCCTTTTTCCTTTTATCTAAACATCCCTACTAGTAGCTTCCACCTTTCTAGTTTCATTATACTGCTGTCTGATAACTTAGGCTTTCTAACAGATTTCTTTTCCTTGTAGACAGTGTGATCAAGTTGCTGTATTAATCTTCTTTTTTGTTAGAAGAAAAGAATCTGACCACGTTTTTGTATTAAACATTTTAACCTGAAGATCTTCAAAGTACCTGCAAAAGTTCCCTTCAAATTTTCTGAAGGATTAATTTACATGACACTATCAGATGAGGCTGCTTAAAAAACAAACAACAAGCAGGAGTTTTGGAAAAATGACTAATAATCATCTTTGTTCATTTTTCTCTTTCCCTGTCTTTCTCCCCTTCGCTGAGCAACCCTCAGAAATTAAATCTTCTTGTGGTTCTTCTCGTTCCCTGTTGGGTTCTGTCCTTGAATAACCTCTACCAGCTGTCTTGGTCATAAATTACATTTGTCATTGGGATTTACAGAACTCATCTCCTGCAAGCTGCTGTTTCATCCTAACCAGTTTGATCAGCTTCCCTCTTCACTGTTGTGTTACTCTTTGCATTTCTCTAATAACTAGTGCTTTCTGTGTGAGATTCAAGTGCTTCCCTTCAACTTCTCTTCCGATGATGCTGCCAGTTTTCTGTGGGAGATGGCGAAGTAGATGGTACCTTGAGGTGTCAGACAATAGGATCCCATAACATATTATTATGTTTTTGTTAGGAGAAACTTGGTAAGAAGTATTTTTCAACTATTGGAGCAGGTCCAGAGGAGGCCACAAAGATTATCAGAGGGCTGGAGCACCTCTGCTATGAAGGCAGGCTGAGACAGTTGGCTCTGCTCAGCCTGGAGAAGAGCTAGCTCTGGGGAGACCTTACAGAGGCCTTCAGCTACCTGAAGTGGGCTACAAGAAAGATAGGAGGGACTTTTTTACAGGGGCTTGTAGTGATAGGACTAGGGACAAGGACTTGAAGGTAGATGAGGGAAGATCTAGACTGGTGTTGGGAACTATAGGATTAAAAATTCTTTAGGGACTAAAAAAATGTTCTTCAGTCCTATAATTCTGCTATCTCTTTAAAAACTCACCGCGAGGCCAGCTCATTGCTCCTTTCCTCCCCCTCCAGCACCGTGTGAGGGGAGCTGCTTTTATCAGGACAAAAATGTAAGGAGTAGGCCTGTTTTGGGGCCTCAGGCACTTGTGTTTAGGCCTATGGATGGCAGAGGTGTTGGTGGTGGGGTGGGGAGGATTGGAGCACTGGAGACTATGGAATTAGTTCTGGGTTGGGGGAAAATTCAAGGGGGTCACTTTGGGTGTTATGTCTGCTTTGTAATTTCTGCCTGTAACTCATCAAGCATAACTCTTTTCTCCAATCTATTTGAGGGTTTCATTCTGTTGGCTCTTTAAAAGTCACAACAACTGGATATTAGGAGGAAATTCTTTACATTGAGTGTGGTAAGGCACTGGAACAGGTTGCCCAGGGAGGTTGTGGATCTCTTCTGCCTGGAGATCTTCAAAGCCAGGTTGGACAGGGCCTTGAGCAACCTGCTCTAGTGGAAGGTGTCCCTGCCTTGAGAAACATCATCCCTACCCATGTCAGTGGTGTTGGAACTAGATGATCTTTGAGTCCTTTCCAACCCAAACCATTGTACGAATCTATGAATCAGAACAACTCAGCTCTGCCCTTATCTTGTTCACACTTGACTTTTCTCTTACCTGACTCATCCCCTGGAGCACTTCTTTTAATCTTTTTCAAGGCCTACAAGCTCTTGAGATGCCTTTGTATGCTTTGAATGTTTTCCTGCTTATGTAAATTGCCCTCAGCAAGTTTGCTGATGACACCAAGCTGTGTGGTGCAGCAGATACGCTGGAGGGCAGGGATGCAATCCAGAGGGACCTGGACAGGCTGCAGAGGTGGACACAAGCCAACCTCATGAGGTTCAACAAGACCAAGTGCAAGGTCCTGCATCTGGGTTGGGGCAATCCCAAGCACAAATCCAGGCTGGTCAGTGAGTGGCTGGAGAGCAGCCCTGAGGAGAGGGACTTGAGGGTGCTGCTGGACGAGAAGCTCAACATGAGCCAGCAGTGTGCACTTGCAGCCCAGAAAGCCAAACAGATCCTGAGCTGCATCAGGAGAAGTGTGGACAGCAGGTCGAGGGAGGTGATTCTCCCCTTCTACTCTGCTCTACTGAGACCCCACCTGGAGTACTGTATCCAGTTCTGGAGCCCCCATTACAAGAAGGATGTGGAACTGCTGGAGCATGTCCAGAGAAGGGGCACGAGGATGGTCAGAGGGCTGGAGCACCTATGCTATGAGGACAGACTGAAGGAGTTGGGGCTGTTCAGTCTGGAGAAGAGGAGGCTCCAAGGTGACCTCCTTGTGGCCTTCCAGTATCTGAAGGGTGCCTACAAAAAAGCTGGGGAAGGACATTTCAGGACATCAGGGAGTGACAGGACTAGGGGCAATGGAGCAAAGCTGAAGATGGGTAGGTTCAGGCTGGAGGTGAGGAGGAAGTTCAGCATGAGAGTGGTGAGAGCCTGGAATGGGTTCCCCAGGGAGGTGGTTGAGGCTCTGTCCCTGGAGGTGTTTAAGGCCAGGCTGGATGAGGCTCTGGCCAGGCTGATCTAGGGTAGGGTGTCTCTGCCCATGGCAGGGGGGTGGAACTAGATGATCCTTGTGGTCCCTTTTAACCCTGACTGATTCTGTGATTCTAAATTTGTTCATAAAATGCAGCTTTAAATATGAAGTCCCAGTATTAATTTTCTGAGCTCCACTACCCTGTCTTGGGATTTTGGAATTGTTGGTTTGGTTTTAGTTTTTCATTTGTTTTTTAACCATCCATGCACCAAATATCCCTAGATTTTTTGGGTTTGCATTATTTGGGTTTTGTTTGTTTGTTTGTGTAATGAAAGCATCACTGCACCAAACATGCCTAGTTTTGAGAGATTAATTTAGTTACCTTGCTCATCAAGGTATAGCCTGGATGTTTCTTGAGTGCTGTCATGTTAGGTGCTTTGCTTTCACACCAGGGAAATAAGCAGTGGTGTTGACATCCCCGGCTCTGTTCTAGTAAACTGAATGTGGTTTGGTTACCTGTCGACCAAGCAGTGAACAGTTGTGGTGTGCTAGGCAGCCTTGCCATTTTCTCAGGTTTACTTAGAGAATCACAGAGTTTGGAAAAGCATTCTAAGTTTGTTCAGTCTAGCCATCAACCTAACAGTGCCATGGCCATTAAAACATGTCTCAGCATGCCATGTCCACATGTATTCTGAACACCTCCAGGAACAGTGACTCCGCCACCTACCTGAGCAGCCTCTTCCAATGCCTGACCACTCTTGCAGGAAAGGATTTTTTCCTAATCTCTGGCCTAAACCTCCTCTGGCACAATTTCAGGCCATTTCCTCTCATTCTATCACCTGATACTAGGAAGAAGAGACTGATCCCCACCTCACTCCAACCTCCTTTCAGGGAGTTGTAGGTAGCAATGAGGCCTCCTCTTCTCCAGAGTAAACACCCCCCTTTGTTGTTGCCTCTTACAAAGCATGTTTGTTCTCCAGACCCATCAGCAGCATCATTGCCCTTCTCTGGACACTCTCCAGCACCTCAGTGCGCTTCTTGCAGTGAGGGGACCAAAACCAAGCCCAGTATTTGAGGTGCAGCCTCGCCAGTACTGAGTATGGGGGCACAACCACTTCCCTGGTTAGTTGTGCTGGAGTAACTATAAAACATGTAACAACATGTATGTCAAATAAAGAGCTGGGGAAACGGTTTATGTGGCATTGTGTTTAATTTCATTGTTAAACAAAATGCCTGAAGCGTTTTAAACATGAATTATTTTCTAATCCATTTAGAAATGCATGGCAGGAATGCCTGTGAGCCACATCTTTTACAGTGGGCTTGTTATGACAAATTAGTTTGCAAATATTCTGGTATCTCTTCCTGGAAGCATAAAGGTTTTGGGTGTTACAAACAACTGATAAAATCTGTTTTTACCCTGCCCACTTAATGATAGGCCCCCAGGACTATCTGAAATCTCCCAACTCTAGGTAGGTGTGCAGAGCAATGAAGGAGCACAAGGAGGACCTGCGTTGTGTTTTTCCTGGTCTGCATCTCTACAGGGGTCACTTGGGCCTCTCAGTGGTTAGCAAAAAGCAGATTTGAGGTCACTCGGTGCTGCCACTCAGGATTAGAGCAGATATAAAAAGTAAGTTGGATACTGGCTTCTGGATAAACTGTGGCACAAGAAAGAATTCTGATGTGGTTTTATCTGACTGGAAAGAGGGAACCTGGAACACAAGCTCTATGAGGAGAGGCTGAGGGAGCTGGGGTTGTTTAACCTGGAGAAGAGGAGGCTCAGGGCTGACCTCATTGCTGTCTACAGCTACCTGAAGGGAAGCTGTAGCCAAGTGGGGGTTGGTCTCTTCTCCCAGGTGACCAGCAACAGAACAAGGTGACACAGTCTCAAGTTGTGCCAGGGGAGGCATAGGCTGGATGTTAGGGGGAAGTTCTTCCCAGAGAGAGTGATTGGCATTGGAATGGGTTGCCCAGGGACGTGGTGGAGTCACTGTCTCTGGAGCTGTTCGAGAAAAGCCTGGATGAGGCACTTAGTGCCATGATCTAGTTGATTGTAGAGTGCTGTGTGCTAGGTTGGACTGGCTGATCGTGGAGGTCTCTTCCAACCTGGTTGATTCTATAATTCTATGATTAGATTGCTGCATTATAATTTTTCAAACATGGTATCGTAGAAAGAATATTCCTGTTTATGAGCAGTGAATGGGAAGTATTTATATAATCCTACTATGAAAGTACTGAAATTGAGAAGGTGTGAGTTTTGAATTTGTGCTGATTACAGAAGTGCAATTACTGGAGCAAGTGGTTTTAGTGGAGTGAGTCTTCACCCCTGGTTTATCATTATAGTTGGGCTGAAGGAAATCATAATTAAATGTACATCTAAACAGCAGTGTTAAATAGAACTGTGAAATTGTGAGGCGTGTAATCAGCAGTTACATTTGTTTACAGATGCTTTAGTAACCCTCAGTGGATTGTAAATATGCATCTAAACCATAATCTGGTAGCTTCTTCATTATCCGCATTTTGTCACTGTATGTGATGTTAATTTCTCTTAATTCCTCACCCATTTTAATAGCATCTTACAACTCTCCTTGTTTTCTGTTCTCATCAAAAATGTGTGAAGTAATGCTGGGAGCAGTCTTGAACTGAGGAGGGTGAGTGAGATGACTTAAGAGATCTGGAGTGGTGGGCTGAGGTCAATTGTGTAAAGTTTAACAAGGCCAAGTGCTGGATATGGCACGAGTCACAACAGCCTCCTGAATGCTCCAGGCTCGGGCCAGAGTAGCTGGAAACTGCCTGGCAGAAAATGACCTAGGGATGCTGGTTGACAGAACTACATGAACCAGCAGTGTGCCTAGGTGACCAAGAGGGCCAACATATCCTTGCTTGGATCAGCAATAGTGTGGCCAGCAGGATTAGGGAAGTGATCATGCCACTGTACTCAGCACTGGTGAGGTCACACTTTGAATGCCAAATTCAGTTTTGGGCCCCTCACTCCAAGAAGGACACTGAGGGGCTGGATTTTGTCCAGAGAAAGCCAATAAAGCTGGTGAACAGTCTAGAAAACAAATCTCACGAGGGGCCGTTTAGTCTGGAGAAGAGGAGGCTGAGAGAAAACCTTGTTGCTCTCTACAGCTCCCTAAAAGGAGCTTGCAATGAGGTAGGGATTGAGCTCTTTTCCATAGTTTCAGCTGATAGGATGAGAGGAAACAGCTTGAAGCTGTACCAGGGAAGGTTTAGATTGGATATTAGGACAAGTTTCTTCGCTGCAAGAGTGGCCAGGCCTTGGAAGAGGCTGCCCAGGGAGGTGGTGGAGTCACCATGCCTGGAAGTGTTCAAGAAACATGTGGACGTGGCGTTTTGGGACATGGTTTAATGGCCGTGGTGGTGTTAGGTTGCTGGCTGGAGTCAATGACCTTAGTCTTTTCCAACCAAAACAATTCAGTGATTCTATGGTCTTTCCAACCTCTGAATTTAAAAGCTACAGCGCAGTTCTGCAGGGTTTTATTGAAATTTGTGATTTGTGGCTGTCTTCCTGTCGCAGAATGAATCATCAGCAAAATGTCAGTCTTCAAAGTTTTTCAGCTCTCCATAGTTCTGCCAATTATTTTTAACTTAAAACATTTTACTTTTCATTTTGAAACCATAAAAAAACTGGTGGGATTTCTCTTGTCAGTTTTTTAGGAGATAGAAAGTCTTGCACTGCTAGAATCGAACACATTACTGTTCTAATGCTCTGCTACTTATTTTTCCAGTTGAGGCCTGAAATGTATTTATTTTTTATTAGAATTCAGGAAAAAAATGTGGCTGTTGATTTCTCAGTAGCAGTTAAACAAGGTATTTTAAGACTGATGGTCTAAATTTTCAGTAGTTGTGGCTCTGCTGTGGTCAGTGCTTTTTGTCTTAGTGTAGGACAGATGTAGCCTCCCTGGCTTGAGTTCAGAGAACAAGCAGTAAACCAGGCAGACCACAAAGCACAACGTAACTTGGAAACATTTGCTGTCAGGTGAGACCTCAGATAATTACTGACAAGTGGTCAGGCATTGGAGTAGGTGGTGGAGTCACCATCCCTGGTGGTGTTCAAGAAACGTGAAGGCATGGCACTTCAGCACATGGTTTGGGGGCCATGGTGCTGCTAGACTGATGGTTGGGCTTTTCCAAACAAAACAATTCTAGGATTCTGCAACCTAGGTGTAACACAGGTCGCAGATACCCTTAATTTATTACTTGGGTTCTTCTTGCCACTGATAATGGCCAAGTACCCTGCTGTTGCCTGGACTTTAAAAATAAAGATTGAGGAGGTAGTCCTGGCCCAGAGAGCTTGAAATTTAAGTATGAACTTTGGTACAAAGGGAAGACCTCATTCCCTACAACTACCTGAAAGGAGGTTGTAATGAAGTGGGTTGATCTTTGCGTCTAGTAACAAGTGATAGGGTAGAGGAAATGGTCTCAGTTGCACTAGGGGAGCTTGAGGTGGGATATTACTTGCTGGAGGGCAGGGATGCCATCCAGAGGGACCTGGACAGGCTGGAGAGGTGGGCCCAGGCCAACCTCATGACGTTTAACAAGGCCAAGTGTAAGGTTCTGCACCTGGGTCGGTGTAATCCCAGGCACAGATACAGGCTGGGTGATGAATGGCTGAGAGCAGCCCTGAGGAGAAGGACCTGGGGGTCTGGGTTGACGAAAAGCTCAACATGAGCCTGCAGTGTGCACATGCAGCCCAGACAGCAACCCTGTGCTGGGCTGCAGCAAGAGCAGTGTGGGCAGCAGGGCAAGGGAGGGGATTCTCCCCCTTTACTCTGCTCTCCTCAGACCCCACCTGGAGTACTGTGTGCAGTTCTGGAGCCCCCAACACAAGAAGGACATGGAACTGCTGGAGCGGGTCCAGAGGAGAGCCACGAAGATGCTCAGAGGGCTGCAGCAGCTCTGCTATGAGGACAGGCTGAGAGAGTTGGGGCTCTGCAGCCTGGAGAAGAGAAGGCTTCGAGGAGACCTTAGAGTGGCTTTCCAGTATCTGAAGGGAGCCTACAGGAAGGCTGGGGAGGGACTATTGACAAGGTCTGGTAATGTCAGGACGAGGGGGAATGGGTTTAAGCTGGAAGAGGGGAGATTTAGACTGGATGTTAGGAGGAAGTTCTTTACAGTGAGGGTGGTAAGACACTGGCACAGGTTGCCCAGGGAGGTTGTGGATGCTTCCTCCCTGGAGGTGTTTAAGGCCAGGCTGGATGAGGCCTTGAGCAGCCTGCTCTAGTGGGAGGTGTCCCTGCCTATGGCAGGGGGTTGGAGCTGGATGATCCTTGAGGTCCCTTCCAACCTAAACCATTCTATGATTCTATGATTATAAGGCACTTCACTGAAAGGGTTCTCAAATGGTGGAATGGGCTCCTCAGGGAGGTGGTGGAGTCCTCATCCCTGGAGATCTTTAAAAATGCTGAGATGTGATGTTGAGAGACATGGCCTCTCACTTCAGACTGAAGCAGCAGTCTTAAGAAAATGTTTTGTTCAGTGATGATAAACCAAAAATCCACACTGCTCACTGCAGACATGCAAAGAATGTTGTTCCCGGGCTGGTATTTGCTGGAATATTTTTGAGTTTACTCTGGATGCAGTAAATGCCCTTTTCATGCTGTGTTTGCTGGCAACATTTGCAGACAAAAATGTTCACTGTAAGTCTTAAGTTACACAGGTGCATGTTTACCTTCCTAGACATACTTGTGGTCTGCTATGGTTCAACTGGGAGCAGTGTCACTTGGACATGCCAGCATGGCTGCATCTCTGCAGATCTCCTGAAATGCTCCATTCTGCACACTCAGACAATATTTGCTTCTTCCACGAGTCTATTTTCATGTCTTTGGCATTTTCATAATGCAGCAACATTCAGGGAGTTAAAGAAAATCCTGCATGCACATGATCAAGGCAGGAGAGAGGCGAAGATCTAAATTCCTCTGCTAAATTGCTCGGAAATTACATGCTGGATACTAATCCTTCTCCTTTAGGCATATAGAAGTTGAGTGGGTGGTGATTAAGACACTGTCTTTGAGATTAGAGAATCACAGGATCTCAAGGATCATCTAATTTAACTTTTCTAGGTGATAGTGTAGTTGAAATTAGATGGCCCAGGACTCCGTTAACCTGAGCCTTTAGATTGTCCAATGTAGAGGAATCCACTGCTTCCCTTGAGAGACGATTCCGATGTCCAGCTGTTCTCATGTGGAACTGTTTTCTTCTGGAGTCCAATGAGAATATCCTGAGGAGTAGCTTGTCCCCATCAATCCTTGTATTTTCCATGTGACTTCTTGTAAAAAGGGAATCTTCATCCTCCTGATAGCCATACTTGATGGATTGGTCCATGGTGCTAAGGTCTCCCCTAAGCCTTCTCATCTCAAGGCTGAACAAACCCAGTTCTCTCTTAGCCTTTCCTCATATGGTCATGAGTGGCACTTCCCTTTGTTGAGTGTCAATACAGATACCATCCTATAGAAAAGTATTTCTAAAAAGCTTATACTTAGACTGTGATATTTTGGAGTTCATCAGTCAGAGAGGTGCTGGAATCTGCAACTTTTGAGACTCACCTGGATGCATGCCTAGGTGATCCTGCTTTGCCGGGGGATTGGGCTGGATGATCTCCAGAAGTCCCTTCCAACCCCTACCATTCTATGATTCTTCAGATACATTTAACGTCACGGCAGAGGAGATGTGGAAAACTAGTGTCATTTTGAGAGGCTTGAGGGAGAAATGGCTTATTTTGGAGTTATTAACTTGTTATTATAAGACAGCCCCAAGGTAAATGCTGACATACAAGTAGTTCTCTGAGAGAGAGGTGACATGTGCAGAGAGAGCCTTTTCAGGAAAAAAATGTTCAACTGGAGGTCTGTCTCTTCTACTGTAGTGTCAGGTGATAGAAGGAGAGGAAGGGGCCTGAAATTGTGCCAGGGGAGGTTTAGGTTAGGTATGAGGAAAATTTTCTTTGCTGCAAGAGTGGTCAGGCACTGGAACAGGCTGCCCAGGGAGGTGGTGGAGTCACCATCCCCAGAGGTTTTCAGGATACATGTGGACCTGGCACTCTGGGACATGATTTAAGGGCCAGGGTGGAGTTAGGCTGACATTTGGACTCAATGATCTTAGAGATCTTTCCTAACCCAAACAATTTAATGATTCCATAAGTCTTAAGAATTTGTGTTTTCTTTCCTTAAATTGATACATGCTTGCTTCCACTCTAATAATGAAGAAAGGCTGTACAAAGACACTGTCTGGATGAATCATTTCCTAAAAGTTTGGTAGCTTGAGATTAGATTTTTGTTGTAAAACGTCATGTATAACCTTTTCCTGCCATATAAAGTTTGTGCTTCGACTTTTGTAGTTCTTTTATCCTTCTAAAATTACCTCACAGAAGATTTGGAGTTAATTGCAAGTCATAATAAGGTAACATACATCACAATAGCAGTGGTCATCTAGAAGGTAGTCTGATAATTTTTGTATTATTTCAAGTGTCCCTTTTTTCCCAAATAATGTTCCAAATGATATCCTAGAGTTTGTCCAGCAGGTAGAGTTCTGCCCCTCGACTTTGCCCTGTTGAGACAATATCTGCAGTGTCATGTCCAGTTCCACGTACCACAGTTCAAGAGGGACAGGGAACTACTGGAGAGAGTACAACAGAGGCTGTGGAGATGATGAAGAGACTGGGACATCTGTCTGATGAGGAAAGGCTGAGAGACCTGGGGCTGCTTAGTGTGGAGAAGAGATGGCAGAGAGAGGATCTGAAGGGCAGGTGTCAAGAAGGCATCCATCTCTTTTCACTCATGTACTGTGAGAGGACGAGGGGCAGTGGACACAAGCCAGAACACAGGACGTTCCATCTTGACATGAGGAAAAGCTTCTTTGCTGCGAGGGTGCTGGAGCCCGGGAGCAGGCTGCCCAGAGAGGTTGTGGAGTCTCCTTCTCTGGAGACTTTCAAGACCCACTTGGGCAATGTTCTAGAGTGACCTGCCTTAGGTGATCCTTCTTTGGTAGAGGGGTTGGACTCAATCTCCAGAGGTCCCTTCCAACCCCTGTAGTTCTGTGATCCTGTGATTATAGAAAGAGAAATTGTTGCCGAAGCCATGGGTGAATCTGTTTGTAATTTGTGCATGTGCAGTAAGGCTCTTAACTTTGGACATCAAACATTTGAGGAAAGTACACTGACTGTGTAGTACCATCCTGCCCAGAATATTGGCTCAGCCAGCGTTGTGTGTGCTCTGATGGAAGGGTTACCTTACATGACTACTGATAAGTACCCAAATACTGAGACACTGCATTTCCCCAACCTATTGCTACAGAGAACTATTGTTAACTGAGATGTCAAATCACTGCCGAGATGTAGCAGAGCTGACTACCTCATCTTCTAGACAAGGGTCTATAGGTCAGCCTAATAGCATGAGGCATGTTCAGAGTACCTGCCAGTCTCTACTGCAGTCTGCCATTAGGGCTTGATGAAATGAATATCCTAAGGACGAAGATCACTGGAAATGTTGATGAGAGATACCTTCTGTTGTTCAGGAGCTGAACACTGCAGGCACTATTTCATTACAAACAGGATCCTATTTCTTTTTCTGTCTTTCTATAAAGTCAATATTGGTTTTATGTTTAAATATATAAATATATTTATAAGCTTGTTATTAACTAGGACAGTCCTGATCTCAGACTAGGTTTGATTGCTCACATTATCTTCCCCTTCCCATGGTACCTGCCACCTCCCCAAGCAATTAAAGTAGCTCTTTAGATCTGAATAATGAAAAAGAGCCTTCAAAGGCTGTATATTCCCTGAAACACAGGAAAAGAGCAGCAGTGGAATGTTCATTCAAACAGAAACTGTTTGAGTGAGAGCAGTGGGATTGTTTAGCCTGGAGAAGAGGAGGATGAGGGAAAACCTCATTGCTCTGTACAACTCCCTGAAAGGAGGTTGGAATGAAGTAAGGGTCAGTCTCTTCTCCCTAGTATCAGGTGATAGAATGAGAAGAAATGGCCTGAAATTGTTCCAGGCGAAGTTTAGGTTGGAAATTAGGAAATTTTTTTTTGCTGCAGGAGTGGTCAGGCATTGGAAGAGGCTGCCCAGGGAGGTGGAAGAGTAACTATGGCTAGAGGTGTTCAAGAAACATGTGGCTATGGCACTTTGGGACATGATTTAATGGCCATGGTGGTGTTACATTGACAGTTGGATCTTAGAGGTGTTTTGTACCCTTAACGATTCTGTGATTTGACTCCAGCATTTCTAACTATTTTATTATGTTCCTGTATCATTGCATCAGGCATTCACTGCATTTTAATGTGCAAATAAATCTACTTTTTACTTGGAGGTTTCCATTGAGAAAGTCACAAATCATGAAATGTGAATTCTAATAGATCACAGCAGATACTTTCATCTGTGTATGAAAAACAGGAAACCACAAAGAGCTGAAGAGAGATACCACATCAGATGCCATTTAAGAAAGAATGCACATCAAATGTTGGTTATGGTGAAGAGAGAATGAAATGTTGCACTGAGTTCAGGGGATGAAGTTGGCAAATGTCAATGCTCTCCTGGTGTTACAGTTCTCTTAATCCAAGTAGCTGCTGCTTATTTAATGCCTGAAATGTTTTCTGATTGTCTGTGTAAATCACCATAAACCGTTACAGCACTGGATCACAGTGCAGTGTGGTTAGAAAAGTTTTGCTTGCAGTTTTGTTTGGGTTGGTTGAGTTTTGGAGTTTTAATTTTGGGGAAGAGGGGTGTGGAGGGATGTGGTAGGGGGTTTTTAGGGGTGCTTGTTTGTTTTGCTGGTTTGTTGTTTTTCACAGACTCTCATAATGGAAGGGGTCAGAAGGGACCTTCAGAACAGACTAGGAGTGACCTGCTGCAAAATAGCTCTGTAGAGAAAGACCTGGGAGTGCTGGTGGACAGTGAGTTGTCTGTGCGCCAGCAATGTGCTCTCAGAGCCAAGAAAGCCGATGGTCTCTTGGGATGCGTAAAGAAAAGTGTGGCCAGCAGGTGGAGGGAGGCTCTATGACCCCTCTACTCTGCCCTAATGATGCTGCATCTGAAGTTTGTGTTTAGTTCTGGGCTTCCCTGTTCAAGAGAGACAGGAAACTACTAGAGAGATTCCTGTGGAGGCATTTACAGTATCACAGTCTCACAGTATTACCAAGGTTGGAAGAGACCTCACAGATCATCAAGTCCAACCCTTCACCACAGAGCTCAAGGCTAGACCATGGCACCAAGTGCCACGTCCAATCCTGCCTTCAACAGCTCCAGGGACGGCGACTCCACCACCTCCCTGGGCAGCCCATTCCAGTAGCCAATGACTCTCTCAGTGAAGAACTTTCTCCTCACCTCAAGCCTAAACTTCCCCTGGCGCAGCTTGAGGCTGTGTGTACAAAGATGCTGAGGGATGTATTTACCCTTACGAAAACCAGGCAATGTGAGCTAATCAATATTACAAGAGCTATGGGTGAGTTTGAGAAGCCTGTGTCTTTTGTGATGTTTGCACTTATGAACCAAAGATTATTATTAATATCCTGACAATATTCATACATTGTTAAATAGTCATATGTTGGTTGTATTTGGGTTCATTAAAATGTTTTTAAAATACCACTTCATCTGCTCCAAATGTGAAGTAGAATTTGGTTTTTTTTTAAGAGATGGTGTTAGGGCTTTGTAAAGTGTGGATTTGACCCTGATGGTATGAGAAGAAGAATTGCTGCTATGGAACAAATTTTCATGGATTTCAGAGTGATAACACAGAACACTTTCAAGGCATCAGCCTTGTGTGAGATTCCAAATACAAGCATTTGCTTGGCGAGGTTGGAGTAAGATGGGGGTTGAGTCTTTTCTCCCCAGTATCAGGTGATTTGACACGAGGAAGTGGCCTGAAGTTGTACCAGGTGAGGTTTAGGTTGAAGACCAGGAAAATTTTCTTTCTTGCAGAAGTGGTAAGGCATTGGAACAGGCTGCCTAGGGAGTTGGTGGAGTCACCATCCCTGAAAGTGTCCAAGTAATTTGTAGACATGATTTAATGGCCATGGTGATGTTAGATCAGTGGTTGGGCTTGATGATCTTAGAGATCTTTATCAACAGAAACAATTGTATGATTCTGTCATCTCCAACTATGCAAATAGAAGTTGAATTTAACAGTACATGGCTTTGTATAAGAGAGAATGATTTTAATCTCTTTCAGTTCTGGTTTCCTACCTTCTCCCACCTTCAGCACTCTCTGAAAATCCTCCCTGTCCTGCAAGAATATCTGAAAGTGAAGATCTGAGATGATGTGTGTTTGTATGTTCGTAACTGTCCTAGGCTCTGACAGGCTTTGAACTGTTATCAGTGGTGTCTCGTCGATCGCTATCACATTGCTTGACCACTGTTCATAAGCTTTAGCTATAAATATGTCATCACAGTACATACTAAATTGATACTGAATCATTCTGAGAAGAGAGTCTGAGTAAAGAAGTTCTTTGCCAAGCATAGGTCTGTCCCTTTACCTTATCTCTGAGAAAGTGTTAGGTTGTTTGCTACACCTGCTTGGTAGGATGTTTCCTTTTCTGTGGTGTTCTTTTTGTTCTTCCTGTTAAGAAAGGTCGTTTATTGTTGTGATGTTAATGACACTTTGCTTGACTCTCTTTAAAGAGAGGTAAAAAACATTCTTTCATTTACTTGTGCTGCCTTCAAAAAACTTGCCTTTTTTGGGAAATGATTTATTTTTTGTCTTTAGAGAAACCAAATTAATGTTCCCTTTTAAAATTCCAGTCTGATGTCTAAGGTATCAAATTGTAAATACCTGCTTTTATTAAATGTATCATTTCCATCTCTCTTACAGAACTATAGTGCCATGGAAAGTGTTTAGGCAGTGCCTTCATGAAGTTCATCAGATAAGCTCTGGTTTGGAAGCAATGGCTCTTAAATCTACTATTGATTTGACCTGCAATGACTACATTTCGATTTTTGAATTTGATATCTTCACTAGATTATTTCAGGTAAGATTTGAATGTTTAGGTACTTCTATGAATTTGTGAAGCTAACTGCCCTGAGGCAAGTACCTGTGAGTGAAGGAAGCAGATTGTTTTGGAAAAACTGGAATAAATGGAGCATAGAATTCTAGAAATGGGATGAAACACAAAAGCACAGTCCTNTCAAAGCTTTCTCTTCTCCAGGCTGCAGAGCCCCAACTCTCTCAGCCTGTCCTCATAGCAGAGGTGCTCCAGCCCTCTGATCATCTTCGTGGCCCTCCTCTGGACTCACCCTAACAGTTCCATGTCCTTCTTGTGTTGGGGGCTTCAGAACTGCACACAGAAGTTGGTGGTTTGCATGCGTGTTAAGTGTAGCCAGACTGAATTTGTCACTGGATATTACTTTTTTATATAGGGATCTTGGAGCTGTGCAACCACTTTTTTGATCATTTACTTTCTTTGCCCCATACAGGAATAAACCAGTGTACAGCCTCAAGTTGCACCAGGAGAGGTTTAGTTTAGGTATTACCTGAAAGGGCCTGCAGGTAAGCTGGGGAGAGACTCTTGAGAAGGGCTTTTAGTGCTAGGACAAGGGGCAATGGTTTGAAACTAAAGCAGGGTAGGACATTAGGAAGAAACACTTTACTGTGAGGGGTGGTGAGACACTGAAATAATTTGTCCAGGGAAGTTGTTGATGCCTCATCCCTGGAAGTGTCCCATCTGACTGCAGAGGACTTGAAACGATGATCTTGAAGGTCTCTTCCAACTGAAGCTATTCTATTACTTACTTTCCATGTTCTGTAAGCCATTGAGTGTCTGTTTGCATTAGTTTCTCAGTGAGTCCATTGCTGCTTTGATTCATAACTGTGCTTTGTGCTAGAGACAGCAGATTAGCAGCACTGAGACATGTCAGGAGGGGAGACTGGTTAGGATTAACTTTTAACAAAGAAGCAGAGGGAGGATTTTAGCCAAACATCTTCCCAACTGGTGCAATACCTGCGTCACTGTTGAGGTGGATTTGCTCTGAGTTTGGTCTGAGAAGCTCTCTCAGGGGTTACATTTTACTTCTAGTTTTTAAACAGCTTCTGTAAGTACGTGCACAAACACTCACTGAGAGAAAATCCCAATTGCTGAAGGAATGAAAACACTCCTTTGCCAAGTGTGGGTTGTGTTACAGAAAAGCTACATGTCCAGTGATGCTTATTTACAGCGTAAAGAAAGACTGCTTTTGCTGGAGACTCTGTAAAAGTGAAGTTGCTCCCCCTGCCTCCCCACTTGATCCATGCACAGCTTCAAGTGCTGTGTTTTTTCTCTTATGAAGGCTGAGAAACCTGGAGCTTTTTAGTCTTGAAAAGAGAAGGCTGAAAGGGGATCTCATTAATGTCTATAAGTATCTGAGAGGTGGATGTCAAGATGAAGGTGCTAGTCTCTTTTCGGTGGTTCCCAGCAGTAGGACAAGGAACAATGAGTATAAGCTGGAACACAGGAAGTTCCACCTCAACATGAGGGGGATCTTTATGACTGTGAGGGTGCTGGAGCCCTGGAGAAGGCTGCCCAGAGAGATTGTGGAGTCTCCTCTGGAGACTTTCAAAACTGTCTTGGACATGTTCCGATGTGACCTGCCCTAAGTGATCCTGCTTTGGCAGGGCAGTTGAACTCAATGATCTCTGGATCCCACCATTCTATGATCCTGTGATTATCTTTGTACAGCATTTGAAATGCACTCAACTAGCAAATTAACAAAAGACAAGTTCTCCTTAGGGCACTCATTACACTATGGACTAGTGAAAACTGAGAGGCATTTATTATTTTCAGTGCTCAAATCACTACAGAGATACACAGAAGACGCTGCTTTGGCAGGGAAGTTGGTCAGGTTGATGTCCAAAAGTCCTTTCCAACTCCTGAGTTGCTATGATTCTTTGACCAGAGATGAAGTTAGTACAGCACAATACATACGTGCTTTGAAGAGAAAGCGTACAAATATTTTCCTGTTTAACATTTCTGCTTTTATAACATCCTGTTTGTGTGCAAAAGACAAGCTCTGAGTTCTTGCTCTTTGGTTCTTCAGGTGCATTGTCACATCATTTCCTAGACATAGCAGTAGTGTGACACTCTGCAGACAGTCAAGGTCAAGAGTGATGATTTTCCCCCTCTACTCTGATCAGGTGTGACCCTACCTAGAGTACTATATTCAGCTCTGGTGCTCCTAATACGAGAAGGGCGTAGAATCATTGAAGAGGGTCCAGAGGAGGGTCACAGAGATGATCAGAGGGTTGCAGCAGCTCTCTTATGGTAACATGCAGAGATAGTTGGGTCTGTTCAGCCTGGAGAACAGAAGGGTCTGGGGAGACCTTATAGCAGCCTTCCAGTATCTGAAGTAGGCTACAGAAGAGCTGTGAAAGGACTTTTTACAAGGGCCTGTAATGACAGGGCCAGGGGCAATGGCTTTAAACTAGAGCAGGGTAGATTTAGATTGGACATTAACAGGAAGTTCTTTACTTTGTGGCTGGTGAGACACTGGACCAGGTTGCCTAGAGAAGTTGTGATTGAGGCCTGATCCCTGGAAATCTTTAAGACCAAGCTGGATGAGGCTTTGAGCAACTTGGTCTAGAGGGAGATGCCTCTTCACGAGTCAGGGGGATTGGAACTGGATGATCTTTAAGGTCCCATGCTCACCAGCTTCTGACTAAACATGGTGTTTAATATTCTATGTTACTAAAGCAGAAGATCCCTTAAAGTCAGGGTCTTCAGAGCCTTTATCCAAATATTTATGCTTGGCCTTCATCAAATATTGTTTTTGAAAGAACCCTTGTAGCAAAGCTGGGTAATCTGCTGTATAATTTAGACCTTCACCAGAAGCTGTGTTTATCAACTGAAGCTAAAACACTGTAGGTCTCTCTGACAAATAGAGTTTTATTAGAAACATGTAACTACATGGCATCGTGTGTTTAATTGTTTGTTAAATCTCTTCTGGTTTTCTTCTTCTTTTTCTCTTGGTTTTGTTGTGTTGTTTTTTTCTGTTTCTTTTCTTTTTTAGCCATGGGGGTCAATCTTAAGGAACTGGAACTTCTTAGCTGTAACACATCCTGGATATATGGCATTCCTGACATATGATGAAGTGAAAGCAAGATTGCAAAAATACAGCACAAAGCCTGGGAGGTGAGAGATTTTGTAGATTATTGCTTTCCAAATAAAACCTGCAGTCTCAAAAGCTTCAAATAACAATACATTTGGTGCGAGTGTTGTTCTGCTGCAGGGTAGGGGGCATCTGCAGAGTGATCTGGCCAGGCTGGGTCAATGGGCTGAGGTCAACTGTATGTGATGTAACAAAGCCAAGTGCTGGGTCTTGCACGTGGATCACAACAAAGCTGTGTTGTGCCCCAGGCTTGGGGCAGAGTGGCTGGAAACTGCCTGACAGAAAAGGACCTGGGCGTGCTGATTGACAGCCAGGTGAACGTGTGCTCAGGTGGCCAAGAAGGCCACCAGTATCCTGGACTAGTTCAGGAATGGTGTGTCCAGCAGCAGCGGGCAAGTGATTGTGTCCCTTTAGTGGGCACTGGTAAGGCTAAACCTTTAATCCCAGGTTCAGTTCTGGGCCCCTCACTCAAAAAAGGACATTGAGGTGCTGGAGTGCGTCTCTGTGATTGAGAATTAAGATTGTTATTCTGTGATTCCGTGAGTCTTGTTCTATGATTATACAAACAGAAAATCATTTTATATTTTTAATCTATATTAGAACAATAAAATAATTAAGTTTGGAAAAAGACCTCTAAGATCATGAGGCCCAATCTTCTACCCAACACCTCTATGACCACCAGACCGTGACCCAAAGTGCCACATCTACTGATTTTGTTTTTAAGACCTTCAAGGATGGTGACTCCACCACCTCCTTGATCAACCTGTCCCTGTACCTAACTACTATTTCAGGAAAAAAAAATCTTCCTAATATCCATGTATTTCTTACCTTGTATTTTGCTAATTTTGCCTCTTGGTTATGAAGCTTTTTTCCCCTTAATGTGTAGTTGCCTAACTTAGCTGCAGGCTCCCATCTACACATAATTAAATATATGTACTTTGGAAATTTGGTAGCAACAAGTGTCAAAATTGTATAGCATCTATTAACAGCAACATTTATAATCATCATTTGTTTTTATCAAACAATATACTGTATCTTGTTAAATTACCTACTGATTTAAGTGCATATGTAACAAACCAAATTGTGATTCCAGCAGAATAACATTGATTTTTAGCTTGGCACTCATAAATAATGTTGTGGAATTCAAGTAACTAGGTTGATTTTTGATGGTGGTTTTTGTACTTAGTGTTTTCAGAATCACAGAATGCATCAGGCTGGAAGGAACCCTTAAAGGTCATCTTGTCCAACCCCAGTGCAGTGAGCAGGGACATCTACACCTAGACCAGTTTGATCTTGAATGTCTCCAGGGATGAGACCTCCACTCCATCCTTGGGCAACCTGTTCTGACATTTCACCACTCTCATTGTGAACAACTTCCACCTAATGTCCAACCTAAATCTACCCTGTCCCAGTTTCAAACCATTGGCCCTCATCCTATCACCACAAGTCCTTCAAAACTATCTCTACCTGCCTTCCTGTAGGTCCCTTTCAGATTCTGAAATGTAACTATAAGGTCTCTCTGGAGCCTTCTTTTCTCAAGGCTAAACAGACCCAGCTGTCTCAGCCTATTCTTGTAAGAGGGGGTGCTCCATCCCTCTGATCATGTTTTTGGCTCTTCATTAGGTCCATGTCCCTCTTGAATTGGGGGCCCCATAGCTGGACACAGCAGTCCAGGTGAGGTCTCACCAAAGCAGAACAGAGTGGCAAAATCACCTCTCTTGACCTGCTGGCCAAACTTCTTTTGATGCAGCCCAGGATGGCATTGGCCTTTTGGATTGCAATTGCTCATTTTTTTTTGATTATGATTCTGTGATGGTAAAAAAGAGGTAACAGAGAAATTACCCATACTTACAACATGTAGTTTCCTTTATGATCCTTGTAAATAGAGAGTTAGTTTTAAGATAACTTTCTATTGCACATTAGGAAATGACTTTCTGAATAGCATAGGTGAAATGCAGGAGTATGAATGAGAAGATATGAAATGAAATTGCTACTTCAATTTGTCTAAAACATCCTGGAAATGACAAGATTCTCTTCAAATGAATATTTATTACTTCAGTTCAATATTTACCCTATTGAAAGTTGTAGGAGCTATTCCAAAGTTCAGGGAGGCTATATTTCTTGTTTTAAACAGTTCAGTAGGAAATAAAATATTGATGTATAATTAAGAAAAGCTGCTCTCTAATGCAAAACTGAGTTTGTGGTGATGCATTGTGGTATGCTTTTCTGAGTGAGGTTTTTGCATATGAGATGGTTTCTGACATGAAAGACACTAGAGATTTTACTAAAAGGAACTAAATATGCTTGATACTATTGCCTGTAATCATGGACTCATAGAATCTTAAGTGTTGAAAGTGACCTCTGGAGATCATCCAGTCCAACCTCCCTGCCAAAGGAAGATCGCCTAGGGCAGGTCACACATGAACATGTCCAGGAGGGTTTTGAAAGTCTCAGAGAGGAGACTCCACAATCTCTCTGGGCAGCCTGCTCCAGGGCTCCAGCACCCTCACAGCCAAAAAGAAAAAGTTCCCTCTCACGTTGAGGTGGAACTTTCTGTGTTCCAGCTCATACCCACTGTTCCTTGTCCTACTGCTGGGAACCACCGAAAAGAGACTAGCACCTTCATCTCGACACCCACCTCTCAGATATTTATAGACATTAATAAGATCCTCTCTCAGCCTTCTCTTCTGAAGACTAAACAGCTCCTGGGCTCTCAGTCTTTCTTCATAACAGAGATGTTCAAGTGTCTTCGTCATCCTTGAAGCGCTCCATTGGACTCTCTCCAGTAGATTCTTGTCTCTTGAGTTGGAGAGCTCAACACTGGATACAGTATTCCAGGTGTGGTCTCACCAAAGCAGAGTAGAACAGGAGGAGAATCTCTCTAGACCTTCTGGGTGCGATTTCCTTGATGTAGCCCAGGATACTATTGACTCTTTTAGCCACATTGCTGTCCCATGCATAATGTCCTGTCCACTGGGACTCCAAGATCTTTTTCATGGAGTTTCATGGAGCTGTTTTTTTCCTTTTACTGTGCTCTCTGTGTACATTATGTATCCTCCCAGCTATCACCTGTAACATAAAAATATTTAAGTCCAGTTGGGTTGGTATTACCTGGAATTTTCTAAAGTGCAGAAGATATTTCCTCTGTCCTGTTCTCCTCCTCTGGCACACACAGGAGTAACATTACTAGTAGAGCAGTTTTGTTATTCATCATTCACATTTCTCTTGTAACTAAAGATATTTGATATTTCCCCTTCCACTACTTCAGGTTATTGCCCTGTGGTCTACACAAAAGGTATATATTGTAGCTGTGGAGACTTGAGAATATAATTCTATCTTCTGGAAGTGGTTTGTGAGCTAAACCTATATAACAGGATTTCTCATAATGAAGGTGAAGTTTTCATGTGGAGAACTGAATAGCAAGTGAAAGAAAAGTTTGGGTTAGAGTGCCACTGTTGCCTCGTCTCCACCCATGATGAACCAACAACATAAAAGATGCAGACTTTGGTGGATTTGCAGAATACGATGTAGTAGTGGCCCTGGTAAAGTTGGAAAATGATTGGATCTGATAATCTGGTGCCCCCAACACAAGAAGGACACTGAACTGTTAGAGAGGGTCTGCAGGAAGCCATGAAGATGGTCAGAGGGCTGGAGCACCACCTCTGTGGGGACAGGATGAGATAGGTGGGGCTGTTCAGCCTGGAGAAGAAAAGGCTTCAGGAAAGCCTTATAGCAGCCTTCCAGTACCTGAAGGGGGCTACAGGAGAGCTGGGAAGGGACTTTTTACAAGGGCTTGTAGTGGTAGGACAAGGGACAATATATTTAAGCTGGAAGAGGGGAGATTTAGACTGGATATTAGGAAGAAATTCTTAACAGTGAGGGTGGTGAGACACTGGCACAGGTTGCCCAGGAAGGTTGTGGATACCCCCTCGTGGAGGTGTTCAAGGCCAGGTTGGATGGGGCCTTGAGCAGGCTGGTCTAGTGGAAGGTGTCCTGCTCATGGCAAAGGGGTTGGAACTAGATGATCTTTGAGGTGACTTCCAACTCAAACCACCTTTTCTGACCATAGTGATTCTGTGACAAAAGGTTATGCAAGAAACATGTGGCAGAATTAGGACTTGCACCCAAACCTTCAGAGATCTAATTCCGTGTCTTGACTAGAGACTGAGACTGTCCCTGCTCTCTTCACTTGTTTTGCCAAACTCTGATTAACACTCACTTTTTATTCATCCTGTTTTTTATCAAGCTACATTTTCAGACTGAGCTGCACTCGTTTGGGACAGTGGGCCATTGGATACGTGACTGGTGATGGGAACATACTGCAGACCATACCTCACAATAAGCCTTTGTTTCAAGCTTTGATTGATGGCAGCCGGGAAGGATTGTAAGTACAAATTCCTGTAGCCACCACAGATATGAAATTCTGATTTCCTTGTTCTTCTAATGCTTATGTGGGTAGTTATTAAAGATATTGAAACAGAGACTCTGGATATGGTGTTTGGTATTTCCCTGGAGTTGAAGTACCCTCCTTTTTATTCATTGGAAAAACACTTGTTTCCAGGTAATTCCATTAACCAAAGTTAACCAAAGCCATATCTCATAGCAGAGGAATTCCAAAGAGACAATAAAATGGGACAGCTGTCACAGTGATTCCTCAACACATCAGCATCACTGTCACTTCTTCTTGCTGTAAGAGTCTCAAATGCACTTAAGCTTATTGAAGAGCTACTACTGCCAGTTACTCATGTGTCTAACTCTGGCCAATGATTTGAAAGCTGTGTAATTGCTTTTTTATATATTGTGCAGCCAGAACATTTTCCAGCTTCTAATAGTTTACTGAGAAGATTTACAATTGTAACAGAATATAGCTTTATAGGCAAAAGTGGTAAATTTTTACTAGGTTGGCTGAAGTAACAGATACATTTTTGGTGTCAGAGTCTTTTCACTGAGATACATGTTTTGATACAGCCACAGAAGCATAATGGGGAGGGGAACTAAAAATAGAGAAACCCTTTACAATCTCGATACTTTTCTCAGTCCAGTAATTTTGTTTTTCAAAATACAATGATTTCATTCTTGTAATAATAAACACACTTATGATGATAGTGTTTCCACTTGACAAGAACTGAAAAAAGAAACAAACAAAACTCTAGAGCTGAGAGTTGGATCTGTTCAGCCAGGAGAAAAGAAAGCTCTGGGGAGGCCCTATAGTGGCCTTCCAGTACCTGAAGGGGACTACAGGAAAGCTGTAGAGGGACTTTTTACAAGGACTTGTGATGGGATGAGTGGCGGTGGCTTGGAAATGGACAAGGGAAGATCTAAACTGGATCTTAGGAAGAAATTCTTTACAGTGAGAGTGGTGAGACACTGCAACAGGTTGCCCAGGGAGGTTGTCGATGAACCCTCCCTGAAGATGTTCAAGGCCAGGCTGGATGGGGCCTCAAACAGTCTGCACTAGTGGAAGCTGTTGNATGTATATATATATATATAAAAAAATGTGGCCTATACCTCATTATACACACAAATGTACACAAATGTTTGTTGCCATCTGTTCTGCCCCATTAATTCATAGACTGTAAAATANTAAAAATAGAGAAACCCTTTACAATCTCGATACTTTTCTCAGTCCAGTAATTTTGTTTTTCAAAATACAATGATTTCATTCTTGTAATAATAAACACACTTATGATGATAGTGTTTCCACTTGACAAGAACTGAAAAAAGAAACAAACAAAACTCTAGAGCTGAGAGTTGGATCTGTTCAGCCAGGAGAAAAGAAAGCTCTGGGGAGGCCCTATAGTGGCCTTCCAGTACCTGAAGGGGACTACAGGAAAGCTGTAGAGGGACTTTTTACAAGGACTTGTGATGGGATGAGTGGCGGTGGCTTGGAAATGGACAAGGGAAGATCTAAACTGGATCTTAGGAAGAAATTCTTTACAGTGAGAGTGGTGAGACACTGCAACAGGTTGCCCAGGGAGGTTGTCGATGAACCCTCCCTGAAGATGTTCAAGGCCAGGCTGGATGGGGCCTCAAACAGTCTGCACTAGTGGAAGCTGTTGCTGCCCATGGCAGAGGGGTTGGAGCTAGATGATCTTTGAGGGCCCTTCCAAGCCAAACTATTGTATGAATCTATGAATAGTGAAGTTTTAGTACCCTACTTAAATACAGCTTTCTCACAGTATGATTTAACAGTATGGCTTTCAAGAACCTGTTTCCAAATAACACAAATCTGAATACAGAGCTGCTTAGGGTCTTGGTGATATCATTTAACCTATTATTAAGTTCCCACAGGATTAAAAGGTCCCCATCTGTTCTTACTTAAATTCCAATCTGCATTTTGTATTCTCAGTGCAGATTCTTGCAGTAATGTTCACAGATTTATACACATCATATATGCAGAGATATATACATATATTGTGACATATTTTATTTATCTATATATAAATATATATCTCATAATACACACAGATATATATATATATATATATATATAAAAATATGGCCTCTACATCATTATACACACACAACTACACACATATGTTTTTTCCTCTCTNATACCTCATTATACACACAAATGTACACAAATGTTTGTTGCCATCTGTTCTGCCCCATTAATTCATAGACTGTAAAATAGTTTGGGTTGGAATAGACCTTAAAGATCATCTAGTTCCAACTCCCCTGCCATGGGCAGGGACAACTCCCTCTAGAATGAGTTGCTCAAAGCCTCATTCTTTAGCCTATAGTCACCAATTGAAAGATCATCAAGAACATAACCAAGTACAAGTTTATTCTGAAGTGAAGATCTAGAATAATACTTTTGTGCTACCCCTATAAATTTATCTGTTAATCAAAGCTCAGATGCGTTCTACTGGTAGCTATGCAGGTGGAATCAAAATCTTACCTGTAGTTCTATAAATGCCCTGTCACTAGAAGTGTCCAGAGCTTGAGCAACCTGCTCTAGTGGAGAGTATCCCTGCCAATGCCAGGGGGTTTGAACTAGATGATCTTCAAGGTCCTTTCCAGGCCAAAAAGCATTTTATGAACCTATGAAAGTGTGTGGCAAAATGGATATGTAGCAATTCACTTGCACACAAAAAAGAAGAAAAATGGCTGAAGAAAGATGATTCATTTTAGTTCACGTCTGCTGTAACTTATTCTGCTGCTTTGAAATGTCAGAGGTATTATTTAGCTAATAAAGCTAGAGAAATGTGCTGATTTATAACAGTCTTCTTGTGATGCAGCTATCTTTTCCCAGATGGACGAAGTTATAATCCTGATTTGACAGGGTTATGTGAACCCACACCACATGATCACATAAAAGTCACTCAGGTATGTCGCAGGCTTTGTTATTTTATAGTCTTCTCTTGCCTTTGTCTCTCATCCCACAGTGAAAATAAGTTTTTATTAAAATGTGTGAAATTCATGAGTGAAAATATGTCACTGGTAGACAGGCTTAGATGAAGGAGAGGATAATAATGCTTTAAACCCTAGAGCTGATGGCGATGCAGACAGCATGGTTTGCAAGGCTTTGTTTATTCTGAGCCTCTTCCAAGTGAGAAATGTGTTAATGAGTATTAAAGATTTTTCTGATACTGATGTTACAGGTTTATATATCTCGATGTTTCCTTGCTAAGAGCAGTTGGGAATGCAGAAAGAAAATCAACATAGGTTTGATGATTGAATAAGAATGGGACAGTTTGTTGACGGATCCAAGAGAAAGAAAAGTATAGTTCATGTATCACAAAGGTGCCAGTTCCAGGATGTCTCTGCTTTCTTCTTTGTCTGTTGTGCAAATTAAAAGAGAGATAAGGAAAAAGCAGCAGAAATAATTAAGTGCCTGAAGGCAGTTGGTTTGCAGAGAAAATTAGAATATGTAGACATTTTTGTAGTCTTGATAAATGATGATCTGATAAACTAATATGCAGATGTTTTTGATACCCAGGTAGTGGGGGGTAATCTTGATTGAAAATGGTATTGAAATTAACACTAGGATGTTAAGGTAAAATGTGTAGAGCAATTTCCTGACAAAAGCATAGAACCATAGAATAGAATTGTTTCAGTTGCAAAATACCTCTGAGATTAATTCCTGCTGTCAACCTAACACTACCATGACAATTAAACCGTATCCCAATATGCCATGTTCACACTTTCCTTGAACACTGCCAGGGACTGTGACCCCAGAACCTCTCTGGACAACCTCTTCTAATGCCTGACCACTTTTTCAGAAAAAATGAGTTTTCCTAATATCCAGCCTAAACCTCCAGACTTGATGTTATGTTTAAAGAAAGCCATCAGATTAGATACAAGCCATACAGTGGTCTTCCGTTTCTCCAGGGCAGACTTGATGACCTGCTACATGCTCTGTAATTCTGAGTGCTCTGTGTGAAGTCCACATCCAGAAATCGTTTTTCTTTTCCAGAAGAGAAGTATTCATGACCATCCAGTATAGGCAGGATATGTGAGCTCATTCTGCCTCTCGTGAGACCCCATTTGAAGTACTGCGTCAAGCCCTGGGACCCCCAACACAAGAGTATCATACTGTTGGAGAGGGTCCAGAGGCAGCCACAAGGATGATCAGAGGCCCTATGGGGGCAGGCTGAGGGAGCTGGGACTGTTCAGTCTGGACAAGAGAAGGCTCTAGGAAGACCTTATAGCAACTTTCCAGGACATGAAGGAAAGCTGTGGAGGGCCTTTTAGCTAGGGCTTGCAGTGCTAGGTTGAGTGGCAATGGCTTTGAGTTTGAAGAGAGTAGATTTAGACTAGATGTTAAGAAATTCTTTATAGTGAGGGTGGTGAGAGACTGGAACAGGTTGCCCAGAGATGCTGTGGATGCCCCCTCCCTGGAGGTGTTCAAGGTGAGGTTGGGCAGAGCCATGAGCAGCTTGGTCTGGTGGGAGGTGTCTCTGCCAATGGCAGGGGAGGTTGGAGCTAGATGATCTTTATGGTCTCTTCCAACCCAAAGCATTCTATGATTATCAGAAATACCATTATGAAAATGTTTCCTAAGGAACAAAATGCCTAAAAAGATAATTACCTCCAGAAAATCTGGGTGCTTTCACTTCTCTGACTTCCTTCTTTTCCCTTCAGTCTTAAAAGACTCATGAAAGAGTCATGTAGAGATATCAGATGTTTGTGTTGCAAATAACGATTTTCTAGCCCCATATCCTTAACTTTTCTTCAAGAAAAGGAAAAGCAGCACTGACATTCTCAGTGATTACCATGTTCTTGATTACATTCTTGATTTAATGTATTAATTAAATGATCACCTCCTATTTTTATTTCACTGAATCAATCCAGTTGTTTCTGAATTTGTAGTTATGACACAACGTTAGTTAATTCCGATGGTAATTCAGCAGACTCTGAACTATGTGAATGTTGTCTTAAATAATCTATGACTGCACTACCTTAAAGCTGCCACTAAATCTCCTGAAAGTATGAAAAGGTGGTGCAGAAGTGGCTGCAGGGCTGGCTTGTTGCAGATAGGTTTTTTCAAGAGCTCCACCACAAGTTCATCTTTAGTACATAGGGCTACAGCTGCAGATATGAGCTCTCTTTTCTGTTTTCTCCTTTTCTTAGCTACGTCTCCCCTCCCTTTGCCCAGCAGTAGCCACTTACGTTCCTGTGACCTGGATTCTGCCTACATTAATCTTTTACAATTTGTTGTCATCTTTTTTTCACAACTAAAAAAGCATTATTTCTGCATAAATGCATTTGATTGCCAGTTCACCAATAATACCTGATTCTTTTCTGGACTCAAGTTTTATCTGTTATTTTTTTCTCCTGAGGGTCCTCCTGTATCTTCCTGTGGGTTTTATAAAGGATGCAAAGTACTAATAATCTGTGCCTGACTGCTGCTACGTTACCCTGGGGGATTTTCTTGCCATACTCCCTTCACAGGGGCTGTCTACTCCGTTTAACCATACTATATATTTGATGTAGATAGAAAGCCCTCTTGCTTTTCACTTTCCAATCCACTAACTTTTATTAATCCTAAACTCCTACATAGGAGAAAATATCCCAATTATGTTCCCTTTCATCACTTAATTTCTCACTGGAAACCATGTGTTTGTTATCTTTCTCTTAGCTGCAACCAAGGGAAAGTAGGATGTATGCCACACGTAGTAGTTTTCTGTGAGGTGCCTGTAGGAAACCTCATAGGCACAGACACTGTGCCTTTTTTTAGCATAGGGCAACAAAGCCGGTGAGAGGTCTGAAGAGCATATCCTTAGGAGGATAGGCAGTGGAAGCTGGGGTTGTTTAGCTTGAAGAATCACAGAATCATTCATGTTGGAAAAGACTCTCAGGATCACCGAGTCCAACCTAGAACTTGACAGGTTTCACCCTAAATCGCCATATCCCCAAGCACCACATCCAAATGACTTTTAAACACATCCAGGGTTGGTGACTCTACCACCTCCCTGGGCAACCCATTCCAATGCCTGACTGCTCTTGCTGGGAAAATGTTTTTCCTAATATCCAGTCTAAATCTGCCCAGGCCATTCCCTCTTGTTCTATTACTAATTATCTGTGAGAAGAGACCAGCAGCAACCTCTCCACTACGTCCTTTCAGGTAGCTGTAGAGAGCAATCAGGTCTCCCTCCAGCCTTCTCTCTTTCAAACTAACCATCCGCAGCTCCCTCAGTTGCTCTTTGCAAGATTTATAAGAGGAGGATGCTGAAGGGAGAGCTCCCTCCTCTCTGCTGCTACCTGAAAAGAGGTTGGAATGAGGCTGATGTTGGCCTCTTCTCCTAAGTAACTGGTGACAGCAGGGGAAGTTTAAGTTGAACAGTAGGAAAAATTTCTCTCCTGCAAGAGTGGTCAGGCATTGTAACAGTCTGCTCGAGGCAGGGCGGAGTTGAGTCACTGTCCCTGAAGGTGTTCAAAGAACACGTAGATGTGGTACTTGGGGACATGGTCTAGTGATCTTGGTGGCTGGGTAGTAGGTTGGAATTGATGATCTTAGAGGTCTTTTCCAGCCTTAATGATTCTATGGCTCTAGGATTCGCTATCACATATTTGAAGAAGTGAAAAATGAGGTATTTCAGTATGGCATTTAAATAGATCGGTTGGAATAGTTTCCCTGAACAGTAAGTAAAGCAGGTCTGAAAACAGGGGCCTCAAAGAAATGTTCAATACAACTGGTGCTCAAGTTGTGACCAAATCACAGCAAAGAAGTAATTACTTGTCTTTCTTTTCTTACAGGAGCAGTATGAACTCTACTGTGAAATGGGTTCCACTTTTCAGCTGTGTAAAATCTGTGCAGAGAATGACAAGGATGTGAAGATAGAACCTTGTGGACACCTGATGTGCACTTCTTGCCTTACAGCATGGCAGGTACTGTCATAGTTCAGTTAGTGGAGAAGGGAGTGGAATTCTCTCTTAAATCCCTGTTTAGAGTGTGGGTATATGTTTGCTTTTCCAAGTACTTATTAGAAGGGTTCAAGGATGTATATCTATGTAGAATAATACACTTCTCAAATTTGAGGACCAAAATCTGTGAAAAATGAAATTCCACAAGTCATTGAAATTCAGATTTGTAGGCTTGCCAAGACCATTTACTGACTGCTGTTAAGTAGAAACTATTTCCTGAGTTGCAGTATGTACTCAGATAGTGAAAGCTGGGCATTTGGTACCAGTTTAGCTCACAAACCCTATGAGGAGAGGCTGAGGGAGCTGGGGTTGTTTAGCCTGGAGAAGAGGAGGCTCAGGGGTGACCTCATTGCTGTCCACAACTACCTGAAGGGAGGTTGTAGCCAGGTGGGGGTTGGTCTCTTCTCCCAGACAGCCAGCAATAGAATAAGGGGACACAGCCTCAAGTTGTGCCAGGGGAAGTATAGGCTGGATGTTAGGAGGAAGTTGTTGTCAGAGAGAGTGATTGGCATTGGAATGGGCTGCCCAGAGAGGTGGTGGAGTCACTGTTCCTGGAGGTTCAAGAAAAGCCTGGATGAGGCACTTAGTGCCATGGTCTAGATGACTGGCTAGGGCTGGGTGCTAGGTTGGCCTGGATGATCTTGGAGGTCTCTTCCAACCTGATTGATTCTCTGATTCTATTCTGTGATTATGTTCTATGATTAAGTCACTTTATGATGTATTCAAAAGGCATGAAGAGGACAGATAGAACCAGAGAGTGGGTAACTGACTAGACAAGAGTTTTTCTCTCTTTGTTGCAAGAAAGATCTAATCTGTAATATCACAGTCTCACAGTATCACCAAGGTTGGAAGAGACCTCACAGATCATCATGAAGTCCAACCCTTCACCACAGAGCTCAAGGCTAGACCATGGCACCAAGTGCCACGTCCAGTCCTGCCTTGAACAGCTCCAGGGACGGCGACTCCACCACCTCCCTGGGCAGCCCATTCCAGTAGCCAATGACTCTCTCACTGAAGAACTTTCTCCTCACCTCAAGCCTAAATTTCCCCTGGTGTAGCTTGAGGCTGTGTCCTCTTGTTCTGGTGCTGGCTGCCTGAGAGAAGAGAGCAACCTCCTCCTGGCCACACCCACAACTCCGGTAGTTGTAGACAGCAATCAGGTCTCCCCTGAGCCTCCTCTTCTCCAGGCTAAACAATCAATAATATAAGTCTCTGAAAAGTAAGTTCTTGTTTCATGCTAATCATATGTAAAGCACTAAACCATCGAGCTTTAGGTCTTTTTTGGGGTAAGAGATTGACTGGATAAGAAAGTCTGATCTCTCAATGTCATTTTTAGAGTATCAGCCCAAGACCCACAGGTAGCTCCTGGTAGCACATGTTGGTGTGTTTGTCCATCTTGTTCACAGAGATACCAGTCTGTGGGAATAAGGAAGGCTGGTTCCTTTTGTTCAGCACAGTTAACAAGCATTTAACTTAAAAATTAAAATGAAAAGCAGGACTCATTTCTGTTTACTTCAGACTGTCCTCTATTAGCAGTCTTTAAATGGGACCAATTCTACCCCTTTCTTCTTTTGTGTCTGTATTTTGTGGGGAAAAGGAAGGGTCTTCTCATACTCAGGTAGGATTTGCTTCAAGTTAGGCAGCAGTTTTTGGTTACAAATGTAGTGAGAGGAGTGAAAAGGCATCAGAATGGCTTCAATTGGAAGGGACCTTAAAGATCATCTACTTCCAATACCCCTGCCTTGGGCAGAGACACCTCCCACTAGACCAGGTTGCTCAAAACCTTGTCCAACATGGTCTTAAACACTTTCAGGGATGAGGTATCCACAACATTTCTGGGCAAACCCATTCCAATGCCTCATCACCCTTATAGAAAAGAACTTCCTGAATCCTCTACTCTAGTCCTTTTTTGACCTGGTTTTAAACAAGCTTATATCAATTCATGATTTTTCATTCTCACGTTGTATAGTTCTTCCTTTCTTTTAAGAAGTCATCATTGTCAGGTCAATGTGCTATATTAGAAATGTCATTTGAGTTTTTTTCAGCAAAGCTTGCTGAAAAAATGAGTCCTCTCAGTTTCCAATTTTGTGTTCTTTATAAAATTTGAGTTTGGTGACCCAAATTCAAATCTTTTATGTTGCCCACAGATCAGAAAGTCTCCAAAATTCCATTTCTAGACGTACTCAGATAGGAGTATTTATTTCACTACTAAGCAGCTGTTGGACTGGAACAATATTTGTCATTTCAGGAGTACACTTTCTCTGTTCTTAACAGTTTCATTATGACTAGTTGGAGGTCTCCCTGCTCACTGTGGGGGGATTAGACAAGATTACCTTTGGAGGTCCCTTCCAACCTGATGCAATCTGTGAATAACCCTAAAAAAACCCAGAACGCCAAAAAACAACCAACCAAAAAGATCCATCTGAAATTTTGAGATCTTGCAGCTTTTCTTCTTTTTTTTTTTTTGTCCTTCTTTGCTTAGCTGAAGGAACAAAGCAGAAGGATGGAAATCTTTCTATTTTGGCATGTTGGATGCCTCATGTCATGGTAGCATCAGTGATGTCCATCACTTCCAAAGGCCTGGGAACCTAAAATCCTCAGCACGTTGGCCAATGGCTAGGGATACAGGAAGAAGACAATGAAGTATTTCAGGCTGAGAGAGCTGACATGTTTGAAACCATTCAGCTTCATCAGAACATAGCAACCAGCTGTAGTCAGCTGGTACACATTACAAATTCAGCTTTTGTATGATTAGTGAGGCAATGAAGAAATACTGCACTGTAGCAACATCAGCTATTGTGAGCTTCTGGTGGGCTAGTGTTTAATTAGCAGCATAATAGCTCATTAAACATGCATCAAAAGGTCCAATACAGATGTTTTTACTAAGCAGAAGAAAATTAAGTAAGCAACATCAGATCTGCATAGAATACTAAGGATGAGTCATCACCTTTATGGAGAGCAGTCTCTCAAGTAAGACTTTGTTTAATTGTTTCCTTTTTGTATGATGTAACAGGAGTAAAATGTCATTTTCTGCTACAGAAACCTTTTCTTGTCTAAAAACTACGTATCTGGCTTGATTCTAAAACATATGGACGCATATGCTGCGTTGTAAGGTTTTCAATAGCTGCTCTCCCAATGTTCTACATAACCTTTCTGTGCATGTGGACATTCATGTGTACTCATGTAGACACCTCAGACCTCAGTTTGACTTTCTCAGTTGTATTCATACTGTTGAATACAAGTCTCAGCTGCTGGGCTTGGTTCCCCAGTATGTTTTTGTGAACTTAGTGCTTCTGAAAAGAAAGGATGGAAATTGCTAATACAGAAGTATTTGACTACACAGATATAAGACAGCCTTGAAAACTAAGACCTCTGTGCCTCCTCTGTGAGGCTGTGTTTAGAAAATGAAATTGTAAAGAATTGTATGAGAAACAGAGAACTTCTGTTCTCTTCAAAGTCATCACTTCAGTAGTTCCATACAATATGGAGGCACACTTTGAGGCACTCAGTGAGGTTCACTAATGCTTTCTATTCATGATGCAAGGGTGTTGAAAATAGAGTACATTATCTCTTTCTGTGCAAAGTGAAAATCAAGGATGAACCATGCAAATAATCAAAGAATCATAGAATTGTTTTTGTTGAAAAAGACCTTCAAGGTCATTGAGTCCAATTGTTAACCTAAGGACACCATTAAACCATGTCCTCAAGTGCCATGTTCATACATTTCCTAAACACCTTCAGGGATGGTGACTCCACCACCTCCCTGGACAGCCTGTTCCAATTCCTGACCACTCTTGCAGTGAGGACATTTTTCTTGAATCTCCAACCTAAACGTTCCCTGCACAGTTTCAGGGGAATTCTCCTATCACCTGATAGTGGGGAGAAGAGACTGACTCCCACCTCAGTGCAGCTTCCTTTTAGGGAGTTAAAGACAAGAGCAGTGAGGTCTCTCCTTTCCTCCTCTACTCCATACTCCACACTAAACAGCCCCAGTTCCCTCAGCTGCTCCCCACCAGACCTGTTCTCCAGACCCTTCACCAGCTTTGTTGCCCTTCTCTGGACCTGATCCAGCACTAAAATGTCCTCCTTTATAGTGAGGAGCTCCAAACCTATTATTTAAGGTGTAGCCTCACCAATGCCAAGTACAAGGGCACAATCACTTCCCTGTTCCTGCTGAACACACTACCGCTGATCCTGGCCAGGATGCTGTTGGCACCCTTCTGGCTCCACGCTCAGATGGCTGTCAACCAGCACCCAGAGATAAAACCAGACATGACTGTTGCCAGGAGTCATCATCTATAGATACCTAGCCTCAGGATATAGTTCTTTCAGAAACAGCAGAATCATCTGTCAGTGAAGTGAGACTGGCATGTGTTATGCTAGAGAAAATTGAAGCTGTCTTTACATCTGAGAAATTAAAAAGCTTGGTGATCTTTTGAGACAGGTAGACTTAGAATTAATTTTGGTGTTAGTGTCGTCTGAACTGTATAACTGACTGCAAATATGATGCAACAGGATTTCTGGGTTCACATCAAATCATCTTCATCTCTTAAAGCCTCGGGATTCTTTTGGGTGTGGTTTGTTGGATTTGTGTTGTTTGGGTATTTTTTTCAGTCTACGTTGTGCCTCTTGTCTCTTGATGGAAAATCTTCTTTAAGTGCTTGAAAGAATTTCTTTTGTTCATTAGTCTGAAATCTACTTCAAAGGCTTTTTGATTGCTTCTGAGAAGGAAAAGAAATATTTCTGAATGGAAATATGGCTGCTTGACAATTATCTAACACATTATACTTCTTAGAAAGGAAAATTCAAGTAATTTTTGTTTCTGATCATGTGGAAATAGTTCCTTCTTTTACATAATATATCCAAAATGTAGTAGAGCCTTGGTTTGTTACTGAGACATGGAAAAAAAAACGTTGATAGCTTTAGATGTGCATGCATATTGCTCACTGTTGGCAATACTGCAGCCATAGCAGCATAGAATAGAATGGTTTAGGTTGGAAGGGACCTCAGAGCTTATCGAGTTCCAACCCCCCAACCATAGGCAGGGACACCTCCCACTAGAACAGGTTGCTCAAGGCTTCATCCAACCTGGCTTTGGACACTTTAAGGGAGGGAGCATGAAGGACTGTAGAGAGAGAATAAAGATTGCTGAGCCCTAAAGCTCATCTGCATTTTCTAAATTAAAAGGAGAAATAAGTACTTTAATATATAAAATAAGTATAATAAAATACATTCTATCTGCATACCTCGTTTTTTTTCCTCTGAGGGAAGAGAAAAATTGTCATCCTGAAAGGCAAGGTGTTGCTTCCTGACCTGTAGTATTAAGACAATTACAATTTTGGTGCTTTGTAGAGATAATGGTTGCATTTTGCTTAATTGTTTTTAAGCAAGGCCTAATCTGTTGTACAGAGACAATTTGCAAAGTGAAGTTGTTTTACCATTTACTATAGTTAAATACCTATGAACCTGTTTCCTTACTGCTCTTAGAGACCTGATAAGGGCATTTTGTTTTAGAAAAGTGTAAGGCCTACTTTTCAAATAATTTTATTTTTTGTTTTAATCAATGTTTTTGTTGGTTATATTTTTTTTGTCTTGCTGTAGGAATCTGATGGCCAAGGCTGTCCTTTCTGCCGCTGTGAAATCAAAGGAACTGAACCCATCATTGTGGATCCCTTCGATCCAAGGGATGAAAACTCCAGGTGCTGCAGTATTATTGATAGCTTTAGTATGCCCATGTTGGACTTGGATGATGATGATGACAGGGAAGAGTCTTTAGTGATGAATCGTTTGGCTTCAGTCCGAAAGGTAAGTTTTCAAATCCCATACAATCACAGAATGCCAGCTGGAATGGACCCCAGGGATCACAGAACGGGTAGGGGTCGCAAGGGACCTCTGAAAATTGTCTACTCCAACTCCCTTGCCAAAGCAGGATCACATAAAGCAGATAACACAGCAACATGTCCAGGCAGGTTTTGAATGTCTTCAGAGATGGAGACTCCACCACCTCTCTCGGCAACCTGTTCCAGTTCTCTGCCACCCTCAAAGTTCCTTCTCATGTTTATATGGAACTTCTAATTTCAAGTTTATTATTACCCCTTACTGTCACTGGGCACCACTGAGAAGAGTCTGGCCCCATCTTTCTGGCACCCACCCCTTTCATAAGATCCCCCCCACTCAGCCTCCCCTTCTCCAAGCTAATCAGATCCAGCTCTCAGCCTTTCTTCATATGAGTGATGTTACAGAACCAGTGAGGCCTTACTTGTTTACACAGAAACTGAGATGTAGAGATTCAGAACAAGCCTTGAATTTAAGAATAAAACCGTTCTGTTTCTGGAACATCGCTTACATGAAAAAAGGATCAGTGCTGGGCCCATCTTTATTGATGATCTGGATGAGTCCAGCATCAGTAAGTTTGCAGGTGACACCAAGCTAGGAGCAGGTGTTGATCTGTTGGAGGGTAGGAGAGCCCTCAGAGGGACCTTGACAGGCTGGATGGGTGGGCAGAGGCCAATGGGATGGGATTTAACAAAGTCAAGTGCAGAGTTCAACACTTTGGCCACAACAACCCTAGGCAGCGCTACAGGCTGGGGACAGAGTGGCTGGAGAGCAGCCAGGCAGAAAGAGACCTGGGGGTACTGGTAGATAGTAGGCTGAAGATGAGCCAGCAGTGTGCCCAGGTGGCCAGGAGTTCTGGGCTCCTGAATTCAAGAGAGATGTTGAGGTACTGGAATGTTTACAGAGAAGGGCAATGAAGCTGGTGAGTGGCCTGGAACACAAACCCTATGAGGAGAGGCTGAGGGAGCTGGGATTGTTTAGCCTGGAGAAGAGGGTGCTCAGGGGTGACCTCATTACTGTCCACAACTACCTGAAGGGAGGATGCAGCCATGTGTGGGTCAGTCTCTTCTCCCAGGCAACCAGCAACAGAACAAGGGGACACAGTTTCAAGTTGTGCCAGGGGAGGTCTAGGCTGGGTGTTAGGAGGAAGTTCTTGCCAGAGAGAGTGATTGGCATTGGAATGGGCTGCCCAGGGAGGTGGTGGAGGTCCCTGGAGATGTTGAAGAAAAGCCTGATTGAGGCACTTAGTGCCATGGTCTGGTTGATTGGACAGGGCTGGGTGCTAGGTTGGATTGGATGATCTTGGAGGTCTCTTCCAACCTGGTTGATTCTATGAGAGATTGAGAGAACTGGGGCTGTTCAGCCTGGAGAAGGGCAGCCTGACAGTCATCTAGTGCAATCTATGCAACAGCTCAAGCTACGTGTTTGTAAATGGAACTGCCTGTAATGAACAGTGAGAGATCTGCACTTCATTCTCTAGCTTTCAGTAGCTTACTGGATTGACAATGCAAGATGCATCAATATTGCAGCAAAAATACTGCAGTTGAACAGAAGAAAAAAAATAATCCAGATTCTCAGCTGATGAAAACTGAGTTCAGTTTGTTTGGAGTGGAGGGAGCGTGATACAGAACAGCTGAGTCTCTTATCCAAAATATGCTGTATGGACATTTCCCTGAATTTTGATTTGTAACAAGCAATACATTTTATATATACAGAATACATTATTGACTTGCTTATTCCTATACACAACATTCAGAGAATGGTTTAGGTTGGACTGGATGATCTTGGAGGTCTCTTCCAGCCTGGTTGATTCTGTGATTATACTTGATTTTCTAAATAAGTTATAAACTTGGAGGCTGTGTAAAGGTGACTTGGAACCCAATTCATACTGCACATAAGTAGCTTTTAATCACCTTCCATGTGATTTGTGGGTTTTTTTCCTCTATTTTCTTAAATTGTACTTAATTTCTTTTAAAAAATTATTTTATTTCATTTTATTATTTTGTTTCATTTTAATTCCCCCCCCTCTATTTTTAACATTAGATACATTTAGTGGGAAAAGTGTATTTGAGATTATTCATAGTAACTTTATGGGTTTGGATGCTGAATGTACTCCGTGTTAGATCTTTTGGTCATAGATTTTTATCACTGATAAATATTATGATTAATAAATGTTTATCTTAAGTTGATAATTTTCACTGCTACATTTTATCCTGGAACAGATCTTGCCATAGACCTTTTTTATTTTCTGTGTTTTCTATATTTTCAGTATTTTCTCATTTTTTCTATTTTCTGTATTTTCCCATTTTTTTTGTGTTTTCCTATATTTTACCATTTCCTGAGGTCATCTAGATTGGAATGACTTCTGTAACACCCTACTCTTCCATTTCCTTATTTTTGTGCTTGGTTAAAAAGGAAAAAAGAAACGAGGGGGTGTGGGGAAGTGTTTCACCCTCCTATCTGAGAGCATCTGTCAGTTAATATTGATACTTCTGGTATCCTTCCTAATCTCTGAAGTCGTTGAATCATTCCTGTGTTGTGTATCTAATACACCATGGCCTACTCTTGGGAACACTTTATCCTTCCTGGCCAGACTTAAATTGCAGCCTGCAGCCTGACCTCTGTGAAATAGCCCTGAACCGATGGGCTTTTATAATGCTATCACTTCCATGATAAGGTAAAAATGCATTATGCTTTTATTATCAAAAGAAGGAAGAATAGGCATTACTAGAAGAAGTCATGTTTTCAGCATCTACCAAGTGCTTGAGTGCTTCGATGCCTGCTATTTTTGATGTCGTTAATTTCATCCTGTTCACTGAAAGAAACCTGCTAATTATCCCTGAGGTTTCAGAACATTATTTCCCACTTAGTAAGCCTCCTGAAAATCTTGAATTAGCAGTTAATTTTGGCATTTTTCTGCTGCTCTTTTCATCTCAAAACAGTTACCAGTGGTTGTACAGTGATGCTTTCAGCCACACCACCTTTTGGAGCATGGCATCCCTTACAGAATCACAGAATCATAGAATGGTTTAGGTTGGAAGGGACCTCAAGGATCATCCAGCTCCAACCCCCTGCCATAGGCAGGGACACCTCCCACTAGAGCAGGCTGCTNTGCTGCAGCCCTCTGATCATCTTCGTGGCTCTCCTCTGGACCCGCTCCAGCAGTTCCATATCCTTCTTGTGCTGGGGGCTTCAGAACTGCACACAGTGCTCCAGGTGGGGTCTGAGGAGAGCAGAGTAAAGGGGGAGAATCACCTCCCTTGCCCTGCTGGCCACACTTCTCTTGCTGCAGCCCAGCACAGGGTTGCTGTCTGGGCTGCAAGTGCACACTGCAGGCTCATGTGGAGCTTTTCGTCAACCCAGACCCCCAGGTCCTTCTCCTCAGGGCTGCTCTCAGCCATTCACCACCCAGCCTGTATCTGTGCCTGGGATTGCACTGACCCAGGTGTACCTTCCATTCTGTGATTCACAGATTACATCATATTGGAAGGCAGTCTCAAAAGTCATCTTGTCCAAACCCCTGGAGTCGACACCTTCAACAAGGTTAGGCTGCCCAGGATCACATCAAGTATGATCTTGAATGTCTTTAGGGACAGGACATCCCTGGGAAACCTGTTACAGTATTTTACCTCTCTCATTGTGATGAACTGTGGTTTCATATGGCTCTTCTATGATTCTGTGATTCTTAGTTTATCCCAAGGAATGTCAGGTGCTTTCTCAACGTAAAGCTGTTAATCACTGCAGATCAGATGAGCTGGTTTTGTCTCAACTCGTCTGGCTAGACCATGTGCTACTACTGAAAAAATGTTCTGTGACATAGCTGGCTAGTAAAGAACTGGGGTGTTAAACTTCAGAGGAGAGAAAAGTTCCAGGGGTATGAAGTCCTTACACAAATGACTGTAGGCTTTCACTGTGTGTTGAACAAATACTCAAATCAAATCATTACTGTCCTAAAAGCCACGTGAGAGGAGAGCTTTTAAAATACTGTAGGAGAGAAGACTCCAGGGTTACCTTATAGCAGTTTTCCAATACCTGAAGCAGGCTACAAGAAAGCTGGGAAGGGACTTTTTGTAAGAGCTTGTAGTTGTAGGACAAGGGACAATGCATTGAAACTGGAAGAGGGTAGATTTAGAATGGATGTTGGGAAAAAAATTGTTGACAGTAAGGGTGGTGAGACACTGAAACAGGTTGCCCAGGGAGGTTGTGGATGCCCCCACCTTGCAGGTGTTTGAGGCCATGCCTTGAGAAATGTGGTCTAGTAGAAGGTGTCCCTGCCCCTGGCAGGGGAGTTGGATGTTGTCAAGGTCCCCTTCTAACTCAACCTGGTTTATGGTTCTATGTTTCTAAGCTGTTACTACCAGTTTTTGCTTTCTTTGGTGCCTGTACTTTGAAATATCTTCATAATGCAAAAAAGAATTGCAGTAAGCTCATTGTGCAAGTGAGGTACATCGCTGAGTAAAGGGCATGTGCTGCTCTGAAGCTAGTTAGAATGTTTTGGTGACAAGAATTAGATCACAGGCTGTGAGAAGAAAACAATGGTGATGTCTACTTCACTTTTAGGCTTGCTGAGATGTATGAGATAAGATCTAAACATAGATAAGGGAGACGCTCTCTGTCTGGGCTATGGGCTGCATTTTCTCTCTTTAACCTAACCTGATTAATCCACCTGCTTCCTAACCCCCCTGGCCCACCCTCCATTCTTCCTTGGGCACAAAGCAACATCTGGGGTAAGGTAGAGAGGGGGGGGAGAAGGCGGGAAGGTTGCTGAGAGCCCCTCCTGGGGACTTAGGTTACTGGGAGGGCTGGTGTGTTTCTGTATTACCTTTTACCCTGTATATTTCTGCCTATGACTGTATACACTGTAAATATCTGCTTGTATATTGTGCTAGCTGTAAATATAAAAGCTTCATTCAATTTCCAGAGCCAGCTGAGTCTAGTCTGGGTGATTTTCCAAAGTGGGGGGGGCAGGGAACACCCAAACCATCACAGGGCATGAGTGGGTTTTTGAGTGAGCTCTTCTTGTCGGAATGAGAAGCTGAAAACACTTCCTGGAGTTGTCACTAAAGTGTAAAGAAGATAAAATGTTTGGTCACCTTCTGTGCCTGTATGGATTATGAATATAAACTGGGTATCAGAAGAATAGCAGTTCTGCAGTTCATTGCTATGTCTGATGAGTACCCATAAACTAAGAGGTACTTGAACTAAGTCCATGAGGGACCTTAGACCTGAAATTGGGAAAGAACAAGCACAAAGCTACTTATTCATTCTTTAATGGAATGAGTAAACTTGAAGAAAAATGAATCATTCTTGCTAGGTGTTGTGTGTGAGTCAGCTGCTGATCAGATGTAACAGGCTTTAGAGCAGTCCACTGCAATTAGTCTGTTTATCTGCTTCATCAAGCAGTTTTTGGTTGTTGGTTGTTGTTTGTTTGGTTTTTTTTTAATTGCCAAATTGTCTTCAGATCTTTCTTTGTGAAAGAAAGAAGAATAGTGCCAAAACCTCTGTTAATTGTCTCATCAGTGAGAAATTTCCAGCCCCATGGCATCAGATTAGCTAATGCAGTTATTGCCTGAACTTTTCCCTTTTTTCAACATTATACAATGCATTTCTCAACGTTATGAAATGCACATTAAAAGAAAAAAGGTGCAGGATACAGGCTAATGTAAATATCTAAAATGGCTTTTTTGCATGTCTAGTAGACTATGTTTATTATTCCATAATGTTTCATACTCCATTTTCCCAATGAATTAAGATTTATCTCACTTTAGCTTGTACAGTATGTGACTGGATTCACTTCTTTAAAAATAAGGCAAGTGAGTAGTGCAGGTGTTGTTAAAAGCAAATAATTTTGAAGTCCTGAAATAATTTGTTATGTAGAATAGAATCAACCAGGTTGGAAGAGACCTCCAAGCTCATCCAGTCCAACCTAGCACCCAGCCCTATCCAGTCAACTAGACCATGGCACTAAGTGCCTCATCCAGGCTTTTCTTGAACACCCCCAGGGACAGTGACTCCACCACCTCCCTGGGCAGCCCATTCCAATGCCAATCACTCTCTCTGGCAAGAACTTCCTCCTAACATCCAGCCTATACTTCCCCCGGCACAACTTGAGGCTGTGTCCCCTTGTCCTGTTGCTGGTTGCCTGGGAGAAGAGACCAACCCCACCTGGCTACAACCTCCCCTCAGGTAGTTTTAGACAGCAATGAGGTCACCACTGAGCCTCCTCTTCTACAGGCTAAACAACCCCAGCTCCTTCAGCCTCTCCAAGTAATGTTGTATGGAAGCAGAGGAATGCTCTAGCAATATAGGAGACTATGCCATTTTCAGTAGCTTAAAGTGAATTAAACATACTCTGAGAACACATTCTTATAAAATCAGGTGCAGTTACCTTATCTGGGAAGTTCATGTCTTCTCTAGAATTTATTCCCTAGCTGTCTGAATGCACCAAAGGCTGATTTTCTTTCCTTCAGTTACTTTAAAATAGTTACAGGAAATTGCTGAAGCTGAAAGCCACCTTTTGTCAGGATTAGGCTTCTTCCAGCAGATGATTTAGGTCAGACAAATCATGAAGAAACTTTATAAAGACTTAATAAAGCCTGAAGAAGAAGAGACTGAGAGAAGAGTCTTACTGAGGAGTGGCTGAGGGAACTGGGATTGATTAGTGTGAAGAAGAGGAGGCTAAGGGGAGACCTCATTGCTCTCTGCAGCTCGCTGAGAGGAGGCTGGAGTGAGGTGGGAGTCAGTCTCTTCTCCTTAATATCAAGGGATAGAATAAGAGGTGTCCTGAAGTTGTGCCCGAGCAGGTTTAGGTTGGATAATAGGAAAAGAATTACTTGCTATAAGAGTGGTCAGGCATTGGATCAGGGTGCCTGGGAAAGTGGTGGAGTCAGCTTTCCTGGAGGTAACATGGCACTCTGGGACATGGTTTAATGGCCATGGTGGTTTTAGGTTGATGGTTGTACTCAATGATCATAGCCATCTTTTCCATCCAAACCCCAATTCCATTCAATCACTACCTCTGTGATTTTTTTCCTTCAATATGACAATTGGGGTTTTTTTTCCCTCTTTTTTTGTTTTATTTTGTTTTGTTTATTTTTCTTCAACAAATTACTGGGATATATATTCTTTATGTATTCTTTTATTTCCATCACAAGTTAGCAGGGATTTAGTTTTGAGGTAGGACAACTTGTAGACTTTGTTTTTAGTAACTGTAGAATGAGCTACCTATACTGTCCATTTATTAAAAGAGCAACTGGGTGCCCATTATGATGTATAACTACTGGTAATTACCTGACAAGCATCTAATGTTTTAGTCATGGAATGGAAGTTCTGTGCTTGATTATCAGGTGAATAGTAATTGGACTTTTTTTTCCTGTCTTGAAGTGCAATGAGAGGCAGAATTCACCTGTGACTTCCCCAGGATCTTCCCCTCTTGCGCAGAGAAGAAAACCACTTCCAGACCCTCTGCAAATCCCACATCTTACTCTTCCACCCGTGCCTCCTCGTTTGGATCTTATTCAGAAGGGAGTGGCACGATCACCATGTGCCAGCCCAACTGGATCACCAAAGGTGAGTCTTACTGAACCATTATTTGAGAAATAGAGACATTTTATTTGATTGCTGCCAAGGTGAGGTAGCTTGTTTGCTTTGGAAGAATGAGCATTCTCAAATTTTCCACTTGTGTTTTCTTTCTCAGAGGTTTGCTCTGTTTAAAAGTACTTAATTCCTTGTAGCTTAGAAAAAACTTTAGATTTGATCCACATTGATTAACTCTTACCTCTCTCAGGTGACTTTGGAAAGTGCCTGCCCTTTTTAAGATTCTGATGGTTTATAATTTAGTGGGAAAGAACGGAAGGTTGAGTAGTTTCTTGAGNCCTTATTGCTGTCTACAACTACCTGAAGGGAGGTTGTAGCCAGGTGGGGGTCGGTCTCTTCTCCCAGACAGTCAGCAATAGAACAAGGGGACACAGTCTCAAGTTGTGGCAGAGGAAGTATAGGCTGGATGTTAGGAGGAAGTTGTTGCCAGAGAGAGTGATTGGCATTGGAATGGGCTGCCCAGGGAGGTGGTGGAGTCACTGTCCCTGGACGTGTTCAGGAAAAGCCTGGATGAGGCACTTAGTGCCATGGTCTAGTTGACTGTCTAGGGATGGGTGATAGGTTGGACTGGATGATCTTGGAGGTCTCTTCCAACCTGGTTGATTCTATGATTCTTATATTGTACCGAAGAATTTATAACATGTTCTTTCTTTTCTGGGAAAAGACAATGGGTCAGATAAATCTGCCTCAGTCAGTTACCTCTGCTGCCTTCTACTGCTTCCTTGGCTTACTCATGCAGCAGCAGGAATGGAAGCATGCCAGGTTGTCTGCATGATGTGAAACAAGACTAACATTGAACCTACTGGCAAGTGTTCCTGTGGTGCCTTGAAAATACCTCAGTTAGAAATGGTAAAGATACTTGGTCATGACAGAACACTGCATGCCTGGATGTAACTCTGTGACTTTTTTGTAATTTTCTGTGTTTAGTCTTCTCCTTGTATGGTGAGGAAACAAGACAAACCTCTGCCAGCACCACCACCTCCCTTGCGTGATCCTCCACCACCCCCACCAGAGAGACCTCCTCCAATTCCACCAGACAACAGGATCAGCAGACACCTGCATCACCCAGAAAGCGTGCCTTCTAGAGACCAGCCCATGCCCCTTGAAGGCTGGTGTCCCAGAGATGTCTTTGGGACAAGTCAGTTGGTAGGATGTCGAGTAGGGAGTGATGCTTCTCCCAAAGCAGGACTGACTGCAATTTCCAACATAAATGGGAGGCACAACCGCTTAAGTTCTGAGTCAGGATTTATGAGGAAACACAGACGTCACGAGCTGCCTGCCGAAGGTGCCAAGGTACGAAAGGAGTTTCGCTTGCTGAAGCCTAATTTGATACCCTGCTCAGGCTGGCTACCGTACTGCTTGTTATTGGTCAGTTTTGATCTGCTGCTTCTGAATCTTTCCTGGAGATACTTAATAATAAGCTGGCAAGAAAGAAATGGTTTGTTAAATATTGTCATCTGTAAACAATACATAGAATCACGGGATGGTTTCACCTGGAAGGGACCTTAAGGGTCATCCCATCATGCACAGGAGCACCTCTCACTAGACCAGGTTGCTCAAGGCCTTGTTCAAATCACCTCAGACACCTCCAAGAAGGAGGCATCCATGACCTCTCTGGGCAACCTGTTTCACTGTCTCACCACCCTCACTGTCAAGAATTTCTTCCTAATATCCATTCTAAATCTACTCTTCTCAAGCTTCAATCCCTTCCTTCTCATCCTATCACTACAAGTCCTTGTAGAAAGTCCCTCCCCAGCTTTCTTGTAGGCTCCCTGCAGGTACTGCAAGGCTGCTCTGAGATCTCTCTGGAGCCTTCTCTTCTCCAGGCTGAACAGACCCAAATCCCTTAGCCTCTCCCCACAGGGGATGTGCTTCATCCCCCTCTGATCATCTTCGTAGCTTCCTCTGAACCTGCACTAGCAGTTTGATTTCCTCTTTCTACTGGGTGCCCCAGAACTGGATGAAGTACTCCAGGCAGGGTCTCAAGAGAACAGAGTAGAGGTGCACAATCACCTTCCTGGTCCTGCTGGTCACATTTCTTTTTATGCAGCCCAGGGCACAGTTGCCTTCTGGTCTGCCAGCAACCACTGTTGAATTTGCTCATGTTGAATTTTTCATCAGCTGACATCCCGAAGTCCTTCTCCCTAGGCTGCTCTCTAGCTATAAGACATGAGAGCTGAAGCTACAACTTTAATATGAAACTTTCAAAAAATAGCTTGGAGAAAAAAGTTTGCTTTTGTTGTGTTCTTTTAGCAAATCATCCATAGATTTAGTGCATGATAATACTCTCGTAGGACCATTAGGATCATCAATGTATCAGTGTATGCTTTGGGAAAGTTACATAGCATCACATCCACTTTAGAGGCTTTACATTGGAATTGTGCATATGTTTGGTGATAGAATAGATGTTCTGGTTATCTCTGTCATAGGTGAGGACTTGGTAACTCTTCAGGCTCTAATGTATGCAGATGATGTATACAAAAACGATTGTGAGGTATATTGTGTGCATTGACATAAAAAGCTGAATATTCTAAGGGTCAATTGTGGTGTTCCTTAGTGAAACATTTTTTTTCAAAAGAGTATTAATTTAGCCATGAAGTTCAGCATAATCTAATGGAAAAGATCTAATCTGCTTTGTCTTGAAGAAGGAGTAAACAAATGTACATTCAAGGCCAAGCTAAATGTAGAATCATTTATTGTATCTTTACCACTGGCTATATGGAATCATAGAATTGTTTTGGTTGGAAAAAGCCTCTAAGATCATTGAGTCCAGCCTTCAACCTAAGATCACCATGGCCATTAAATCATGTCCCAAAGTGCCATGTTGACACATTTCTTGAACACCTCCAGGGATGATGACTCCACCACCTCCCTAGGCAGCCCATTCCAAAGCCTGACCATACTTGGAGGGAAGAAATTTTTGGCTTCCAGTCTTGAAATATTTATTTTCCCCCTGAGGAGTTAGCTGGAACCAAGTAGTCCATCTAGTAACTATGATGTAGAACTTCCTCTTTTGGTGAAGTTTTAAGCTGAAGTGTTCTACAGCTCCCACGTGGAGTGAGCAGAAGGATGTATGAAAGAATCACTTCAGATAACAGCTGTGTATTCTAAACTCTTGGGAAAGCCTTTATCCATAGTCTTCTCAAGGTCTGTTTTGTAATACCTAGTCAATATGCATTCTGTGATGATAAACAGAAGATACCCCTAAACTCATGATCATTTAAGTTCCCTTCCAACCCAAACCATTCCATGATTCTGTGATTTTAACACTTGGGTGATTTTTAGGTCTTTTCAAATGGTCATCTGATAAATGAAGAATATGATGTCCCCCCACGGCTTTCGCCCCCTCTTCCAGCTGCCTCCATCACCCCCAGTATAAAGTAAGTTAACTTTATCTCTATAATAAATGTATTAATGTTAGGAAACAGCAGTGATTCTCAAGTGCTAAATGAAAAACAGGAAAAAGAACGAAGTGAAATAAAATAGTACAACTTTGTGATACATTTTCCTTGAAATTGAATACAGTTTTACAAAGAAAATGTAAATTGCATTTATTGAGAGTTTTATCAGGTCTAATGTTAATTAAACATCATACATTCATACAGGAGAAGAGACTAATTCATGGCAAATCTTACTAGTTTTAATTTGGCTTGATGTTTTTTGTTACCTTGTGTGTAGCAGGCACATATTAAGGATGTATAGGCTGAAGGAGAGTGTTTTCTGTACTATACTGAGGTCAATTATGGAACAGTTAAAGCAAAACTGATCTTTTTCTCATCTTTTTAGGTGCCCTGTTCCTTCAGCAAATCCTCTGTCTGACAAGTCAAGGGATCACGCAGATGATGATGATGAATACAAAATTCCATCTTCACATCCTGTAGTACTGAGCTCACAGCCGTCTCACAGTCATAATTTGAAACCTCGGTAAGGTCATTTAGAAGCCTTGAAGGCAAATTATTTACTAAAACTCTGCTGTTTTTCCCAAAATTTAATTGAATTCAACATTTATAGCAATAGTTAAGCTTGCCTGCCTTCTAAACTGTCTCAGCTTTTCAAGCTCAGATTACGTAATGCCACTGCTTCATTTGACCACAGTCATAAACCTATGAAGTTCACTTTATTGTGTCTCTGTTGGTGCCAGAACTGAGTGATTTTTGATTTTGATTAAAATTTCTACAGTTGATCCTTTGAGGTTTCCAGAGCTGACCAGGAGATTAAACCCTGACAACTCTTGCAAAAATTAATTTTAAGGAGAGTGGCATGACTGGAATTCCCAAAGTCAGCTCTGAAAGTTGTAAACTTTTACATTTTCTATAGCAGTACTGAAAGAAATATGTGAATTGGCAACCATATGTACAACATTTTTGTGTACTTCATCTTCTTCGCTTTTTGAGCCTATTTAACAACGTATTTTCTCTGTGCTGCTGCTTCTCAGGAAGAGAACCTTTGTTTTTTTTAATTCAGATGGAATATTATCTATTTTGCTTTAAACTTGGGCTGGGTGATAGGCTGGACTGGATGATCTTGGAGGTCTCTTCCAACCCAGTTGATTCTATTCTATTCTGTTCTAAAATACTATCTCCAAGCTTTCGCAGTTCTGAATTATTAATGGGTTATGGCAAAGAGATTTGGAGTGAAGGGATGTGGGAACTGAAATCTGTGTCATTCCTGGTTAAGGTTTTTGGACTTTGGCTCAGATGAAAACCTGAATGTCTGGAATTAAGTGAATAAGTCTTGGGAAAAAGAAGGGCTAATTCTGTACTGGTCTTGTAGGTCAAAAGTATGATATTAAAATCAAGTATTGATCTAAAATGTTCACAGTTACAGGCTTGATATTAGGAGGAATTTCTTCCCAGAGAGAGTGATTTGCCATTGGAATGGGCTGCCCAGGGAGGTGGTGGNATTAAAAAAAAAAAAAGGCAGTGGCCTATTGCCACTTTTCCCTTTCTCTATCAGAATGTAATGTGACTGAACTACCATCAATAAAGCCTGATATTTCTCTCATCACAGCTTTAGCCAATTACAACTTTTAGAATTTTTAGACCAGTTTAACTGGAATTTAGAACAGATGGGGAAAAAAGGTCATAGTCTGAGCACTCCTTGCATGCAGGTGACAAATTCTGTCTTTATTAGAAATGCTGATCCAATCTTCAGTGCATAGATGTGAATATTACACAGTTGCCCAAGCTTTATGCTCTTAAGTGCTTAATTTCCCATCTAAAGTATAAGACTTAAAAAAAAAAATCAGTGTTTATAATAAAACTCTCAATGTTGGCCAAGCAATAAAATAAGATGAAATAAAAAAGCCCTAATTCTTTTTACCTATGCCATTATTTGTCTCAGTGTGTTGTGCTTCTCCATGGGAATATCTTCCTGTAGCATTGAAAGTCATCTAATAAAGACCGAGTTGCTTGCATGACTGGAGTTACATAAGGTGCAACCTTTCTCAGACAGTGCATCATCTGCAACATAAAAGAGCAGTATGTGGATAGATGACCTTGCTGTAGCAGCTTCTGAGAATCGTAGAATGACAGAGTGGATTAGGTTGGAAGGAATCTTAAATGCCATCTGGTTCCAACTCCCTTGCCGTGGGCAGGAACACCTTCCACTAGAGCAGGTTGCTCAAGGCCTCATCCAACCAGGCTTTGAAGATCTCATGGGAGGGGACATGCACAGCCTCCCTGGGCAACCTCTTCCAGTGTCTCACCACCCACACTGTAAAGACATCTGGAGTATTGTGTCCAGTCTAAATCTCCCTTCTTCCAGCTCAAGGCCATTGCCCTTAATCCCATCACTCCCAGAGCTTGTAAAAAGTCTTTCCTGTAGCTCTCCTGTAAACAGCTCTCCTGTAGCTTCCTTCAGGTACTGGAAGACCACTATAAGAACTCCCTGGAGCCTTCTCTTCTCTAGGCTGAATTCTAGCAGCCTGTCGCCACAGGGAGGTCCTTCCACCCTCTGATCGTCTTCATGGCCTCCTCCTCAACCCACTCTGACAGTTCCACTTTCTTCTTGTGCTGGAGGCTCCAGAACTGGACACAGTACTCCAGATGGGGTCTCACAAGAACAAAGTAGAGGTGGGGAATCACCTTACTGATCCTGCTGTTCACACGACTGAGGGCCATATCTAGATTAGTAAGGATCAAGTCTGTATCAGGGACCAGTTGAATCCAAGGACCCCACATCTAAACTATGTTTGTGGAAGTTCAAACTAGCTCTACCCATGGTCCTATGGCTGGAATGCACTTCAGTAATTGCAACACATTGGATGAGCTCCTCCAGGACATCTTTTGAGTTAACATCTTCTAGAAGCGATTGAGTCTACATCCTCTGAGACCCCTCTGCAATATAAACCTAAATGCCACAAGTTGAAATGTCTTGTGGAGATCTGTTCCAACTCATACTCCTGACCCAAACTAAAACCTGCTAGGTGATCCTACTTTGGCAGTGGGGTTAACTATACAATGTTAGGAGGTCCCTTCCAAGCCCAACCATTCTGTGATTTTGTGATCACTTAGCTGAGCTAATTATAACCTGAATTACTCTGCAGTAGTGCCATGTGAAGTTACCTTGCTCCCTGTGGCTGGTTAGATTACTGGAAATGCAGAATAGTTTCTGGTTAATGTGGAAAATATTCTTTGTGATCTGGTGTCTGTACTGAAGAGTCAGTGTTAAATCCACTGCATCTGAGAGATTGAACCAATTTAGTTTCAGAGATAGAAGCAACACTTCCTTTATGACTTCCCTTTGGAAATGTATTAAATAATAACAAAATAGCTCTTACCATTAGGGGTTTCTTGGTTTGTTTTTAAAGTCTTGCAATTATTCTTACATTTATTTCATTACTCCTAGTTCCAACTCTTGGGACCACAAACACAATTGCACTCCCTCTTTCCTGTTTATATATTTTAAATGATTCCAGACCTTTCTTCATTCCTCCTTTCCATATGGTCAAAGCTGATAAGTTTGTTAATGTCTGGACTATTGGTAAAAACCCAAAGTCTGAAATTCCAGCTGCATATATCCCTAGCAGATTTGCCAGTATTTAGTAATAATAATGTATCATAGGTTGGGATTTTTATTTTGAAGCTGGAATTGCTCACTGTGGTGGCCTTTTTCCAGAGACACTCTTTCCATTCTTGTCTTCTGTGCCCAATCCACAGTTCCAATGACAGGAATAAATTCCCATTTTTTTCACACTTATTTCAACACTGCTTAGTTGTTATGAAAAGGTTTTTGTTCTGTGTTTTTCCCTGTTGAACACGGTGACAAATGGCATCCCTCAAGGTTCTGTTCTGGGCCCAGTGCTCTTTAACATGTTTGTCATTGACACGTGCAGTGGCATCAAGTGCACCCTCAGCAAATTTGCTGGTGACATCAAGCTGGGTGATGAGGTGGACTTACTTGAGGGAAGAGATGCCATCCAGAAGGATCTTGACAGGCTTGAGAAGTGGGCCAGTGCATGAGGTTCAGCAAGTCAAAGTGTGAAGTCCTGCATCTGCGTCATAGAATCGTAGAATCAACCAGGTTGGAAGAGACCTCTAAGATCATCCAGTCCAACCTAGCACCCAGCCCTATCCAGTCAACCAGACCATGGCACTAAGTGCCTCATCCAGTCTTTTCTTGGACACCTCCCTGGGCAGCCCATTCCAATGCCAATCACTCTCTCTGGCAACAACTTCCTCCTAACATCCAGCCTATACTTCCTCTGGCACAACTTGAGGCTGTGTCCCCTTGATCTATTGCTGGTTGCCTGGGAGAAGAGACCGACCCCCACCTGGCTACAACCTCCCTTCAGGTAGTTGGAGACAGCCAACTGCTGTATTTATGCCCGGCCAACCCCAGGCATAAATACAGACTGTGTGCCAAGCAGGTTGAAAGTAGCCCTGGAGAAGACTTTGGGGGTGTTGATTGATGAGCTCAGCATGAGCTGGCAGCAAACTACATCCTAGACTGCATCAAAAAGAGTGAGGCCAGCAGATCAAGAGAGGTAGTTCTTCTTTACTCTGCTCTTCTGAGGTCCCACCTTGAATAATGTGTCCAGTTCTGTTGTCCTCATTGTAAAAAGGACATGGAACTGTTGGAGTCAGTCCAGAGGAAGGCTACAAACATAATCCAAGGGCTGGAGCACCTCTGCTATGAGGATAGGCTGAGGAAGGTGTTCAGCCTGGAGAGAAGACTCCAGGGGGACTTCATAGCTGCCTTCAAGTACATGAATGGAACATACAGGAAGGCTGGAGAGGGACTTTCCATAAGGGCATCTAGCAGTAGGACAAGGAAGAATGGTTTTAAGCTGAGAGAGAATAGGTTTAGACTGGATTTTAGGAAGTCCCTTAATATGAGGGCCATGAGAGTTGGAATAGCTTGTACAGAAAGGTTGTGGATGGTCCCTCCCTGGAGGTGTTTGAGGCCATGCTGGTTGAGGCCTTGAGCAACCAAGTCTAGTTGAATGTCATCCCTGCTCATGACAGAGATGTAGGACTAGATGATCTCTTAAGTTCCCTTCCAACCTAAGTTGTTCTATGTTTCTATGATCTTACAGAAGAAAACTTGAATATTTTCCTGCTAAGATTATAGGCACCTTTGGACTGCTTGTTATAGATGACATTCCTACTGAATTTCATACTGTTGTTCAATATTGAGGACATACTAAGCTTCCAGTTAAAACAAAAAACCATAGTAAACTGGGGTAGAAGCATCAGCAAGATTCAACTTCTTGATACAGAAATGAACAGGCACCTGCAAAACTTCTTTGGCTACTTCAGTTTTTATGTTTTTAAATGCTTCACATGCCAGTGGTGTGTTGTAGTGTTCTCTTTGTGGGTTTTTTGTGGTTGTTTGGTTGGGCTTTGGGATTTTTTTTGTTTTGTTTGGTATTGTTTTTTCTTTGTTTGGTTGGGTTTTTTTGTTTGTTTGAGTTATTTTGGTTGATAGATTTGAGGGGTTTTTGTTGGGTTTTGTTTTTCTCTTTGGGTTTTTTTTTTTGTGATTGGTTTGTTTAATGACTTTTCTGTGTACTTCACTGTGGATGATTACCAAAAATCTACATTTCCCTTCATCATATTTCTGCTAGGGAAAACTCAACAGCTGGGAGAGGAAAACAGGATTGAGTCTGTAACTTAACTGTGTGAATAAACTAGTGACCTGAGCTCTGAAATAAGAACTGTTCAATGTTAGTAGTTCTTCTGTCTTGTATTTCAGACTTGAGTAAGTTTTTTAAGCCGTATCAGTATCCCTCCAAGAAAGCAATGTAGCCCTTCAAAGCGTTTTTGTTGATGGCTATGCGATATCTGCCCTCAATATAAAGCTCATAATTTCTTTAATTGGTGCATCTTATCAAGTCTTTCATTCATTTTCACATAATGAGCTGCCAGCTCAGGTCCTTGGTCATTCTGGGAGTTCATACTTGGGTAACTGGTTGATTGCTTCCTGTTCAATGTCTACCCTCAGAGTGTGCGAGAACGGTCAATGCACTGGAGTCATGAATGGAGCACACAGTGCTGCTTCTGAGATGAAGAAATCCAAACATCCAGAGTTAGGTATGGCTTTTATTTTTCATTGCTTAGCAAGAAGATGTACTCTGTGCTGTTCTAGGGGTACAGCAAGAAAACATTCACTTCTTGTGATTGTGTCATTCAGGAGATGTCTGTGATGCACCTACTGTTCCGGTACCTTTGCCACCTGCACGACCTCCTACCAGAGACAACCCAAAACACAGCTCTTTGCTCAACAGGACACCCTCCGATTATGATCTTCTGGTGCCCCCTTTAGGTTGCAGACTTTTTGCTGGTCACATTTAATGGTTAACATTACAGAGATGAACCAAATGGCGTGTTTATTCAGAAACAACCAGTGCTGAGCATGTTAAGATACCCAAACTCTGTGGGCTAAATTTTACAGCTGGAAGTTGGTATCTGTCCCAGTGATTTGTATGTGGTATCTGTTTGTAAGCCTTCATGAAAGATATTCCAAATCCGAAATCAAGCTTTACAGAAAAGCAAAACCATTTTTCCTAAAATAAATTACTTTTTTCCCCTCAGTTGATATGAAGTTTGAGCATTGAAATTTGATGCAAGAATGGAGAGCTATTTCCATTATAGCATAGACAACTCCATTTCTTTTGTTAAACACAGAGAAGTGGTATTTAAGTTAAAGAAAGTTAAATCAATCATTTTATATCTGGGTGTTTTGCATTATCAGAGGGCAGTTCAAAATTTATTGCTGCCTCTGGTCAGGAAAAGCTATCTTTTTCAACCTTGATTTCTGTTCTGTGATGCACAGAAGTCAGTGAGCTCTGCATATGTGTGTGTGTATATGTGTGTGTGTATATATATATATGTATATAAAAAATATATATATACAAATGTGTAAAAATAATTTAAATATTTATATATGTATACTGAGGCTGTGCTTGGTCACCAAACACACCTGCACTGGCAAACTCAGCTGTGTAATTGTATCTGTCCCTATTTGTCATCACCCAACTTTCTGGTTCTATAAAACATGTTGAACACTTGCCATCTTCCTGCATTATGCTCTGCCTGCTCCCTGGAGTGCTCCTGACTTGCCAGAGTACATAGAATTGAAAGCAGAAGAACACCCAGAACCATAGAATTGAAACCAGAAAAACACACTTCTTGATAACATTAGTCCTGTCTGCAGCACCTTTGTGTAGAGGTGATAGGATGAGATGGAATGGACTGAAGCTGGAAGAAGGGACGGTTAGACTGGATATTAGGAAGAAATTCCTTACAGTGAGAGTGGTGAGACACTGAAAAAGGTCACCCAGAGAGGCAGAGAGGTTATTCCCTAGAGATGTTCAAGGCTGTGTTGGACAAGGCCTTGAGCAGTATGGTCTGGTGGAAGGTGTCCTTGCCTATGGCAGGGGAGTTGGAACTGGATGACCTTAATGGTTCTTGCCAACCCTAACCATTCTGTGAATCTGTATCTCCTTAGCCACTGAAACGCAGCTGTTACTCTACCATGATATTCAGTGAAGCTTTCATTACAATACTCTCTTTGAATTTGAGCCACTAAAAGAAATCTCTCCTGCCACTGTCCCAGAAAAGAAAGTGAGCACTGCAAAAGGTCATCCAGGGCATGTTTTAGAAGAAGGTTGTGCATAGCAGGAGTCAGGTTTACATTTTCATTACTGGAGTCACTGAACTGCTGGATGAACCCTAAACCTTGGCAGCTAGAGAAGGCTAAATTTTAAGCATCACCTTTTCTTCTACAGTTCTTAATAAAGTGTTGCTGATCTGATTACTTGTATTTTTTTCTACAATGCAGGTGAAGATACATTTGATAACTCACCCCCTTCACTGCCACCGCCTCCACCACCTGCTCGGCACAGCATGACTGAGCACACAAAACCTGCTGGCTCAGGGAGCAGACCTCCTTCAGGACATGAACTGTTCCTTCACTCTGGTAGGAATACAAAGGACATAATGTATTCCATTTCATTTTCCTTTCACCTGGGGAGCTTCTCCCTTTCCTGATGAAGTTTAAGATACTGAGGTGATGGAGCATGTTCAGAAAAGGGCAACAAAATTGGTGAAGGTCTGGAGAACAGGTCTCGTCAGAAGTGGCTGAGAGAACTGCAGTTGTTCAGTCTGGAGAAGAGGAGGCTGAGGGGAGACCTCACTTGCTCTGTTACAACTACCTGAAAGGAAGTTGGAGTGAGGGGGTTTCGATCTCTTCTCTCCGGTATCAGATGATAGAATGAGAGGAAATGGCCTGAAGTTGTGTGGAGCAGGCTTGGGTTGGGTATTAGAAAAAAAATCTTTCCTTTTGAGTGTGGTCAGGCATTGGAACAGGCTGTCCAGGGGTGTGATGAAGTCACCATCCCTGAAGGTGTGTAAAAGTTGTAGATGTCATGCTTGGGCATATGGCTTAGTGGTGGACTTAGTTGGGCTGGATGATCTTGGAGGTGTTTTCCAATATAAATTACTCTGTGGTTCTATGAGAAGAACATCCTGCTTTGTTAGAGCTGCTGTAAAACTTTGCTGCAAACCTCTCTCACTCGTGAGCAGAGTTGCAGACACCTGTAGTTCACTACCTTGTTGATAAGTTAACTTTTCACCTGTCTCTCCCTGTGAATCACTATGACACTTTCAGTCCAATATTTTGCTTCTAAAAGGTACAGATCTTGCATTCACAATTTACATTTTTTGTCTTTGTGTTGAAAAGTCTTTGATTGCCAGGTTAGCTAAATTGAATACCTTTCCTGGTGATGACTACAACAGGATTTTTGTGGTTATGGAGCATACCATATGTGACTTTCCTTTCCTCTGTGGGAGATTTCATAGGATGTTCTGTCTGAACTTTACCTGTTCCAGGAATATTTCCAGTGGTGTGGTTAGATGTCTTACTCCCATCTGCTTTTCTTCAAAGGTGTATGGAGAGGAATAAATGTCTGATGGGGACCTACAGGACCTGCATGAAGACTGTGAAGGGGCTGTTTAGAAGATCTTGTAGTGATAGGATGAAGTGCATTAGTTTGAAACCAGAGCAGGGTAAATTTAGATCGGACAATAGGAAAAAGTTCTTTACTGTGAGGGTGGTGAGACACTGAAATAGGTTGGTCAGAGAAGCTGTGGATACCATATCCCTGGAAGCATTGAAGACCAAGCTGGATGAGGCTTTGAGCATCCTGATACAGAAGGAGGTGTCCCTGCCTTGGAGGAGTTGGAACTAGATGATCATTAAGGTCCCTTGCAGCTCAAGCCAGTCTGTGGTTCTGTGATTGTATGGTTGAGGCCCCATCCCAGAAGACATTCAGTATGCGACTTGATGTGGCCCTGGGCAGCTTGATCTAGTTGGAGGTGACCCTGCTGACTGCAGGGTGGGGTTGAACAAGATGACCTTTGAAGGTCTCTTCCAACCCAGTGCTAGCTGTGAATCTGTGACCAGCATAACAAGAAGGCCAGAAAGTAGATAACAGGTGTAACTTCATGATGGCTTAGTAGGTTGTTTGGCTGACCTTTGTGAATGATAACACGATGAAAGTGAGCTAGTTTAGGCTGGTCTGGAGTGACCTTTCATGAGGTGTTTTTGTTACATGTTCTTTTGCTGCCAAACAAGGCCTGACATTGAGTAATTTGCCAAAAGTGTGTCTATTTTATAGTGCAAATTCAGCTCAGTGTGATACTTCCTCACCTAAGCCTCTGAGTGCATCCAGGTAAAAAAAGACATAGCATGGTCCAGGATTTAAAGGTTGTTCTTCATAAATGCAGGAGCAGGAATTAATTTAGTTTCAGCACTTCAAAATAAAATTAATGTAAGCTTCAGCAGTCCAAGCTGAGTGGATTCCCACTGAACAGTTGTAATAGGAATGGAGAGGAAAAATGGAAGCCCTCAGAGACCCACTCAACCCCTGTCCTATCTGTGTGCAGTTCCCATGAAAGTTTTAAGTAATTTTTGCTTCCAAACAGTCTTAAGAAGCATTACTGATAGTGTTTAGAAAAAAAAAAGAAGCTTTTAATCTAGAATCTGGAAGATGTCTGTATAGCTATTTATTTGTCTTCATGTTTGCATAGTGAATACAATCTCATGGCAGCAGTTTTCATTAATCTTAGAAGTGTATACATCTCCTTAGCCATGCATGGTTGTGTAGATTGGTCTTTTTTTGTTTGTATGATATTTCTAAAGCCATTTTACTCACTTTAAATCTTGTCAGGTAAGCTGTTCTTGATGATATATGGTGAGTTTTTGATGAGTGGCTTCCTTGCAAGTCTTGGGGGTTATTTCTCAGCTATCCATCAGATCCTGTCATATAAGAATAATCATCTCATCAACAACAGGTAGCTTTAGACTGGGTAGTAGGAAGAAATTCTTTGCAGTGAGGGTGGTGGAACAGTTTAGTAGCTTGCCCAGAGAGGTTGTGGGTGGCCCATCCCTGAAGGTGTTCAAGGCCAGGTTGGATAGGGCCTTGAGCTACCTGGTCTAGGGGAAGGTGTCTCTGCCCACGGCAGGGGAGTTGGAACAAGATGATCTTGAATTTCCCTTCCAAGCCAAACCATTCTATGATTCTATGAACAGCAAGAAGTTGCCTTCATATACACACACTCTTATGAATCCACAGCAGAAACCCTGTCTAGGATGTTGTTAACACTTGTTCAGCTGCATCCTCAATAGCCAATAAAAATCCAAACAAGAAACCTCAAACCAACCAATCAACCAAAAAAACACCCAAACAACAACAAAAAAAAGACCCTAACAAAACCCAAACAAACAGGCAAACCAAACCAAACAAAGAAAACCCTCTTCCAGATAATAATTCTCATTATTCTAATACACCTTTTTTGTTGTTGTTCTCTTGTTACAGATCCTCATTTTGACCCAATTTCTGGTCATGTTCCTTTGCCACCTGCTCGTAGGGTAACTGGAGAAAATGTCAAAACAAATCGGACATCTCAAGACTATGATCAACTTCCTCCCTCTTCAGGTAAGGCAGAAAACTGTTCTTGCAGAAAATTACAACTGCATCAGGCAAATAACTTTCATCCATAAAGTCCAATGACTTTTCTTGTCACTCTGGGCAACAAATGGCAACAATTACAAAAATCTGAAATCATCAAAGGAGAACAAAAAAGGTTCGCTTTAAAAAGGTGGAAGAGGCAACTTGTTGTCTGTAGCTGTAGAAGTTACAGCTACAGTTCTGATGTACAGTTCTACTAGCTGGTAGAGTGAATGCATAAATGAATTGTAGTTCTTGTTAGTTTTTTTAAGAAGGGCAGAGGTTTTTCTGACACCTTTAAAGCCCACAAGACATCAGAAGTCCAGCAAGGGCACACACATCTCACTTCCATCTTTGTTTCATGATTCCTGAAAAAAGCCCACACAAAAGTAGCTTCATTCTCTGAAGTATTGTTATCTTCTGATCTTTGTTTTGCTAATATGCTGGTCTGAACTTCTAAGAACATGTTAAAATGTGTTTTAATAGAACAACAGGGCTGGGTGCTAGGTTGGACTGGATGATCTTGGAGGTCTCTTCCAACCTGGTTGATTCTATGAACAAGAACCAAAACCAATTAAAAATCAGTCTCCCATTTGCAACAGCTACCAACAGAAGCAAATCCTCAGCCTTGGAAATTTTGCTCATGGTTTTCAGGTAACACAAATGGTATTTACAGGAAAGCTACTCATATTCATTGAGTCAGCAGTGCTAACTGTATTTTGAAACGTCTTTCGCCAGTTTTTAGGCAAATTTTCACCTCTTTGGGTTTGTATGGTGTATGAGGGAGAGAATTTGTCCCACCTACATCATTTTACTGGGTGAAGAGACCACATTAAACCCAAATAATGCTTTGAACCATTATTTGTTCTCCAGATATGAGAGAATTGATCACCAAAACTTTTTTCTAATGCATAAAGAAAGGAAGAGACTTAATTTCTTTAGTCTTTCTGTTGTAATATCAGCAGTGTTTAATTACAACAATCACAAATGGAAAATTGATACCTTTTTTTAAGAGTAATTGGGTCTCTCCTTCCCAGGAATATGTAGTTCTGCCCTTCTGGGATGTAGAAAAGAAAGAATATATTTTTTCAACTTAAAATATGACTTAAAGTGCAGGGGAAGTTAAATAAGCCTCAAGAGTGCTACAGAATGTTAACAAGTAGCACATCTGAGAATTAATGCGATGCCTTTGGGAAATAGCAGCATTTTGGGGGAGGATACAGATACTACTGTAGCAGTGCTTCTCTTTTTCTGCTGTTGTTAATAGAAGATAATTGTTTTATAATGCATGTTTTATATGTGACACTGTGTGGGATCTATTTGTCTTGCAGAGTTAACCTGAATTATTTAGGACATTTAAAATTATTTTACAATATAAATTATAACAGTGATATAAATGTATTTTTAATATATGGAATTTTCCTGCAATTCTTCCAGTTCTGTGGTAGAACAACTTTTAATTCCCCTGAGCTGCTGCAGGAGCCTTGGTTCTTTAGATCTTGGATCTTTCGGATGTTACTTAATACTTTTCTATCTGTGCGTCTCCCACAACCATCTCCTAAAATGCCCACGTGTTGACCTTTACTATAAATATCATTCCAAATCAGCATGATGTACAGCAAGATATCCAATTTAATTTCAATTAAATGAAAACTGTATGATGGATCATGCCACAGTCTTAATTGGAAAGTTGTTTTCACAGTGGCAGTCATTCCATAGATCAGAACTGACGAGCTTCATGAACTGATGAATTGGTTCACCTTCATCTATGATATCAAAAGACAATGCAGAGAGTGGAACTGAATTCAGAACTTTTAGTTTTGTATTTACTCTGAGCTGATCAGTTCACAGAGGAAATTCTTTATTTCATCCCTTTTCTGTGGTGACTCTTTGAACTAGCTGGACAAGAAATGTAGTTCTCTCTAGGGCTAATTATAATTTAGCTACTGGCTCCCTACAGGAGCATGGTGGGTCCTTTAACTTCTGTGATTCACTTTGACTGGTTTTGAGGTTGATGGCAGGATATTTAACTGAATCATTAACATGTAATGAGAAATTTATTCTAATTCAGAAACAGACTCAGTATTGAACAGTTCATAAATTCATAAAATGGTTTGGCTTGGAAAGGACCTTGAAGATCATCTAGTTCTGAACAGCCTGACATGGGCAGGGACACCTTGTGGTAGACCACATTGCTCGAGGCCTCATCCAACTTGGCTTTGAATACCTCCAGGGAGGAGGCATCCATGGCCTTCCTGGGCAACCTGTTCCAATGTCTCTCCACCCTCACTGCAAAGAACTTCTTAATATCCAATCTAAATCTCCCCTCTTCCATCTTGAATCCATTGTCCCTCGTCCTATCACTACAAGCCCTTGTGAAATATCCCTCCCCATCTCTCCTGTAACCCCTTTTAGGACTGGAAGGCCTCTATACTTTCTTACCAGAGCCTTCTCCAGGATGAACAGACTCAACTCTTGTAGCCTGTCCCGCTAGGGGAGGTGCTGCAGCCCTCTGAACATCTTTATGGTCTCCTCTGGACCCTCTCCAACTGTTTGATGTCCATCTCATGTTGGGGGCAGCAAAACTGGATGGAGTACTCTAGCTGAGGTCTCATCAGAGTCTTTTTATAACCAGGTGACCTGCCTGGTGGACATGGGGAATGCTGTGGATGTAGTCTACCTGGACTTCAGCAAGTCCTTTGACACTGTCGGTCATAGCAAGCTCCTGGCCAGACTGGCAGCCCATGGCTTGGACAGGGGCACTGTGTGCTGGGTTAGGAACTGGCTGGATGGCCAGGCCCAGAGAGTGGTGGTGAATGGTGCCACATCCAGTTGGCAGTCAGTCGTGAGTGGTGTGCCACAGGAATCAGTTCTGGGCCCAGTCCTGTTCAGTATCTTCATTGATGATCTGGATGAGAAGATTGAGTCCAGCACCAGTAGGTTTGCAAATGACATCAAGTTGGGAGCATGTGTCGATCTGTTAGAGGGTAGGAAGGCCCTGCAGAGAGACCTTGACAGGCTGGCTGCATGGGCACAGCCCAGTGCCATGAGTTTTACCAAGGCCAAGAGCCAGGTTCTGCACTTTGGCCACAACAACCCCATGCAGCACTACAGGCTGGGGACAGAGTGGCTGGAGAGCAGCCAGGCAGAGAAGGACGTAGGGGTACTGGTTGGCAGCTGACTGAACATGAGCCAGCAGTGTGCCCAGGTGGCCAAGAAGGCCAATGGCATCCTGGCCTGTATCAGGAATAGTGTGGCCAGCAGGACCAAGGATGTCATTCTTCCCCTGTACTCAACACTGGTCAGGCCACACCTTGGGTACTGTGTCCAGTTCTGGGCTCCTCAACTCAAGAGAGATGTTGAGGTGCTGGAAGGTGTCCAGGGAAAGGCACCAAGGCTGGTGAGGGGGCTGGAGCACAGCCTTAGGAGGAGAGGCTGAGGGAGCTGGGGGTGTTTAGCCTGGAGAACAGGGGAGACCTTATTGCTCTCAACTACCTGAAAGGAGGTTGTAGCCAGGTGGGGGTTGGTCTCTTACCCCAGGCACCCAGTGACAGAACAAGAGGACACAGTCTCAAACTGCACCAGGGCAGGTTTAGGTTCGATGTTAGGAAGAAGTTCTTCATGGAAAGAGTGATTGGCATTGGAATGGGCTGCCTGGGGAGGTGGTGGAGTCACCGTCCCTGGAGGTGTTTAGAAGGAGGCTGGATGAGGCACTTAGTGCCATGGTTTAGCTAATTAGAAGGGTTAGATTATAGGTTGGACTCGATGATGCTAGAGGTCTCTTTCAACTTGGTTAATTCTGTGATCCTGTGAAAAGCAAGAGGAGATATTGCTGCTAGCATGTTTTACCTAAACACAGCAAATGATCAGTTAGAAAGGTAGAAGTAATTTAAGCCTTCAATGTAGCAGTCTGCTGTATTGCACTGAATTTAGTTACTGTTTCAGAAATTGTTTCAAATGGCCAGTTAAGGATATTGGTTCTGCTGCCTGTTCCTTCACTTGCCCTTATTAACACTAAAGCACTTGCAAGCAAATCTAAATTCCTTTATACAGAGATGTCAGGTGGAAGCTGCTCTGTACTATTTCAAGGTGAATTTCAATTAACCCTAGGGGGAATAATGTGATACAGAATATGAAGATCATGCCAAACAGTTTGATGGACCAATACGTGCAGTTACTACAGGGGAAGACTCTACAGAAGGACCTGGAAAGACTAGACTGATGAGTTGGGGTCAATTGTATAAAGCTTAACAAGGCCAAGGTCCTGTACTTGGGGTCACAATGATCCCATACAATGCACCAGGCTTGGGGCAGAGTGCCTGGAAAGCTTCCCAGTAGAGAAAGACCTGGAGGTGTTGATTGACAGCTATCTAAATATTGACCAGCAGTGTGCCTAGGTGGACAAGAAGGCAAACTGCATCCTGGCCTGTGTCAGGAATGGTGGGACAAGCAGCACAAAGGCATTTAAAAGATGCAGAAGGCACATAGTTTAGCACCAGACTTGGCAGAGTTAGGTAACAGTTGAACTTAACAGTCCAAGGTCTTTTCCAATCAAAATGATGCTGTGATTCTAGTGTTTTCTCCCTGTTCTCTCAGCTCCCTAACATAGATGTCCCTTGGGTATGCTTTGTTCCTGTATCCTAGTTAGGCTGGATGTAGCTGCTTGCCTCTGCTCTATAGAAGACCTTTGCCACCTGGTTCTTTAGATGTTTCTCAGTCTGGCAATGAAAGACAGAGGAACATAGAGGAGAAGCAACAAGAAGACAGTTTCACAACAAGAACAGGATGATTTCACAGCAGAGAGAAATAAGTGTTGGAACACATAAAAATATCCTGTCCCTGCTGTGTCACAGTTTTACATTACTTTTTTTCCCTGTACTTTTAAAACACTTATTCACAGACTGCATCACATTGGAAGGGACCCCCAAAGGTCATCTTGTCCAACCTCCCTGCAGTGAGCAGGGACACCTCCCATGAGATCAGAATGCCCAGGACCGTGTAAAGTCTGGTCTTGAATGTCTCCAGGGACGGGGCCTCAACCACATCCCTGGACAGCCTGTTCCAGTATTTCACCACTCTCGTTGTGAGCAACTTCCTCCTAATGCCCAACCTAAATGTCCACTGCTCCAGTTCCAAACCATTTGCCCTCATCCTGTCACTACAAGCCCTTCTAATCAGTCCTTCCCCAGCTTTCACGTAGGTCCTTGTTCAGATATTAAATGAGCCTGTGTCTGCCTTTATACTGACTTGTTACTTAAGGGTTAAATGTAGGGCTGAATTACAGAAATGTGACTGATAGAGGAAGCTCCTTGCTGTAGAAACCGTTAATTGAATTACATAATTAGAAAATCGCTTCCAGTTTTTAGTTAGACATCCGCAGTGGCTGAAACATCAGAGAGAACAGGAGATTGGGAAAGAAAGTCCTGCTTAAATACCTCTATCTCAGTGTCCAGATGGACATGCAGCTTAGGCTTAGTATCTTTAAGCTCAGGATCCCATGTGATATCCAACTTCAGCTAAAATGTTATATGGAGGCAAAGATACAGCAAGAGATGTCAGCACTTAACAAAATAATAATGGGAATTGAGTTAGAGAGGGCTGAGGATCTGGAAGAGTGTGCTAGAGAGAGAGATGTCACTGCCGGGAGAAGAAAATGTCTGTGCTGCAAATCTGCTGACAGAATTAAACATGACCTCTCTAAATGATGTGACTGCTTAATAAAGTTTGTTTGGAAGCTTCAGCAAAGTGATAGGTTCATACAAGAAATGACACCAGTTTAAAGCCTGTATTAGACTGGGGAGAGCAGAAAATATCTCATGTAAAACACATACAGAAGGACCTGATCTGTGCATAAGGATTTTCTTCAAGCCAAGGAAAACGTTAAATTTCCTAATTTAATTTTGTTTCATCCTCTATAGAAATGAAGACCATAATGAAATGTGCATATTTAAAGTGTGAAAGGTTTCTGAAAGAAAACTTCTTGGGTTTAACATGATGCAGCATTAAATACATTAAATTCAGTTACAGTCTTGAGATTTCTAAAGTCAGTGAAGTGAGAAATTCAAACTTCTTTCTGATTTGTTTTTTAGTGATCTATGACATTTTGTGAGCTATAGTTAATTTTATAGAACCACAGAATGGTTTAGGTGGGAAGGGACCTTAAAGGTCATCTAGTTACAACCCCCTTGCCATGGGCAGGGACACCTTCCACTGGACCAGGTCTCTCAAGGCCTCACCCAATCTGGCCTTGAACACATGCAGGGAGAGGGTATCCACAACCTCCCTGGGCTGCCTGCTGCAGTGTCTCACCACCCTCACTGTAATGGGTTTCTTCCTAATATCCATTATAAATCTACCCTTCTTAAGCTTCCCAAACCAGTGTGTTTCATGGATCTTCATGCCAAATTTGGATCTGCTTCAGGTGTGGTTACTAGAATGTTTTGTGGTTCATAGAATCGTAGAATCAACCAGGTTGGAAGAGACCTCCAAGATCATCCAGTCCAACGTAGCACCCAGCCCTAGCCAGTCAACCAGACCATAGCACTAAGTGCCTCATCCAGGCTTTGCTTGAACACTCCCAGGGACGGTGACTACACCACCTACCCGAGCAGCCCATTCCAATGCCCATCACACTCTCTGTCAAGAACTTCCTCCTAACATCCAGCCTATACTTTCCCTGGCACAACTTGAGCCTGTGTCCCCTTGTTCTGTTGCTGGTTATACAATTCTTTTCATGGAATCATAGAATCGTTTTGGTTGGAATGACCATCTAAGAGCACTGAGTCCATCTGTCAGCCTAATACCACTGTGGCCTTTGAAACACTTAGTACCTCAGTCTTTTTCCTTGTACTTGCCCACTCTGTTCCCCCCTCTCTGCTGAATCCAACAAAGGACAGAGATTTGCCTTAGTCCTCTTTTTGTTGCTAATGTATTTGTAGAGGGATTCTCTGTTCTCTTTAACAGCTGAAGCCAAATTAATTTCCAGTTGTGCTTTGGCACTTCTAATTTTCTCCCTGCATAGTCTAATGACAGTCTTGTAGAACATAGGAAATTCTATCTAAACTTGTGGAAGAGCTTCTTTAATTTAAGGGTGCTGGAGCACTGGAACAGACTGCCCAGAGAGGTGTTGGAGTCTCCATTTCTGGAGTCATTCAGAGCCTGACTAGACTTTGTTCTGTGCATCTTACTCTAGGTGAGCCTGCTTTGGCAAGGAGATTGGACTTGATGATCTCTATGGGTCCCTTCCGACACCTATCATGCTGTGATTTTGTGAGCTTCAGAGAGAAGAAAATGTAACAGATAAGAAATAGCCCTTAGTATCTGTAGGTTGTCATAACTATTTGGAAGGAAAGTAGGCAATGAAATTAGAACAAAAGTAATTTTAACCCCTTACTGTACATCTTTACTCACTCATCCATTTGTTATCTGAACATCACCGTCTTGATAGCCTTCCTTTGACAGGACAGTAAATCTGGGGAGGGACTTTCTCCAAGGACTTTTAGTGACAGGACAAGGGTGAATGGGTCTAAGCTGGAAGGGCAGAGATTTGGACATTATGAAGAAATTCTTTACAGTGAAGGTGGTGAGACACTGGAACACATTGTCCAGAGACTAAATAAATAGAAGTTCCATCCCTGGAAAAAAATCGAGGCCAAATTGGGTGGGGTTCTGAGCAGCCAGGTCTAGGAGAAGGTGTCCCTGCCTATGGTGGGGGTGGGTTGGGGTTGGAGCTAGATGATCTTCAATGTCCCTTCCAACACAAACCATTTTGTGACTCTCTAATTCCCTGAACTAAGAAACGAAATTACAATTTATAGCAAGACTCTCATCTGAATGCATGGAAACCAAGTGAGAAGAAAAATGCAGCTTGATTGGACCTAATGCACTGATGTGAATGATGTTCATTCATCTGACTTGTTTAATGCACTTGGTTGAATTACAGTTGTCTCTGTCCAGGTATCATAGTATCACAGTATCATCAGGGTTGGAAGAGACCTCACAGATCATCAAGTCCAACCCTTCACCACAGAGCTCAAGGCTAGACCATGGCACCAAGTGCCACGTCCAATCCTGCCTTCCCTGCTCCTGACCCCCAGCTCTCCACCACCTCCCTGGGCAGCCCATTCCAGTTCCCAATGACTCTCTCAGTGAAGAACTTTCTCCTCACCTCGAGCCTAAACTTCCCCTGGTGCAGCCTGAGGCTGTGTCCTCTCGTTCTGGCACTGGCCACCTGAGAGAAGAGAGCAACCTCCCCCTGGTCACAACCACCCCTCAGGTAGTTGTAGACAGCAATAAGGTCTGCCCTGAGCCTCCTCTTCTCCAGGCTAAACAACCCCAGCTCCCTCAGCCTCTCCTCGTAGGGCTGTGCTTGAGGCCTCTCCCCAGCCTCGTCGCCCTTCTCTGGACACGTTCAAGCATCTCAATATCCCTTCTAAACTGGAGGGCCCAGGTAGCAGTTCATAACAGCAATACTAGAAATAAAACATTTTCATCATCAAAAAAAACATCCCTGAAGTACTTAACAGTGCAAAATGCCATCAGTCTTAGTGTAAGTAAACAGGAAACATCACAGCCAGAAATTCCTTTAATTTAGCTATCAAAGTCACTGTTGATGGAACTTTTTAGAAAACTCTTAGAAGGATTAAAGACCTTTTTTTTTTTTTTAATACTTTGCTCTTGAAAGTGTTTTCTGCTCTATGGCTGCTTGTATTTAAGCTTCTTATTGTGGAATCAGTGAGGATAAAGAGGTCTCAGTAAAGTACCAAGTTTACTTGAGCACAAAACTCTTGACTCTGAGAAGATTACCAAGTTTGAATATTAGCTTTTGTCTCATCAGCAGATCACAATTCTTAGCATCAGCATTAACTGTGAAGATAACCCTTCTGCAGAAGATATCTCCAAAGGGGAAGTAGAGGGGAAGTACTGTGTTCTGTTCTCACCACTGTAAATACTGAAATTAGAGAGGGTTTTTTGAGATACCAGTTATTTCTGTACTTACTTCTGTCTGCATGCATAAGATGAGCTGAAGTTGACTGAACAGAATCTACAAGATGTATCAAGGTTGAGTCCCTATGGGTAAGAATTAGGGGGAAGGCCAACAAGGCTGACATCCTGCTTGGAGTCTGTTGTAGACCACCCAACCAGGAAGAAGAGGTTGATTTATTATTCTTTAATCAACTGAAGGCTGCCTGACGATCACCTGCCCTTGTTCTGGTGGGGACTTTAACCTGCCAGACATCTGCTGGGACTTGTAACACTGCAGAGAAGAGGCAGTCCAACAGGTTCCTAGAGTGTATGGAGGACAACTTCTTATCTCAGCTGTTATGTGAGCCCACCAGGGGTGCAGCCCTGCTTGACCTGCTGTTCACAGAGAGGGGCTGGTGGGGGATATAGTGGTCGGAGGCTGCCTGGGATCCAGTGACCATGAAATTATAGAGTTTTCAATATATGGTGAAACCAGGAGGGACATCAACAGAACCTCCACACTGGACTTCTGAAGGGCAGACTTCAGCTTATTTAAGGAACTAACTTGGAAAGCTCCTTGGGAAACAGCCCTTAAAAACAAAGGGGTCCAGGAAGTCTGGACCTACTTTAAGAAAGAACTCTTGAAGACACAGCAGGAGGCTGTCCCACTGTGCCAGAAGATGAGCCGACAAGGGAGGCAGCCAGACTGGATGGGCAAGGACCTTCTAAAGGGATTAAGGTTAAAAAAGAGAGGGTTTATTGCCTCTGGAAGAAAGAGGAGGTATCCCAGGAAGAGTTAGAATATAATAGAATAGAATCAACCAGGTTGGAAGAGACATCCAAGATCATCCAGTCCAACCTAGCACCCAGCCCTATCCAGTCAACCAGACCATGGCACTAAGTGCCTCATCCTGTCTTTTCCTGAACACCTCCAGGGACAGTGACTCTACCACCTCCCCGGGCAGCCCATTCCAATGGCAGTTCAAGGATGTTGCTAGGTCTTGTAGGAAAAAAATCAGGGAGGCAAAAGCCCATTTAGAACTTAGGCTGACACTACTGTTAAGGAGAAAAAAAAATGTTTCTATAAATATATGAATGACAAAAGAAGGGGCAAGGACAACCTCCAGTCCTTATTAGATGGAGAGGAGAATACAGTAACAAAAGATGAGGAAAAAGCAGAGGTACTTAACACCTTCTTTGCCTCAATCTTGAATAGTGGGACAGGTTGTCTCCAGAACAGCTGGCCTCCTAAGGTGGCAGATGGAGTCAGGGACCAGTATAGTCCCTCTGTAATCCAGGAGGAAGCAGTAAAAGTCCTGCTGAGCCACTTGGATCTCCACAAGTCCATGGGGCCAGATGGGATCCATCCTAGAGAACTAAGAGAGGTGGCAGATGAGCTGGCCAAGGCACTCTCCATCATTTATCAGCAGTCCTGGCTCACTGGAGAGGTCCCCAAAGACTGGAAGCTGGCCAATGTGATGCCCATCCACAAGAAGGGCCTGAGGGAGGAACCAGGAAATTACAGAGCTGTCAGCCTGACCTCCATGCCAGGCAAGGTCATGGAACAGGTCACCTTGAGTGCCATCACAAAGCACCTACAGGATGGCCAAGGGATCAGGCCCAGCCAGCATAGGTTTAGGAAGGGNAGTGTGGCCAGTAGGACAAAACAGATTATTCTGCCTCTGTACTTAGCCCTGGTCAGGCCACACCTTGAGTGCTGTGTCCAGTGCTGGGCTCCTCAAGAGAGATGTTGAGATACTGGAACATGTCCACAGGAGGGCGACAAAGCTGGTGAGGGGCCTGGAACACAAACCCTATGAGGAGAGGCTGAGGGAGCTGGGGGTGTGCAGCCTGGAGAAGAGGAGGCTCAGGGCAGACCTCATTGCTGTCTACAACTACCTGAAGGGAAGCTGTAGCCAGGTGGGGGTTGGTCTCTTTTGCCAGGCAACCAGCAAGAGAACAAGGGGACACAGTCTCAAGTTGTGCCAGGGGAGGTATAGGCTCTGGAAGTTCTTCCCAGATAGAGTGATTTGCTGTTGAAATGGGCTGCCCAGGGAGGTGGTGGAGTCACTGTCCCTGGATTTGTTCAAGAAAAGACTGGCTGAGGCACTAAGTGCCATGGTCTGGTTGATTGGACAGGGCTGGCTGCTAGGTTGAACTGGATGATCTTGCCTATCTCTTCTGACCTGGTTGATTCTATGGTTCTATGACACCAAACCAGGCTTCATAAAACTTCTATATGACTTCTGCCTTTGGCATTGATGCAACACAAAGCTGTGGGCAGGAAATAAAGATGGTCCTTGCTTATGTCTCATTAACAGTGTGACCAGCAGGACCAAGGAGACATTTTAAGAGGAGGCTGGTTTAATTAATTAGAAGCGCTAGGTGATAGGTTGGACTTGATGATCCTAGAGGTCTTTTCCAACCTGATTAATTCTGGGATTCTGTAATAAGTGAAAGATTTTTCTCCCTTGGGCATATTTGGATCCCTCTTCTTCACAGCTTCTGATCCTGAATAAAATTGTGATAAAATTTGGACTTACCGTATTTAAAACAAAATTCCCAAAGTGTGGGATGAGAGTTGAGAGTCTTTAAAATTCTGACTGGCTTTGTTTTTTTTTTCACAAGCTTTGCTGTTTTGTATTTTCTTTTTCATAGATTCATAATAGAATGGTTTATGTTGGAAGTGACCTTGAAGAGCAAGTAATTCCAATCCTCCTGCCATTGGCAGGGACACATTCCACTAGAGCAGGTTGCTCAAGTCCTCATCCAGCCTGCCCTGAACACCTCCAGAGAGGTGCCATCCACAACTTCCTTAGGCAACCTGTTCCAGTGTCTCACCACCATGANAGCCACTCTGAGGTCTCCTGGAAGCCTTCTCTTCTCCAGGCTGCAGAGCCCCAACTCTCTCAGCCTGTCCTCATAGCAGAGCTGCTGCAGCCCTCTGATCATCTTTGTGGCTCTCCTCTGGACTCACTCAACCCTCCTTAAACTTCAGTCCATTCCCTCTTGTCCTATCACTACAAGCTCTTGTAAGAAGTCACTTTTTCTTCCAACTTTGGATCCTTTAGCTTGTAACTTCTATATTCTTATCATGTTATTAAAATTGTATTTCAGTTATTTCAATTTTGAATGTTCTTGATGAGTTCAGCTTCTGTCCAAATTCTTCTTGATGAGGAGCGGCAGGACTAGAAGAAATGGTTACAGGCTGCATCAGGGGAGACTCAGGCTGCATATTAGGAAATGTTTCTTTACCAAATGGGTTATCAAACGTTGGAATGGTCTGCCTGTGGTGGTGGTGGAGTCACCATCTCTGAGGGTGGTCAGGCAGCATGTGAACCTGGTGCTTAGGAACATGGTGTAGTGTTGAGCCTTCAGTGCAGGGTTGAGGGTTGGACTAGAGGATCTTGGGGGTGTCTTCACCCCAAGATACTCTGTGAAATTTTAAAATGAGGCATATTAGTGAATTGAAGTAGCTCTTCATGTTTCTTGACAATTTTCCTTTTCTAACTGCTTGGTGAGACTCAACCTACCTACAGCATCATTGTAAGCCAATTTGTAATGATTTCTATCTCCTTTATTTGAAACAGATGGTTCACAAGCACCAGCCAGACCCCCTAAGCCACTTCCGCGGAGGACTGCACCAGAAATACACCACAGGAAAGCTTACAGCTCTGACAGTTCCACGGAAAATGTGGATGCAAAAATTGCAAAACTTATGGGAGAGGGCTACTCCTTTGAAGAAGTCAAGAGGGCACTTGAAATTGCCCAGAATAACCTTGATGTGGCCCGTAGTATTTTAAGAGAATTTGTCTGTTTTCCCCCACCGGTCTCCCCACGTCTCAATCTATAGCAGCGTCAAGATGCTCTTGAAGCACGTGAATTCTACAGATACATGTGTGGATTGAAGAATGGGAGAAAGAAGAGAATTGAGTCTTTTTTTTTTCCTCTTTCATCCTTAGTAGAAGGGTGTTTGTCTCCAGCCGTTTATCAAAGGCTCCTGGCTGCTCTGATCAAGACTTATAAATATGCTGAGGCTTATGTATTTTTGCTAGCCATACTTTTTTAAATCAGGGTTGAACTGACAAAATAATTTAAAGAAGTTTACTTCCCTAGAACTTTTAATCTGTGAAATGCTTTTTTTTTTCTTGTTTACAACTTGGCAAGTTACAGTTTTTTCTAGTTGATGCCTGTACTGTGCCCCTGTTCATATTCCCTCATATTTGTGGTCAGTTCTGCTGTAGCATTCCCAACAGTTTTCGTGCTGGCCGCTCCATCGTCATCTAAATCATCACTTTCCAGAAGTTCTGTCTGTGTTTATTGTTTTGTTTTGTTTCCCTCTTACAAGATACTTTAATTGTTTTGGGGTTGTTTTTGCATTTCAGCTCATCAAATGCAAAAAAGTATGTGGCCTTCACTACTGATTTATTTTATTGTTTTTTTCCTTCTGAGAGTCCTTTGCTTTTTAGAGAGGAAATATCTGAATGTAAAATGCATTATTTTGTCTACAAACTGCCTGCTTCAAGGTATTTTGACAGCAATGTTGGGCAGCTTTCTGTTTAACGTGAATTCCATGACCTCTGTGGTCCTCAAGGTATTCTATACACAATTTCCACCAAAAGGAAAAACAAATACCCCAAGCAACTAATAAAACATTTTGTGCAGCAGTGATACTGAGTTCTGACATGTGAAAACACTTTGAAATTTGAGTATTTGAATGCAAAATGTTCAAAAAGGACAAATGCTCCTGCTAATACTATTCTGATTACACTCTCATAGCATCAGCTCTCTATGACCTGTGTAAAACTGAGGCATGCCAGGCTGAAAAGAATCTTCTTGAATCATGTCAATAGTATTCAGGTAAAATCCAGTTCTGGCTTCTTCTGTAAAGTGGGACAATTATCCTGTGGTTCATTGTGGCTTGGATCAGTTTGTATTAACATGGAAACTTTAAATCCTTGATGCACTGTTAATTCCTGATGCTACTGTAGCAATGGTTTTGGTTTTTCTTCAAAGTCCTTGAGTAATCTCCTCCTCTGTACACTTTATTAGTCTCAAGTTATCTGTTTAATAGACAAATTCATTCACTCCCAAGTCTTATTTTACATTGTTAGTGATATTTCAGGCTCTGACTTATTGTTGAGCACAAATTGATGCAAGCCAAATTAAAAAAATCTATCCAATTTCAGAACAGAGAGAGAGAGAAGATAACTTAGTCCTCAGCATACTCAAAGTTGAGTCCAAATATTTCCAGAGTAGTTCTTAAGATTGCTGCTTACCTGTGTTTTTTGGAAACTTTGAAATCTTCTTAGTATTGATAAAAATAAAACCATGTAGTAGTTAGAATATTTGGAGATGTGACCAGTACATGGGAATATTTTACAGTGTGCTGAGCTGGGCATGAGGTGTATGTTTATTGTTCCCTTTCAGCCGTTGGTGTTCTTCACTCAGAACAAGTGGTAGAAGTTACACTACTTAGAGGAGCAGATGACAGGTTTTGTTTCAAAGATTTTCTTATGAAGACAGCAAATGACTGAATTGCAGGATTCAGACTGAGAACACCCAGCAGAAATGACTGTGATTATCTCCCAGGTTTGTTGTTTTACCAGAGGACTTACTGTTTAAGTAAGTTACGTTGTAGCATTACAAAGCATAGAATGGATATCATTAATCTGCTTCACTGATAAGTGATCATCAGGAGAATTCAGGGTATAGGGAAGAGCTTCTCTTCTGATTTGATTTAATTATTCTGAGGTTATAGTCTAAAAAAGGGGCATTTGCAACTTCCTTTAAACATTGATTTCTTGAGTACAGCTCATGAAAATTTTTGGTTGAAGTTACATTCTGTGCTTCTTAGTTCAATTAAATCTCTTTCCTCTTCATTTGGAGAATGTCTTGGGTAGTCTTGAGCCCTCTTGTTCAGCTGGCTTGTTTACAGCATCACTCTAGCATTTTAGCTAACTCTAAATTCAGAATTATTCATGATATTAAATGAAACACACTGGTTGTACTGGAATTACTTAAATGAGATTCTGGCATAACTGCCAGCATAGCAATGACGACAGTGGGGAAGAAAAAAAAGAAAAAGAAGATGACTTTACAATGATGAGCAAACAATCTGCAGATTGAGTTTTCAAATTTAGAATCCTAATGGAGAGCTCATTTTCTCATTTTTTATTCAGCAGATTAGTATAAATTGCAGCCTTACATTTCAATTAGAGGCTGAAATTGCTGCCTGATAGATTAAGGTTTTTAAATTCTTCCTTTTCCTTTCTGGTTTTGGCCACCAGTGACTTTTTTTTTTTTTTTTTTTCAGTATTTGTTAGGAAAAAAAAAAAAAGAGAAAAGCTTGATGAGCAATATTCTGAGTGGTAACTTGCAAAGAGTTCCATTAATCTTTAAATGAGTGTGCTAATAACGCTTCTAAATAGTGGAAGGCGAAAACTGCTTCAAACCTGGTTTGGTTAATAGTTTTAAAGTCAAACAGAATGAAATTGCTTTGCTAGAGTGTTGATGTTTACTCTGCAGGAATTAATAGGCTTAAAATAAATCAATCTGGCTACAGTCTAGTTCTCTAAACGTATTTCAACCTTTGAAACACTTAAGGGGTTTGAGCCTGGCAGTGTGTTCCATGCATATATAACTTTAGGGAAGACTGACTTCACTGAGAGTGCTTGAGTGAGCAAAGTTGTTTGAACTCAGAAACATCAGATTTCTTCCAATTAAGTATCATTGCAGGCTTTAGAGCATCGTTCTGATGTCTGTTGACCTCACTTTGTATCTCCTTTTGGCTAAAATACTGCATTTTAAGCAAGTTGGCTGCATCAGAAGTTGAGCAAAGTAAGTGGACATCAGCAACATGGATCTTCTCCAAAGATTGAGTAGAAAAAAATTGGAGTTGTGACACAATAAAGGAGTTTAATATGATTAGCATTGTTAATGGCTTGAGAGAACCCTGAGAAGGGCACTGATAAAATGTATTAATGTGCAGTATCTCAAGAGTGCACCTGGCACAGTTTTTTATCAGAATGTGAATTTAGGAAGTTTTGTACCAAGATCATTTCTTTCTGTTATACTTGTCTCATTTCCAGCTCGAAGCTTTACTTTGCACTGATGACTCTGACCTGAAAGCATTTAAACTTGTGTCTTAAAGCTTGACAAATTTCAAAGGAAAGAAACACCATATTCCAACCAAATTCAGGTACTACCTGTTCACCTGAAATTGAGTGCTTTTAGGAGTGACTTCTTGGGAAAAAGAAAAAGGACTTCAGTAGTTTTTCCTTTTGAAGGATTTTCTTTCAAAGAACTATTTTATCTGAAAATGCCTTTCTTAAACTTGTCTAACATGTGGCAAACTTAGTGATGTGTCCAATTAATTTATATTTTATTCAACATTCTTTTAAAAATTTTGGTTATTGTGTAAGCTTGAGTTCTTTATCTGTTCATGTATTTTATAAAATTAATGTTAACAGAGTGCTGGATGGGTCTGTGATTTTTCAAGACTGTCTCTCTGTTACTGAGTACTACCATTTTTTCATGTGTGACTTTAGAAACCATAGCCTATCCTGTGCAGGAGTCTTAAAAACCATTGTTTTGTAAACCACAAAATTGAGGCCTTGCTCTAAAATAAGGTGAATTACTGCATTGAGACATTTGCTTTGTGTCCCCATACATACATCATTTCTAAATTTCAGCCATAAAGAAAATGTATAAGTTGGCAGTCATTTTGGAATGTAATAGTTGTATGGCAGAAAGATGATAATCATTAAATATTTAGAATCCAGAGTGGTGAATATATATTCTGGCTGTACATTAATGTACAGATTTTTTCTTTTCCTCAGGAGAATATTACAGTGAGCTCACACTGATATTTCTTTAACATCTTACACAGTTACATTCTGAAGCATTGTGCTCTTCAAGTAAAAAAAAAACCACCAAACCTTGAGTGTAAAACTTTTTATTGCTGCTACTGCATTCCAGTGTTGTGCATAAAGTGTAGAAAATCTAACCCCTCTGCTATGCATGACAATACAACTATTACTATTTAAAGCCAAACACCATTCCCTGCAGGTCGGATTAGACCTTCAGTGATGAGATTTTCATGGTACTTTCTTCAGTCTCTGTCAAATCCTTGTTCTTTATATAGGTCGCTAGTCAGTATTACTAAGTGGGGAAGTTAACTGCTTGATATACCTGTCTATAGTATTATAACTGCCTGTTTCTTTCATTTTCACTCTTCTGATGTGTCAGCTGTCACTTTGCTGCATTAAGACTGTCTCAGGAATTTTTGTTTGACAGACCCAATAGCTGCCTCCATATATCAGCTGCGATGAGTCTCCATGGGGAAAAATGGTAGATTCAGAATTTAAACTGTGTGTTACTTTGAAACCTAAACATTCCATTTGTCCTTTGTTGATGTCATGTCCAGCATTCAAAATCTACTCAAAATCAATCTTAAATCCCAAATCTCTCAATCCTGACTCACAAAACAAATCTTAGAATTGTAGAATTGTTTCTGGTGGAAAATACCTCTAAGATCATGGAGTCCAACCATCAACCTAGCACCACCATGGCCATTAAACCATGTCCTGAAGTGCCATGGCCACACGTTTCTTAAACACCACTGGGGATGGTAACTCTACCACCTCCTTGGGCAGCCTGTTCCAATACCTCACATCTTAAATTTGAGAAACATAATCCCACAACCTTGCTGAACTTCCTAAGTAATCTTAAGTCTCAGAATAATATGAACCATGGCAAGGTTCTCACTTCCTAGACCTGCCAGAAATGAAAGTATAAGCCATTGAATATTGATCTTCTGACCCAAGCTGCTCGCATCTCTCTTAATCTGTGAAGGAATCATCCAGACTAACTACAATAATACTTGTTTGGAAAAGTTAGCTTTATTTTATTGCAGTAGCTGATTTAGTAGTTATAAGATGGGAGAGGAGCAGACAACTACACAGAAGATAACTTGAGCTTAACAATCTAAGCACACAAAATTCATCTGTTTTGAACTTGGTGCAAACTAAAACATAGGAAGTTTCATTTAAATATGAGGGGGCTCTTTTTTATGTTGAGAGTGGTAGGAAACCACTAACATTCATTCTGTGGTTCTGTGAACTGGGTAGGCTTCTAGTGCAAATGGAGGAGTCTCAATTGCTGTGTCCTCTGAGAAGTTTAAAAGATACACTGTTTTGAAACAGGGCAGGTTTATAGCAGCAGATGGAAGTATGAGGTGGCTGTCTGCTCAGAATGCCTTTTTTTTCATGCTACTAAAACACCAGAAGTTTCAGAAGGATAGTGTGACCAGTGATGCTCCCCCTCTACTCTGATCTCTGATCTCATGAGACCCCACTTAGAGTACTGTGTCCGCTTCTGGTGCCCCTAGCATAAGAAGGATGTGGATTTGTTGGAGTGGGTCCAAAGGAAGGCCACACAGATAATCAGAGGGCTGGAGCACCTATATCTTGGGGAGAGGCTAAAGGGATTTGGGCTGTTCAGCCTGGAGAAGGCTCTAGGGAGAAAACAATAAAAAAAGTACTAAATGCCTCTCAGTTTTCACTAGCCCACAGTGTAATGAGTGCCCTAAGGAGAACTTGTCTTTTGTTAATTTGCTAGTTGAGTGCATTTCAAATGCTGTGCAAAGATAATCACAGGGTCATAGTATGGTGGGAGTTGGAAGGGACCTCCAAAGATCATCGAGTCTGACTCCCCTGCCAAAGCAAGATGACCTAGGGGAGGTCACACAGGAACAAGTCCAAGTGAGTTTGGAAAGTCTCCAGAGAAGGAGACTCCACAATCACTCTGGGCAGCCTGCTCCAGTACCCTCACAGCACGGAAGTTCCCTTTCATGTTGAGGTGGAACTTCCTGTGTTTCAGCTTATACCCATTGTTCCTTGTCCTGTTACTGAGCATCACCAAAAAGAGTCTGACACCCATCCTGGAGACATTACTAAGATCCCCTCTCAGCCTTTCTTCAAAGAAGAGGTGTTCAAGTTCCTTAAATCATCCTTGTGGCCTTTCTTGGACTCTTTGTAGTAGATCCCTGTTTCTTGGAAAGCCCAAAACTGGCAGTATCAGTGGGGCAAAATAAAACAGGTGAACCTCCCTAGACCTGCTGGACAGACTTTTCTTGATGCACCCTAGGATACCCCTGGCCTTGGCCACAGGAGCACATTGTTGATACAGAGATAATTTCCTGGCCTCTAGAATGCCAAGGTCTTTCTCCATGGAGCTGCTTTCCAGCAGAAGAACCCCTAATCTCTGCTGACACCTGGTGTTATTCCTCCCCAGATGCAGAACTCTGCACTTTTAAGTCTACATCCTCAGCTATTGAGAAATACCTGAAGGTAGTGGCTGGTGTAGTTTTTTCAAGCTATTATCTTGGTTGCACATGTGACTGTCAGTGTTTCCTCTTGGAGTTTGCATCTTTGTTACTAATTCAATATGTTCCATATATATTGGACCATTATTTCAAGGATTTTATTCTCTGTGCTTTTTCATTATGGCTGTGGTCAGTAGTAACTTTAGCCTTATACACTGAAATTCAAATTGCTGTCACACATTGCAGCTTGGACCAAGTTCAGGTCCTGCCACAACAGATGCAACACACTTCCTTCCGTCCTCACCTTTTCCCTCAGACCATTTTTCCTCCTTTCCTTCCACCCTAGAACTCCTCACAGTGGCATCAACCACTAGCACATCATTCATCTCAGTAACAACAATCACTTCAGAATTTCCCATCTCAGCCTGCAACCACTGAGGTATTTCTGCTGTAATACCTCATGAATGTTCTGCTGGTCTTGTCTGTCTCAATCATTACACAGATTTTCTATGCCACGTCCAAATGTGCCCTGTGAGCACAGTAGCCTGAAGTGGGATTCCAAATTCTCTGAGAAAGCCTGCTTTGTTAATGTCACTGATATAATACACTCTTGCATTTCATGATCTGTTTTTCAGAGAGTGAGATGGAATCCACTGCACATTTCAGCAGATCTGTTTTCTGTTTCTGAGGTGTCAGAAACCAACAAAGACATTCTCTCCTAGTAACAGTCCTTGTGTTTGAGACGGCTTGTGTCTCAATGTGGAGGGTTGAGTTTGCCCAACAAATGTGGTTTGTAGCTTGAGAAGTCACAATTCTGTTTGATTACTGCTGGTACTGAGGTGCAAGTTGGAAGGATAAATTTTGTTTAAGATGTGTCAGTGAAGTTGGGAGGTCACTTGCAGATAGATGTAACTGATTGCCATGTGTGGCCAGGATAAAAGAATAACTTTTATGTCAAAAATAAAAACCCAGAAACATGTAGGTAGAAAAATCTTACACAGAAAAGGTAAAACCAACATCTGAATGATTCCATCAGTGCCCCTCCAGAATACATTTATTCTTCATTTGTCAGGTAGCCTTGCTCACAGAATGGTTCAACCTCACCTCACGTTGCTGTGGTATCTGACACAGGTCTAAAATTTTGTGTGGCAAAATGCTCAGTCAGTTCTCATTGCAACTTCCCCCTCCCCCCAGTGGTTTAATGTTTCCAACCTATTCAGGACTTTTCTATATGTTTTGAGATGTAGTTCTAGCAGAAAGATTATTAGAAATAAACAAAGCTGGCTTGGAGTTAAACTGATTTGTCTTCAGGCATTGGCATCCTTTCATTTGATGTGTTGCTGTTGCTGAGTAAACAGTCTCTGAGATTATTAGAGAGGCAGACTCATAACTGTCTCTGTGCTTTGCTTTTATGATCTTAATTGGTATTGACTGACTGTGGTGGTTTGGGAGTTACCCATCCCCCACCCCCAATAAATCACCCAGACTAGACTCAGCTGGCTGGAAGTTAAGGAATGAAGCTATATTTATAGCTTAGCACAATTTACAAGTGCATATATATATAGATATATATATACACACACACACAAATATATACAGTTATATACAAGTTAAAAATAATACAGAAACACAATACTCCTCCCAGAAAATTGCAGTCCCCAGGAGGGTCTTGACCTAAACCTCCTCCCCTCTCTCTCTTTTCCTCCTTTCAGAACTAACCAGACCAATCCCTGTATATCTCACATGATAAATCTGGAGAGATCTGCAGTGAGATGTCAAAAAGACGGCAAGGAAGTTAGAGGAAAAAGGGTTAGGTCGGATTAGAGTTAAGGCAGAGGAAACCACAGAGGCCAGACCACCAGAAAGAAGGAGCAGAGCTGACCTGAGAAGTGTGTGAGAAGTGAGTGTCTTATCTATATTTTGACTAGTTGCATTTCTCAGCAGAAGAACGAGAGATATAGGTTACTGTTGTTTTTATTTCTTCTCACAGCTAAGGATTTAATTTCTCTCAGTAAAATATTCCAGTTAGCCTCAAACCAGCACACTGACTGAGGTACCACTGCGGACTATGAACTTGCCATCAAACTAGTTCTTGATTCTCTTTTAAACCACATCCCATCACAAGTCCTAAGGGCCCAAGACCAAATTTAACTTGTGGCTTCATTCAAAGATGATGCGGGGATGCTTTTCACTGTTTGTGGCTGTCTTAACTTCAAGTGCTCTCATGGGGTGCCATGAACATAATACTGTAAACTTCAACCTGTCTTGAAGCCTGTGTAATTTCTGAGCTTCAATTAGCAGTCAATATAATTTGCATTATGAGGTGCACAAAAATCTTGTGATGGGGTGTACAGAACAAAGGTTAGTTTCTTGTTAGCGATGAGTGCAGCAGTGTGAACTACCAGCCAATACACGGAGGCTCCTGTCGATGTACAAGCTGTCTTTGCAATGTGGATTGATTGTTCTTGGTTGGTTGAGCTGAAATTTATTTTTCAGTGATCTGCCTTTATGGAATCTTGTATTATTGGTACTCCATCATCACTATATTTGAGCTCCCTCCATTACAGTAATATCAACACCTTTCCACACTGCCTGGTCTTCTCCCTTGCAAAACTATAGCAGAGCCTGTCAAGATAACATGATTTGTGTGGAGAGGGACTGGTTGGCTGATTTGTTAGTAACATGTGTTTGTGGGGGAAAATGAGAGTTCAAGAGAAGCATGGATTCTTTTTTATTATTGTTATTATTATTTTAAAGAGAACCATTTTTATGGTGGAAAGTTTTCAGTGGTTTGGAAGATATTACATAAGCCTTTAAAGAAGGAAAGATGCCAGTACTCTCATTCCTTGTTTTGCAAGGCATATATTGAGCAGTGGCTTTGATAGAGCTTTGGGTGGCTACCAGGAGGATAGCAACTCCCTTTTTGCAAGGAGTCCCATGGAGAAGACAAGGGGTAACGAGTGCAAATTACTCCTGTAGAGGTTCTGATTGGACTTCAAAAGAAAATGCTTCACCATGAGAACAGTTCCAGATTTGAATAATCTCCCAGGGGAAGCAGTGGATTCCTCTACATTTGTTTGAAGCTGGGTTTGAAGACTCAGCGTGGGTGCTGGGCTGTCTCATTTCAACTACACTATCACCTAAGGGAAAGGTTGGACCAGATGAGCCTTGGAGTCTCTTCCAACCTGGCATTCTGTGATTCTGGGATAGCCTCCAACTGTTTTTGTTTGTTTGTTTGTTTGTTTCATTCTCCTTAGTTAATCAGCAGCTAGGAAAATGTCTGGTCTTCTATAGCTTCTCAAATGATACCAATCTACTGATGCTTGTTCAACAGTTTCAGTGTTTGAACAAGACATTATTATCTATCTCTTGGTGGCAAGTCAGTGACAACAGAGTAGAAGAGTTTATCAGAGGATCTGGGAAGAGGGAATGTGATAGAAGTATGTGCAAAGGAAGAAAATTAATACAGATGAAGAAAATACTCTCCAGATAAAAGGGAAGGAAAATAAGAATTCATTTGATGAACATTATTTCACCAGAATGAAATGAAAAATGTATATAACATCATTAGCTGAAACACAAATGAAGGCAGATAGTACAGCTTAATAATTCTTTACAGTAAGATTATGTATTATATTAATAGATAAACAATTATTTACTTAATTCTTTACAATAAGGGTGGTGTGACACTGGAACACTGGACCTGAGCAAGGACTTTGACACTGTCTCGCACCACATCCTGGTCTCCAGGCTGGCGAAACATGGGTTTGATGGGTGGGCCACTAGATGGATAAAGAACTGGCTTGATGGCCACACCCAAAGAGTGGCTGTCAGTGAGTCCATGTCCAAGTGGAAGCCAGTGACAAGCGGAGTCCCTCAGGGATCAGTCCTGGAACCAAGCTTGTTCAACATTTTTATTGGTGACATGGACAAAGGCATTGAGTGCACTCTCAGCAAGTTTGCTGATGACACCAAGCTGTGTGGTGCAGCAGACAGGCTGGAGGGCAGGGATGCCATCCAGAGGGACCTGGACAGGCTGGAGAGGTGGGCACAAGCCAACCTCATGAGGTTCAACAAGACCAAGTGCAAGGTCCTGCGTCTGGGCTGAGGCAATCCCAAGCACAAATCCAGGCTGGGCAGTGAGTGGCTGGAGAGCAGCCCTGAGGAGAGGGACTTGGGGGTGCTGCTGGGTGAGAAGCTCAACATGAGCCAGCAGTGTGCACTTGCAGCCCGGAGGGCTAACCAGATCCTGGGCTGCAGCAGGAGAATTGTGGCCAGCAGGTCGAGGAGGTGATTCTCCCCCTCTATTCTGCTCTGCTGAGACCCCACCTGGAGTACTGCATCCAGTTCTGGAGCCCCCATTACAAGAGGGATGTGGACATTCTGGAGCGTGTCCACAGAAGGGGCATTGGGATGATCAGAGGGCTGGAGCACCTCTGCTATGAGGACAGGCTGAAGGAGTTGGGGCTGTTCAGTCTGGAGAAGAGGAGGCTCTGAGGTGACCTTATTGTGGCCTCCCAGTATCTGAAGGGGGCCGACAAAAAAGCTGGGGAGGGACTTTCTAGGCTATCAGGACTAGGGGGAATGGAGCAAAGCTGGAGGTGGGTAGGTTCAGGCTGGACATGAGGAGGAAGTTCTTCAGCATGAGAGCGGTGAGAGCCTGGAATGGGTTGCCCAGGGAGGTGGTTGAGGCCCCATCCCTGGACGTGTTTAAGGCCAGGCTGTATGAGGCTCTGGGCAGCCTGATCTAGAGTAGGGTGTCCCTGCCTATGGCAGGGGGGTGGAACTAGATGATCCTTGTGGTCCCTTCCAACCCTGACTGATTGTATGATTCTGTGTTGACCAGGAAGGTTGTGGATGCCCTTTTCACGCAGGTATTAAGGCCAGGCTGGATGAGGCCTTGAGCAAACTGTTCTAGTGGGAGGTGTCCCTGACTGTGGCAGGCGACTTGGAGCTAGATGGGCTTTAGAGTCCCTTCCCACCCAAACCGCTCTATGAATTTATGAATTCTATTTAATGCTGCTTTAATTGTAAAATGAAGTTTGTTTGAAAGGGACAGTGAGAAAGTTCACCACATCTTGCAAACGAGTGATGGAGCAAAGAAGACCTCATTTGGTATTTGGCAGTTTATTATCACAGCCCACTTTAGAGAACCTGTTAAATCTAGGAAACTTTACTGTGACCTTACTACAGCAGAGGACCTCTGTTGGGAAGGCTCAGACTATGTGTAAGTAACAGGGTGTGTTTAATTTGGGGCTGGAGTTGTATTACCATGCTAAGGTAACCATGCTAAGGGTTATGTTTAATCATAGAATCATAGAATGGTTTAGGTTGGAAGGGACCTCAAGGATCATCCAGCTCCAACTCCCTGCCATAGGCAGGGACACCTCCCACTAGAGCAGGCTGCTCAAGGCCTCATCCAGCCTGGCCTTAAATGCCTCCAGGGAGGAAGCATCCACAACCTCCCTGGGCAACCTGTGCCAGTGTCCTACCACCCTCACTGTAAAGAACTTCCTCCTAACATCCAGTCTAAATCTCCTCTCCTCCAGCTTAAACCCATTCCCCCTCGTCCTGACATTACCAGACCTTGTCAATAGTCCCTCCCCAGCCTTCCTGTAGGCTCCCTTCAGATACTGGAAAGCCACTCAGAGGTCTCCTGGAAGCCTTCTCCTCTCCAGGCTGCAGAGCCCCAACTCTCTCAGCCTGTCCTCATAGCAGAGGTGCTCCAGCCCTCTGATCATCTTCGTGGCTCTCCTCTGGACTGGCTCCAGCAGTTCCACGTCCTTGTGCTGGGGGCTCCAGAACTGCACACAGTACTCCAGGTGCGGTCTGAGGAGAGCAGAGTAAAGGGGGAGAATCCCCTCCCTTGCCCTGCTGCCCACACTGCTCTTGATGCAGCCCAGCATGCGGTTGGCTGTTTTGTCCTGTATTGATTTACGTGGAGTCTCCTGGAGTCATTCAAAGCCTGCCTTGGCACTGTGCTCTGCAGCCTGCCCTAGGTGATGCTGCTGTGGCAAAGGGATTGGACTAGATTATCTCCAGAGGTCCCTTCCAGCCCCTACCATTCTGTGATTGTGATGAGTTTCTGTGATCAGCCTGCATTCCACTTCCACATCCATTCTTTCTCCATACAGAACTTGCAACAAGTTATTCCTTGAAACAGGTTGCTGGGTTGGGTTCTTTTTATTTCTGTCAGCATTAAAATCTGGATTTCACTTTTCAGTGATGTGCTAGAAATAATTACAGAGCAGTCACGCTGTGGTTATGCCTGATTCTCTCTTTTGGCATTAAATCTTACAGCCGTTTTGAATGCTGAAAATTGTTATTGCACAGGTTTAATGAAATTACTGGGGAGGGGGAGGGCAGTTGAGATACCTCAGTTTTAGGTAGCGCAGTTTCAGAAGTGACTTTCTGATCATGCAGCACATTTTAGGATGCTGAGGGGTCTGGAACATCTCCTTCATGAGACAAGACCAAAAGAATGTGACCTTTTTAGTGTGGAAAAGAGAAGACCGAGAGAGGGTCTCATCAGTGTTGATCACTACTTAAAAGGTGTGTGTCAGGAGGATGGGACAAGTGTTTTTTCAGTGGTGTCCAGTGACAGGACAAGGGGTAATGGGCACAAACTTGAACATAAGAAGTTCCATCTAAGCCTGAGAAGGAACTTCTATAACTGAAGGGTGCTGGAGCACTGGAATAGGCTGCCCAGAGAGGTGGTGAAGCCTCCCATCTCTGGAGACATTCAAACCCTGCCTAGGTGTGTTCCTGTGTGACTTCCTCTAGATGAACTTGTCTTGGCAGGAGGGTTGGTCCCTTCCAACTCCCACCGTTTTGTGATTCAACTGCCAGATTTAAAATTATCAGTGCACCTAAAATTAATCTGTGCACCTAAGCTTAGTATCTGCTTTTAGTGCAATAACTGAAACAGTTGTGCAGTGGAACTCTTTAGTATGCCCTTGGTAGGTCTGCCAGTGTGTATAAGGCAGAAGAGGGGAAGAGACGGGGGCAGAGATGCCGTCTTTCTAGTTCCTTGTCCATCTGTAATACATCTCAACTGTAGAAGTTTTATTTCCTATGGTACTAGTAAAAGCTGTGTGAGTTTTGTTACTCAAGAAATACCATTTATGTGCATTTCGCTCAGTTTAAATCCAGAAACACACCTAGAGACTGGGAAAATCTGTGAGCCAGGGTGGTAGGGTACTTTACAAACTGACAAAGCAGAACACTCCTTTTGCATTTGTGTGAGAAACTTGAGAATGAGTTGGACAATACTTCATTTGCATGTCCTCTGAATAACATGTGGAGAGAGGGAGACTCCCAGGAAAACCAGCCTATAATAAGCTTAGAAATGCTTGCCTGATCTCTGGGCTGCTTGTCAGATAACGTGAAGCTACAACAGTGGTGGGCTTTCTTGGATTGGAGAATAAGAAAGGAGGGGAAAGTCCTTTAGAGTTTGGCACTTTCTTGCCTTCTACATTTGCATCAATGTATTAGGCTCTTTTTCAAACCAAGGGATCAGTCTGACAAAGCCATATCCCGAGAAGAGGAAATTTTGCCTTTGGGTTTGGTGACAAATTGAACTTTTGAGACTGAGACTAAAAATATCAGATAATGACAGGGCTTATATTGTGCAGGAGTTTGGAAAGCTATTTCCAATCCTTTACCTTGAAGTTCATAATCTTTATTGAGTAAAATCCACAGGGTCTGAGGTGTCTAACTGTTCCTTCCCCCCACACTGGGAAGGGAGGACCTGGTTTATATACTATTGGATCAATTTGGCAGGGGGGCAGGTTCCACAAGATTCAATGAATGTCAATTTTTATATGCTTTGAAATATGTTTTAGGAATGGTGATGCCAGAATTCACATATATAGAGGAAGGCATCCGTGACTGTAAAGCAATGTTCCTGTGGCAAGCAGTAAGAAATATCACGGGATCACACAGGATCACAGGATATTAGGGGTGGAAGGGACCCAAGGAGATCATCGAGTCCAACTCCCCTGCCAGAGCAGGACAATCCTATCTAACACAGATCACAGAGGAATGCATCCAGACAGGCCTTGAAAGTCTCCACAGAAGGAGACTCCACAACCTTCCTGGGGAGCCTGTTCCAGTGCTCTGTGACCCTTACAGTAAGGAAGTTCCCCCTTGTGTTGAGGTGGAACCTCTTGTGCTGCAACTTACACCCATTGCTCCTTGTCCTATCACTGGGAGCAAGTGAGCAGAGCCTGCTCCTGGCAGCCCTCAGATACTTATAAACATTTATCAAATCCCCTCTAAGTCTTCTCTTCTCCAGACTAAAAAGTCCCAGGCCACTCAGCCTCTCCTCATAAGCCATGCCCTCCTGTCCCCTAATCATCCTTTGTAGCCCTCTGCTGGACCCTCTCCAGCAGATCCCTGTCCCTCTTAAACTGGGGAGCCCAAAACTGAACACAGTATTCAAGATGAGGTCTCACCAGGGCAGAGTAGAGGGGAAGGAGAACCTCCCTTGATCTGCTGGACACACTCTTCGTTATACACCCCAGGATCCCACTGGCCTTCTCGGCCACAAGGGCACATTGCTGTTGCTGTGCCATGGTTAACTTGCTATATATATAAGGATAGTTTATATCTCTTGAGAAACAATGTTGCTGATCTCTAATTTATGCTATTAGGACCATATTCTTTCTTGAGAGGCATAGTTGTGGCTTAATTGTGTAGTAATTGGAATTTAAATACACATTGTAAGTGTAGCTGATTTGATTTGCACCTCTCTAAGTAGAGGCTGGAGTTGTACGTGATGCTGGAGTCGTACATGATGCTGGAAACCACAAAACTTGCTTGCTCCAAAGAGTAAGAAATTTGCTCTGTCAGCAGTTGTGCTGTGATCTATGGCCAGGTAGCCCAGACTATAACTAATGGAACACGACATTACAGGGTCAGTTTTATTGATTCTCTCTCATTGTTAATTTCAGGTTATTTTGCAAAGATAAAAATTTGATCAGTTTAAAGGGTCAAACTGTCATGGGTTCAGCACTAGAAATCTTAAGTAGTTCAAAGAGCAGGGGAAAATAACGACATTTGCCTCCCTGTGCTGGGAAAACGAAATTCAGGTGTGCCAAGGGATAAGTTTCTTATTGTGTGGGTGTCTACAGTTTTTTTTCTTTCTCTCTTAATGATTCTCTCTCTTTTTCTTTAATAGATTCTCTTGCTGTTTATCCAGATTTTCTATTTGTGATGCAAGTAGGATTGTTGTCTACAGTGCCAGTGTGCTGGGATATAGAGCCTCAGAAACAAAGTTCCTTATGAAGCATTTGCTGTGGTGTAAGGAGGAACAGGAGGCTAGAGCTGAGTGGCCTTCTGCATAGTAATGCTGAGGAAATAAAAGGAGAAAGAGAAATTGCTTGGAGGAAAAGGAGATAAAAAAAAATTGTTGCTTGATAAAGGGTTCAGCTGAAAAAAAAGGGTTCAGGAAAAACCTGTCAGTGCAGAGAGGTGGATTTGCAGATGTATCAAAGGCAAGTGTTGCTTCCTAGACACCGCCAGAGCACTGTAAGTTAAAAGGAAGAAAACTTTGTGCAGTTGTAAGCTAAACATCTTTGTTATAGCATTTATCACTTTTTTTTTTTTTCAAGAAACTAAAATCAGTTTTCATCTAACTGCAGCATTGTTTTGGTTTTGCTGGTTTAGAACCACAGCCCAGCCATGGGATTCAGACCATTAGCCCCTGGGTCAGCCAGCACAGCTGAGTTGAGTTTGATCACAGGTGCATCCCATACCATAAGTGTCACACTCAGTGTAAAAAGAGAAGTTTGCTGAGGAGAGGAGAGTCATCTGCTTGGGATTTTTGCTTGGAGTTCTCACCCCTTTCCTGCTCCTGAGGATATCATGACCACTACAACTTTACTGGGCTGAGTATAACTTTATTTACTTTGCATTTACTTTGGTGCCAGTTTGACTGTTTCTTTAAATCTACCTTTATACCTGTGGATCTTCTCTCCTTTCCCTGATGCCCTTCTCTGCTGGGGGGGAGGTCATCAGATGATAAAGCAGTTCTTAGAATCTAGCTCCAAACATGGGTTAAATGTAGATGAATGTTTATGCACCTGGGCTGATGTCTTGCTGGTCATTTTATCCTTGTATAGTGGGTGTGAAAATGTTATTGTATATTAGTTTATTTGTATTTATTGGTGTGCTGGTTTGGGAGTTATTTGTTTCCCCCACACAGTCAAATCACCCAGATTAGACTCAGCTGTCTGGAAATTAAGGAATGAAGCTTTATGTTCATAGCTTAGCACAATATACAATCAGGTGTTTACAGTATTTACAGCTATACACAAGTTAAAAGCAATAGAGAAACACAGTATCCTTTTCAGAAATCAGAGTGCCCAGGAGGGGCTCCTAACCACACTTCCACCTTCTTTCCACCCCCTACTCTTTTCCCAGAATCTGCCTTATGTGCACAGTGAGTTGAAAAGATTGGCAAGAGGGATTAGAAGCAGAAAGATTAGTTGGGTTACACAGATCCAAGCAGAAGCAGTTAATATGGCAGAAGCCCAGGGAGAAACAGAGACTCTGACTGCCTTATCTATGTTCATGTCCTTGTTTTTATACGTCTCAGCAAACCTATGAGTGAATTAGACATCACTGTTGTTTTCTTTTCACAGTCTATAATCTTTCTCATGAAAATATTCCAGTTAGCCTCAATTGGTTCAAATTTGTTTATTCCCTTTCAAATGCCAGGATTGTGAGACTGCACAGTGCTTAAAGTACATCAAGTACTTGAAGCTTTTCAGTATTTCAGAAAGTTGGGGGCAAACATTTTAGCAGGTCCTAGTGTGAACAGACAAGAGATGTGAAACTACAAGAGGGGAGATTTTAGGCTGGATGTAAGGTGGAAATTCTTTGTGATGAGGGCAGTGAAACACTGGAATAGTTTGACCAGAGAAGTGGTAGGTGTCCCATCCCTGGAAACATTCAAGATCAGGTTAGACTGGGCTCTGAGAAACCTGATCCAGTTGAGCATGTGCCAGCTCACTGCAGGATTTGACTAGATGACCCTTAAAAGTCTCTTCCAAGCCGTGGTATTCTATGGTTCTGTGATAAAAGTCATTTTTATAAAAGAGGAAAGTTTCAAGTAAAAGCAGACCCAAACAATCTGCATTATGGGTAAGACATCTCACTATTTTTAAACATACCACGTTCAAACACTTAGGACTCCAGCTCTTCCTGGAAGTTTGTTTCTAAAGCTTATATTAAAATATTTAGGTCAGTGAAGGCTGACTTCTATGTGGCTCACTTCTATTGATTTAAAATTCAGATAGAAATAAGGTATATGTGCCCAAGATCTCATGTGATCTGAAATAAAAGACAGTTAAAAGCTGAAGATCTGGCAAAAGTCATCAGAAGGGGCTTAGGCTCTAATTAATCTATGCATCTTGTTTTATTAAGCTTTTCCCTATTTAAATTGAGCAAATTTCTTATCTCCAGGGGTCCCTTCCAACCTGTACCATTCTATGATTCTTACTCTCTTCTGACCTTTCCTCAACCAAACTTCTACTGCCTCAAAGTCTTGACACTTTTTTTATTACTTGACTGCTCACCTACCTGAGCCCTGAGGAAGAAACTGTCAGGATGTTGACACTTAAATGCAGCAGCTTTGGCTTGGTTTCTTTTTCATCTTTGAGAGATTAGAGAAAACACAGAAATGAAAGAGATGTTGTTGTCATTTTTGCTGTATATCTGAACGAGGACACCGACTGGGCCCTCTGGAGGTGTTCAAGGCCAGGTTAGGATCTTGAGCAACCTGGTCTAGTGGGAGGTGCCCTTGCCCATGGCAGGGCATTGGAACTAGATGATCTTTAAGCTGCGAAGGATGATTAGGGGACTGGAGGGCATGGCTCGTGAAGAGAGGCTGAGGGGCCTGGAACTTTTTAGTCTGGAGAAGAGAAGACTGAGAGGGGATTTGATAAATGTTTATGAGTATCTGAGGGCTGCCAGGAGTGGGGGGACAGGCTCTGCTCACTTGTTCCCTGGGATAGGACCAGGAGCAATGGGTAGAAGTTGCAGCACAAGAGGTTCCACCTCAACACAAGGGGAAACTTCTTTACTGTAAAGGTCACAGAGCACTGGCACAGGCTCCCCAGGAAGGTCATGGAGTCTCCTTCTGTGGAGACTTTCAAGGCCTGTCTGGATGCATTCCTCTGTGATCTGTGCTAGATTGTGTGGTCCTGCTCTGGCAGGGGGGTTGGACTTGATCTCATTGGGCCCCTTCCAACCCCTAACATCCTGTGATTTGCTCAGCATCTGGATTCAGTGGGGTCATGTCTCAACACTGTAAGAAGAGTTCTAGAATGGTTTAGGTTGAAAGGGTCACAGGATATTAGAGGTATTCAGGAAATGTGCAGACACAGCAGTCTGGGACATGGCTTATTTGCCATGGTAGTGTTAGAACCTCCCTTCTCTCTTCCAGTCCTATTCTCATTAAAAGCAGATGCAGATGGTTGAATTATGCCCTTGCATCTCTCATAGTGTTCAGCTGGTTGTCTCTCTCCAACTTCTTCAGTCTTCTTCACATTTTTCTCTTGATTCACTGTACATATTCTGTAAGCTTTCCTCATGCTTTTTCTTTACTCATTATGGACATACTCCTCTGTTATTAAGACTTCTGTCATCAAATTTAGGCTATGGCAGCCTAAGTGCCTCTGCATTAGCAGGGAGGGTTGGACTAGATGATCCAAGTCTGAGAGACCTGGAGCTGTTTCATCTGCAAAGAGAAGGCTGAGCTGAGATCTTATTAATGTTTATAAATATCTGAGGTGTGGGTGTCACAAAGAAGGTGCCAGTCTCATTTCAGTGGTGTCCTGTGATAGGGGCAATAGATACAAACTGGAACACAGGAAGTTCTACCTCAACATGAGGTGGAACATGATTAGGTTGAGAATAGAACTCGGTGGCATATTCACAGGGCATGAGGAGGAAAATTACCTTTTAAAGAAAATATAAAAGCTAAGTGAAGGAGAAACAAGGAATAAATTGACATAAGTTTTACACCATGGTCAAGATCTCAGGTTAAGAAGTTGTAGTGGTGGATATGGTGTGAGAGATTTTATTCAAAATGAATGTATTTTCTTAATGTTGATGTTCAGGACCCTTGCCACCCACCCAGTAGTTTTTAATAATTGGTTCTTTGCACGGTCATGAAAAGTGTTACATAGAAAGAAACAGTCTAGAACACTTAAGAAATAACTAGTAATATACAAACACTGACCATAAAGACCTCTTTCCAGTTCCAATAGTTTAATTATACTGCTTGCCCACTAGAGGGACTCGAGAAGCTCCTTTCTGCTTAAGGGAGAAGGCATTCAGATCCACTTAAGAGTTTTATGAGTTTTGCTGAAGAGGCTTTTGAGTGTTTACTCACAAAATATTACTATCTCTAGACTCCCAGGACTAATTGTGGTTTCCAGACAGTACCCAGACGTTTGCAGGGAGATCTGTTGGTGTCTTGATAGCCGTTGAGAGAGGCTTCTAGATTTTTCCAGGCTCTTATCAGTGTGCTGGGAGAGAAGCAGACAATCTCTGCTCTGACCCTGGTTCCTCTTGGCAGCAGACTTGCAGGCAGGATGTCTTGCAGATGTGCAGTCTTGGCATGATGTGTCACTGGCTAAGCAAGCCTATTGCATGAAGGTACTTAAGATGTATTCCTGGTAAACTCAAGGCACAGCAGGTTTCCAGGTAGGCAAACAGGGCTAGCTTATAGCATTAGCAGACATAATGCTGCAGAGCATGGCAGGATGCAACAGCAGAGAGGCGGAGCACTGCCAGAAGCAGCATGTCATGGCAAAAGCACTTTGTGTTTACCTGCTCATCTCTTTTTATCAATGTACCTAAGACTAATGGCTCTTTGGCCACAAATCAGCCAATCAGAATGGCACTTTGCCAAGTTTAACCAAATGTATAAACCCTGTAAACAAGTTTGGACAGGTGTGGAGTCACCAGGTCCTTTGTCTTCCTTTCCCACAGTTGCTTCTCCCATCAGCAGAAGGAGGGAGAGCAGAAAACGCATCTGGGCAAGCCAGGATGTGTTTAGGCCTAATTTTTGGCTTTCCATGACAGAAATATACCAAGAAAGAACTTGATAGTGTCAATTGCAGGAAAATTCTGAGACCTCTGGTTCAAGAGAGACAGGGAAATACTGAAAAGAGTCTAAGGGAGGCTTGGAGGATGATTAAAGGAGTGGAAAATATGTCTGCTGAGGGAAGGCTGAGAGATCTGAGGCTATTTAACCTGCAGATGAGAAGGCTGAGAGGGAATTTGATCAATGTTTACTAATACTTTAAGGGTGGGTGTCAAGAATAAGGGGCCACTCTCTTCTCACTGCTGCCCATCAATAGGACAAGGGGCAACAGACTCAAACTGGAATACAGGAAGTTCCATCTCAACATGAGGAGAAGCCTCTCACCTGTGAGAGTGCTGGAGCCTTGGAACAGGCTACTCAGGGAGGCTGTGGAATTTCCTGCTCTGGAGACTGTCAAGACTCCTCTGGACATGCTTCTGTGTGACTTGTCCAGGGCGATCCTGCTTTGTTAGGGGAGTCCCTTCCAACCCCAAACGATTGTATGACTCCATGTTACCACAGGTGACAAGAGCTTGTGTCCCTTTCATCGAAATACTGGCGTGTAGCACAGCAATCTTCCTCCCTCTCCTTATAATTTTCAGTGCCTAGGAACATGAGGCAATATAAATGCTTTGCTTCTTTCTCGCCCCTTCTGTCTTCCACAGTGAGAAACTGTCATCGCATTAGAAGCTGTTCATTAACTGGTCCTCAGATGTCATCTCATTAGCAACTGTTCATTAACTCAGTTGGTTTTTGTTTTTTTTTGGCCAGCCTGAAGTACATGGCTTCCTTTAGCTGCCTGTCCAGCTCTGCAAGATTTCCTTTGATTTGATTCTGCATTCCTTGTCTTTACAGTCTAATATCAATGCACTGTTGAGAACCTTAAGCTTCTAAATGCGTCGGTGATTTGTCTCTTTCTTTTTTGACAGTTGGAATCATACTTGTCTGTCTGTTTCTATGGTTTTACCATCTTTTTATTGTTCTCCATGATACTGAAAAGGTAACTCCTATAGGCAAAGTGCATGATTGTAGGAGTCTCAGATTGTGAACATGTGGGAGTTCTCAAATTAAGTGAAACTCTCAGGGGAGTCTTAGGTAGAAGGCATCTGTAGCTTGTGATAAGATGTGAGCAGTGGAATAGCTGCGGAGTGTGTGGGCTGTGCAACTCAAGGGATCATGCCACCACTGCTCTGTTAACTCAAGGCCTTGTCCAACCTGTCCTTGAGCACATCGACAACCTGCCTGGGCTCTTGTTAAGGAGGGGTTTGAATCTGGGCTAGAAGTGAATTGTAATGAGGCTGATAGAAAATTATGAACTACTAAATATATAAAGAAAAAATCCCCAGACTTATTTCCGCTTAGCACACACAGGAGCAGTGTGGCCAGTAGGATGAGGGAGGTTATTCTTCCCCTGTACTCAGCACTGGTCAGGCCACACCTTGAGTACTGTGTCCAGTTCTGGGCTCCTCAATTCAAGAGAGATGTTGAGGTGCTGGAAGGTGTCCACAGGAGGGCGACAAAGCTGGTGAGGGGCCTGGAACACAAACCCTATGAGGAGAGGCTGAGGGAGCTGGGGGTGTGCAGCCTGGAGAAGAGGAGGCTCAGGGGGGACCTCATTGCTGTCTACAACTACCTGAAGGGAGGCTGTAGCCAGGTGGGGGTTGGTCTCTTCTCCCAAGCAACCAGCAACAGAACAAGGGGACACAGTTTCAAGTTGCACCAGGGGAGGCCTAGGCTGGATGTTAGGAGGAAGTTCTTCCCAGAGGGAGTGATTTGCCATTGGAATGGGCTGCCCAGGGAGGTGGTGGAGAACACCCTGGGGGTGTTCAAGAAAAGCCTGGATGAGGCACTTAGTGCCATGGTCTGGTTGAGTGGCTAGGGCTGGGTGCTAGGTTGGACTGGATGATCTTGGAGGTCTCTTCCAACCCGGTTGATTCTATTCTTTGTAAAACTAATTTTGCAGAATGTGTCTGTACAGCCAGGTTTAATTTAAATGATTTAGGAAAGGTTTTAGAGACATTTAAACAACTGTAGAGTGTTGCAGCACAAACTGCAGCTTAAAGGTTGAACATAAGCTTCCACAAACGTCAGAAAAGAGACTTAGTTTACTTGCTGGTCAGAGTACTTTAATTCAGAAATAGATATGTTGAGCTCTGTGGTAAAGGGTTGGACTTGATGATGTGAGGTCTCTTCCAACCTTGGTGAGACTGTGATATAGAAGTATAAACAGGGGAAAATACAGTCCCAGCCACATGGTGGCCTTTGCTGTTTGCCTAGCTCAAATTGAGCACGTTGAGAAGGTCCACGGAGGTGAGGGAAATCCTCCGTGGCTCTCAGGAGGTCATGGGAGTGGTCAGCCACCTGGACGAAGCAGGATCGAGGTTTGCAGGCTGGAGCAGTCGGACGGGGCGCTGTGTGTAGGAAAGGAGCGGGCCCTGGGGCCGCAGCGGCGGGCCGCTCGTTGCTAGGGCCTTGCCTAGGCCGTTGCTAGACTCGGCCGGAGTCGAACGTTCTCGGGCTCGGCTGAGCTCAAGGGGGCAGCTCTTTCCCAGCGCGGGGCAAGCCGTTTCAGTCCCTTGGCTCGGTGCGGAAGGCAAGCAAGGTCAGGTCGTCCCTCTGTGGGGGAGGTAAGTTTAAACTGGTCATACTGGCGCTTTGTTGGGTTCTCTTGGTTTCGTTATTTATAAGGTCGAGGAAGCTTCTCCTCCCTCTGTACTCTGACCTGCTGAGGCCCCACCTGGAGCACTCTGCCCTGTTCTGGGCACTCGAGAACAAGAAGGACAAAGAACTACTGGGGGGAGTGCAGCACATGGCCGCTGAGGGGACTGGAACATCTCTCTTATGAGGAGAGGCCGAGGGAGCTGGGGCTATGTAGTGTGGAGAAGAGGAGGCTGAGGAGGAATCTGAGGAATGCTTACAAATATCTAAGAGGTGGGTGCCAGGAAGGTGGGGCCAGACTCTTCTCAGTGGTGGCCTGTGACAGGATGAGATACTGGGCATAAACTTGAACATAGCAAGTTCTGTGTAAACATGAGAAGGACTTTCTTCAGGAGTGGCAGACCACTGGAACAGGCTGCCCAGAGAGGTGGTGGAGTCTCCTCTGGAGAATTTCAAAGCCTCCCTGGACTTGTTCCTGTGTGATCTGCTTCAGGTGATACTGCTGTGACACAGGGATTGGACTTGATGTTATTCAGAGGTCACTTCCAACCCCCCGATTCTGTGATACCAGTGTGTTCTGTGGGTTGTAGGAAAGTGTGATAGCTCAGAAGGCTGTGTGATGCTAGCTCCTTTCCTGAAATGAACCAGAAGGTAGAAATGATAGAAACTCTTCTCCTTGGCCTGCTGATTTTTCTTCACACTGATTTCTAATAACTTGAAGTTTCACTTCAAAGAGGATCCTACTGAACATATGAAAAGCTACTCAAACATGCCAGAACTTGCAGGTTGCAGTAGTGCAGGGAAATGATGTTCAAGAGAAGGGACTAATGTTGTGTTGTGGGAAAGTGACTGAGCCTTTCTGAGGTGAATTTTTTTCTACTTTTGTTTCCCTTTTAATCCACAATTTAGCAAACCTGCTTTTATCATGAAAAGTGTGTGTTTTTCTGCTTTGAAATGATTCAATTTCACAGAATCACAGACATGTTCGGGTTGCAAAAGACGCCCACAAGTCCAACCATTATCCCTACTCTACAAAGTTCACCCTTAAACCATATCCTCAAGCACCGCATCCAAATGTCTTTTAAACACATCCAGGGTCGGTGACTCAAGCCACCTCCCTGGGCAGCCCATTCCAGTGCCTGACCACTCTTGCTGTGAAAAAATGTTTCCTAATGTCCAGTCTAAACCTACCCAGTGGCAGCTTGAGGCCATTCCCTCTTCTTCTATCACTAATTACCTGTGAGAAGAGAGCCTTTCCACAACATCCTTTCAGGTAGCTGTAGACAGAGATGAGGTATCCCTTCAGCCTCCTCTTCAAATTAAACAGCCCCTTGCAACATCTTACTCATCAGGGGAGGATTCCAGCTAACCCTTGCTGTTTTAAAAGATTTTTTTTTTTTTAATGATGTCCCTCCTCTTCCATGTGTGAGGTTTTTTTGATTCTTTCTGTGTGTTTTGCTGGCTTTCCTCTGAGGAGTCTTGGTTGGTTGGATTTTGTGTGTGTGATTTGATCTGGCTTTTTTACATGATTTTTGGGCATTTGGGGCCTCAACTCAGTATGAGCCTCCAATGTGCCCAGGTGGCAAAGAAAGCCAATGGCATCCTGGCTTGTATTGGAAATGCTGTGCCCAGCATGAGTATAGAGGTAATTGTTTCCTTATACTTGGCTCTGGTGAGGCCACACTGGGAGTATTGTGTTCAGTTTTGGGCACCTCATTACGAGAAGGGTGTGGAGGTCCTGGAGCGAGTGCAGAGGAAGGCAACAAAACTGGGGAAAGGCCTGGAGGATAAATCTTACGGAGAGTGACTGAGGGAGCTGGGGATAGTTTGAAAAAGAGGAGACTTGGGAGACCTCATTGCAGTCTACAGCTGCTTGAAAGAATGTTGTGAAGAGGCTGCTGCTGGTCTCTTGTAAGTAAATAATGATAGAAGAAGAGGGAATGGCCTCAAGCTGCCACTGGGTAGGTTTAGACTGGACATCAGGAAACATTTTTTCACAGCAAGAGTGGTCAGGCATTGGAATGGGCTGTCCAGGGAGGTGATTGAGTTGCTGACCCTGGATGTGTTTGAAGGTCATTTGGATGTGGTGCTTGGGGATATGGTTTAAGGGTGAATTTTGTAGAGTAGGGGTAATGGTTGGACTTGATGATCCTGGGAGTCTTTTCCAACCAAAATGTTTCTGTGATTCTTGGTTTGGTGTTTTGTTTTGTTTTGTTTTTTTTTGTGATTTGTTTATTTGTTTTGGGGATTTGTGATTTTTGAGGTGTTTGGGTTTTTTTGGTGAATCTTAAACTTTAAAAAAAAAGGACTTGTGCTTTTGGGAGTTGGAATATTTTGTGATTGTGTGTTTTAAATTATTATTATTTGAGATTTTATGAGATTTTTGTGTTTGTGATTTCTTTGAGGGGGTTGTGTGGCTTGTTTGGGTTTTTTTGTGATTTGTGTTTTTTTTATTTGATTGGGGTTTTTTTTGTTAGCTTTTGAGGGGTTTTGAACTTTCTTGGTTGTTTTTTTTTTTCCCCTTTCCATTTGATATCTCAGGCCAGAGAGCAGTGCACATTCCTACCAACCTGAATTCAAATTAATCAGCCAGCTAACCTTGATTTGCTTCTGTTCCTTCCCATCTATCCAGACTGGCTGGCATTAATCATATTAATAAAAATGGCATTAAAAATTACTGAGTTTTAAAAGGTACCTGACAGTGGTATTACCCACCAAGTTACAAGTCACTGTGCATGCATATTAATTACAAATTGTCTAAGATTTCAGTAAAAGCTCAAAGGAATGACTTTTTCCCTCCCTCCTGTATGTTGTTTGTAGTTTAGAAAGCTCCCTTTGTAATGAAAGATGTATCCTGTCCTAGTGCAGTTCTCTAATCTCGGTATGCTTTAATTTTGATAGATGACCCTCCAATGCTTTTACTCCACTAAGATTTGTAGTAATTAGAATGATTTTTAAATATGCTTTGTTTCCTGAACTATCCATGGTGACACCCATCTATCAGCAAATGGATTTGTTTACTCATTCCCCTTCATTTTAAAAAAAACAAAACAACAAACAAACAGGAAAAAAAAACCAAAACCACCAAAACCAGCGGGAAGTCAAATAGTTTGTATCAAGAGCTTAATCTTTGTTGCAACGTGGTGGAAGGAGCTTGTTCTAATTTATCTCACTCTAGTCACAGCTGCCTGTTTTTTGTGGGATTTTGCTCAGAAGTGGTGCACATTTTTCCAAAAGCTCTTCTTGTCCCTCCCCCAGCTCCAAGTAGTAGCACTGCTTGGATAAGAGTGGGAAAAAAAATGTTCACCTCCTGCATTCTAGATGCCTGCCAGTGGAAATTTGAAGCAGAAGATAGAATTCACTAGGCAGTGTGAATTCTACTCTCTCTCTTCCTTCCATAGTTGCTTGCTTTTTTCCCTCTCTTCTTCCCTTCCTTATGTGTGTGTTTATTTTTTGTTCTTTTTTTTCCCCTCTTTATCCCTCCTTCCCTCCCTTCCATGTATTGTTCCTTCCCTCCCTTCTAGGTTTTGCTCTTGTTCCTTCTCTCTCTTCTTTCCTTTTATGTATTTTTTTCCCTCTCTCCCACCCTCACTTCCTTCCATGGATTTTTCTCTTTCCCTCCCTCCCATGTTTTTTCCCCCTCTTTCCATAGGTTGTGGTTTTTTTTTTCTCTCTCCATTTTCTTTTTCTCATAATGCATCCTTGCACATCTGAACCCAGGCTGTATTTTCAGTGCAGAATATTTATTAACAGTGCTTGCACAGGTTGTCCTCCTGTGTCATTCCCTGCCTTTGGAGATCAGGACATCCGTTCTCAGGAATGTGTCACTGTTTTGCTGCTGTTTAGTCAGCCACTTTCTCTGTCCTGTTTTCTTTTTCATAAGACTTCCTTTTCCTTCTAGTCTGAGTCTTCGTGTTCAGTCTGCTTGTTCAGATCTCTTCTCTCTCCTTCCCTGCACCTCAGCTTTTCTGTAGATTTTTAGATCTCTCCCTCGTTTTCTGGAATGCTCTTTTTGCTCTTTTTCCCCCTCTTTGCCTTTTTTTTTTTTTCTTTTTTTTTTGGTCAGCCTTTGTTCCCTGATGTGTCTGATGATGTTGCTCTGTACCACTTCCCCTCATCCTCCCCTCAGAGCCTCTTTATGAGGTTTCCTCCCTGTCCCTGACCCCTAGCCACCTCATTACAGCGAGATGAGTACCAAAGCAGAGGATGCTCTCCTGCTGTTGTGCAAAGCAACAGGCTGCTTGCCCTCAGATGCACCCAGCTCTATCAACACTTCAGTGCAGGCAGAGGCAGGAAAGCAGAGGAGTGCAGCTGGTGGGTGAGTGGTGGCTGCCAGCCCAGAGGAGACAGCAATAACCTTGTCTCAGAAGGGAGGGGGGTGGCTTGTGGAGCAGGCTGTAATCTAACACATGCTCCTAGCTGGCAGACATGTGAGGGAGACCTGAAGCTCCATCAGATATGAGACTGATGTGGGAAATACAAATTACAGCCTGGAGTGCCATCTATGGATGTGCCCTTGCCTTTTGCAAGCATGATGTTTGCTGGGCTTCTGCTCGCTCATACCTGGCTGGTCAGGATATCTAAGATCATCAAGTTCAACCATGAACCTAACACCACTGTGGCCATTAAATCATGTCCTAAAATGCTATGTCCACACATTTCTTGAACACCTCCAGGAATGATGAGTCCTCCACTTCCCTGAAGCCTGTTCCAAAGCCTGACCACTCTTGCAGCAAAGAAACTTTCCTAATATTAAACCTAAACCTCTCCTGGCCATTTCCTCTCCTTCTAGCACCTGGTATTAGGGAGAAGACACCAACCTCCACCTCACTCCAGCCTCCTTTCAGGCAGTTGTCAAGAGCAATGAAGTCCTCCCTTCAGCCTCCTCTCCCCCAGACTCAACAATCCCAGTTCCCACAGCTGCTCCTTGCCAGACTCTTCTCCACACCCTTCACCAGTTTTCTTGTGTTTTCTAAACATCAGTGCCCTTCTTGGAGTGAGTGGCCCAAAACTGAACTCAGTATTCAAGCTGGTTTCACCCACTATTTAAGAAGTGGCAAAACTTCACCCCAGCAAAATCTGTACCACCACTTGCCAGTGCCTGGAGATAGGCAATGAGCCTGGAAGGGTCCTGACTTGAATAACAGCGGAAGAAAATGTTTCCTTCCTGGGTAGGTTAATAATCAGATCATATTAACAAGTGAAATTTGATTAGACTTCTGATTAGGGAAGAGTAAGCCATGAGTTTGAAGCTTGTTGTGTCAACAGAATAGATTAGCTTCAGTCTGACATTCTGCTCTCAGTAAGAAACTGGTAATAAAATTAGAGTGTTTGACTTCCTCCTGAGGTTCTGAACTTAATACAGGGCTTGGAGACAATTGGAAAATATCATGGGATGTGCACTGGGACAACAACCAGGCAAAAAGACTATCAAATCTCTTAATTGCAATAAAAAATACTAATAAGGGAGGAGAGAGATATTTGCCTTTAATGAATGAAGTAAAAATTTGTCGGTTTGGAAAAATCTGGTAGGTTGCTGTTGTTTTCCTAAGTTGACTACTCAGATGTCCCATCTGAAGAGCCCTGAGATCATTGTTTTGCAAGGTTTTATTTCTACAGAATATAGGAACATAGAAATAACTAAGACATCACAGATTGCAGCCCAGGACAATGCTGAAAAAATCCCAAACTTCTGACAGCTGAACCTTTTTGTCAGAAAGTGTTGAAGTAAGCAGTGTCACCAGCAACAAGCAGCTTCCAACATTATGTTACCTGGCATGGTAATGAAATTTTGATTTATTTTGTTTGTTGGTTTTACTGAGAACAGAGTTAAAAAGTGATGGAAATAATTCCTGAAATTATTATTTTGCTACTGTTGAGCCTGGCTACTTTCAGCCAGGGCTTAGAAATGGGTTTTCCTTCACCTTTACTCTGCCCTAGTGAGACCAAGCTTGGAGTACGGTGTTCAGTTCAAGGGAGAAAGAGAACTACTAGAGAGAGCCAAATGGAGGCTATGGATATAATGAAGGGACTGGAACATCCATCTGATGAGGAAGGGCTGAGAGATCTGAGGCAGCTTAGCCTATAGAAGAGAGGGCTGAGAGGAGATCTGATCAGTGTTTACAAATATCTGAATGGTGGGTGGCAAGAAAAAGGGGCCAGTCTCCTTTCAATGGTGTCCTGTGATAGGACAAGGGGAGAAGAGCACAAACTGGAACCCAGGAAGTTCCACCTCAACATGAGGAAAAACCTCTTTGCTGTGAGAGTGCTGGAGCCCTGGAGCAGGCTGTGGTTGTGGCGTCTTCTTTTCTGGAGGCTTTCCAAACCCACCTGGAAGTGTGTCTGTGTGGCTTGCCCGAGGTGATCCTGCTTTGGCAGGGTGGTTGGACTCAGACTGCAGAGTTCCTTGCCAGCCCCCACTGTTCTATGATTCTACAATCTCCACATGCTGAACTGTTGTTATTTTGCCATTCAAACCAATGCCATCACAATGCAGTGTATCAGCTGTTAAAGAGTGTAAATGCCTAACATATTAAGAAATATAAATAAATGCCTAGCTCACTTCTCTCATCAGAATAGGACCTGGTGACAGTGTGATTAATCATAGGCCGTAAGGGAAAAAGAAACCTATTAATGCTGCCTGGCTCTCCAGATACTGATGCTGTGCTGGGAGGAAATGATCTCTGACGTGAGAGAAAGGCTCACTGCTAATTCAAAAAAGCAAAATTCCACCTACTGTCAAGAATGATTAGTGAGCAGAAGGCTGTGGTGTGATGACTGATTGATCTTTGTGGCTAATCAACTTAACTGCCTACACTCAACCCTCCCATTAACGTTACCTGTGATATTTTAGGTTGTTCCCCCTGCCCCAGATTTGTTCAGACAGGACACTTTTTCCCTTGGCACAGGCTCACTCCACCCAGTTTGGGCACCAAAAGTGTGAGAAGGTGAATAATTAAAAACCTTTATAGTGAGGGTGATGAGACACTGGTATATTGGCAGGGTGGGAGGCTGTGGATGTTCCCCTCCCTGGAGGTGTTCAAGGCCAGGTTGGACGAGGCCTTGAGCAACCTGCTCTAGTGGAAGCTGTCCCTGCCTGCAGGAGAGTTGGAACTAGATGATCTTTAAGGTCCCCTCCACCCAAACTGTTCTATGAATCTCTCTCTTCTCAGATCAAAAGAGCTCTGCTTCTGATTATTATTTCAGTCACTGATGCAACTGAGTGTGCACTGTACACAGTGTTTTGCTTTCCTGGCATAGTTAACAACATCACTTTAGAGGGCAAGAAGATGGGAGAAAAACAATTCTACATTTCATGGAATCACAGAATGTCTTGAATTGAAACGGACCTTAAAAATCACTTGGTTCTAATCCCCCTGCCGTGGGCAGGGACACCTCTCAGTAGACCAGGTTGCTCAAAGCCTCATCCAGTCTGGTCTTAAACATTTCCAGGAATGAGACATTGACAGCTTCCTTGGGCTGTATACCAGTACAAACTGAGGAAAGTAGTGATGGAAACTAACATGATGGCAACAGTTCCATTTCACAACTTCATCTCATTTCAGCATCACCCTTGTTTATGTTTTATTAGTGATGATGACCTATCTGTTGGGCTTGCTCTGATGAAGTCCAGCAGCAGATGGCAAATAGTAACAGAAAACATAGGTCTTGCATATCAGAGGCAGAAGAAGTCAATTCATTTCAAACTGCAGTAAAAGCTTCCTTACAGCTCTCATAAATTAAACTTATCTTTATTCCTATAATCCTGTTTTAAGGAAGCAGAATTTTTTCCAGGTTATGCAAAAAATATTTGCAAGTGTCTCCCATGTACCAGAATACAGTAATTATGATGTGCTCATTACTGTGGCTCACAGACACATCCCTTGCACTGCCTCATTCTTGGCTCAGAGAAGAAAACTTGCTAGATTAATTTGTCCTTTTTCTATTAAGGCTGCTTGTATCTGGATGAGCAATATTTCACATGAATCTGGTCCTACTGTCTCACCATCCTCACTGTAAAGAACTTCTTGCTAGTTTCTCATTGACTTTTTCTCCTCATTCCTCTTTGAATTTCATTGTGGTGGATTTAAATCAGCTTCTTTTCTGTGCTGCATTGCAACTCAGCTACCTCTGTCTATTGCACAACTGATTCATTTGGCCATGAACTGTATGGATTTTGTCCTCCTTTGGATTGCTTAAAATGAACCTATGGTAGGGAGCAAGATAACCTGCTGTAACTGTAGGGGTTGTAGTTTGAGGTCTTTACAGGAAGCCTGAATGTTGTGCAAAGCACATACCAAGGGCAATGCTTTGTAATCCATCAGTTGGGAGAGAGCAGGGTGGTGTATGCAAACAGGAACAGGCTAGCCAAATGAGTTGCTGTCATGTGCAGACTTGTCAAGCAGAAGACAGCAAAGTGCTTGTACTTAACTGGGACCAGGCAATGGCACTATAGTAGATCATCATCAAGTACCTAGAGAGGTTTGTCTTAGCTAGCATGTCTGATCTGGATAGCTGTAGGGTAGTTTGTCTTGCAAGGCCACTCTCAGGTCACTGAGAGCAGGAACACCAGATAAAGCAGAGGTTGCTTCAGCACTAATATCAAAGCCACTGAATTTGGGTACAGATGTATCAAAATTGGGACCAGCAGAGAAGAATTAGAAGCAAGTTGTTCGTTTGAGAGGGGACTGAATTAGAAGCAAGTTGTTTGTTTGGGAGGGGAAAGGCTGGAGAAAAGGAGGTACAAAGGGAGTGAAAAAAGGTGGCTTCAGAAATGGAAAAAGAGCATGAACTTTCACAGATAGTCATGTAGCTGTCTCACCAGCCCAAGGCCACTAGCATGCCAGAGAGAACCCTTAGGGCAACTAGAAGGACTAGCTGTCAGATCTGCTTTGGAAAGAAGTAGGAGGGTAAAGCAACACCATAATATGACATGGTGTGGGGAGAGAAGGGAGACAGGTTTATGTTTCAGTTGGAGTGGTATGCAGCTGACAGAATTTAAGAGTGATAGCAACTTTGCAGATGTGTGTAATAGAAATCCATGGAGTATGAATTGATAGCAGCAGTTCATTTATTAGGTTATTTGACTTTATTAATAACAGGACAACAAAGCTGGTGAAGGGTCTGGAGAAGAAGTCTTATGAGGAGCAGGTGAGGGAACTGGAGTTGTTGAATCTGGAGGAGAGGAGGTTGTGAGAAAACCTCATTGCTCTCTACAACTGCCTGAAAAAAAAAACTGGAGTAAAGTGAAGGCCATTCTCTTTTCCCTAGTATCAGGTGATAGAACAAGAGGAAGTGGCCTGAAATTGTGCCAGGGGAGGTTTAGGTTGGACATTAGGAAAAACATCTTTGCTGCAAGAGTGGTCAGGCATTGGCACAGATTGTCCAGGGAGGTGGTGGAGTCACCATGCCTGGAGGCATTCAAGAAACATGTGGACAGGGCGCTTTGGGGCATGGTTTAATGGTCTTGGTGGCATTAATTCAGTGGTTGGACTCAATGATCTTAGAGGTCTTTTCCAACCAAAACAATTTTATTATTCTATAGTAGATTAAATAATAATTCTTGTAGTCCCTATCAGTTATCTTTCAAGTCTGCCATATAAAGAAGAGTCAAACCCCTGAGGCAACAACTTATCAGGTAACTCCTCTGAAATTAGACCTTCATAACTCTGTCTCTGTAGAACCCAGGACAGTAAGGAGGTGCTATAACTATATCTTAAATATCAGTCTAATTCCTCCCTTTATTTCTTCCATAGTAGTCTGTCTTCTTTTTAATTCCTCCTTAAAGGTGATATATTCAGTTTAAAAGTCTCTCATTTGCCCTGGTAAATATTTGGCTTTCAGTTAGTTTCAGTTTATAGTACCTGTTTCAGGGCAGAGATGTTTGTAAATTTATACCTGGAAGTTTATAACCAGCTTTCCAAATCTGTTTGGATATTTTGCAGCTGCCACGGAGGATTTTTTTCCCCCTTCCTGTCAAGTTTACATATGATGGTTTAGTTTCTTTTTGAGCAAGGTCTCATTCCTGAATTTGTTTCCTTTTGAATCTTTTCTAATAGTTCTTTGTCAGATTAAATGTCTTTCTGTGATTCTATGACTCAAAATACATAGAAGGACCAGAGAATCATAGCAAGGACCTCTAAGATCATTGAATCCAACCATTAATCCTACTCTACCAAATCCCCCAAGCACCACATCTACACGTCTTTTAAACACCTCCAGGGATGGTGACTCCTCCACCTCCCTAGACATCCTATTCCAAATCTGACCACTCTTTCAGTGACTAGATTTTTCCTAATATCCAGCCCAAACCTCTCCTGGCACAGTTTCAGGAGTCATTTCATTATTTGTTCGATCTCAGTTCCTGACAGTATGTCTCATACCACATCTGTTCTGCTGGTTTACTTTTTTGCATTAGCCAGAGTTTAGTGCTTTTCTCACGTGGATGAGCAGCAGTAACACATAATGGGTGTGCTATCTGCAGTAGTTTTCCCCCCACCCTGCTATGCTGCCCTGGTGAGACCAAATCTGGAGTATTGTGTCCAGTTCTGAGAAGGATGTACTAGAGAGTGTCCAATAGAGGCTAGGAGGATGATGAAGGAACTGGAACATCGGTCTGATGAGAAAAGGCTGAGAGACCTGGAGCTGTTTAGCCTGGAGGAGAAAAAGCTAAGAGGAGATCTGATTAGTGCTTACAAATACTTTGAGGGTGGATGTTAAGAAGAAGGGGCCAGTCTCTTTTAAATGGTGCCCAATGATAGGACACAGGGCAACAAACTCAACACATACTGTCCCACCTCAACATGAGAAGAAACTTCTTCACTGCTGCTGGAGCACTGAAACAGGCTGCCCAGAGGAGTTGTGAAGTCTTTCTCTGTAAATGTCAAGACTTACCTGGACATATTCCTGTGTGGCCTGCCCTAGGTGACCCTGTATTGGCAGGGGGCTTGGACTGGATGATCTCCAGAGTTCCCTTCCAACCCATACCATTCTAAGATAGTTCACTGTTTCTTTGGCCAGCAAAAAATGGCCATGCCTCACATTTCATGTGGATTTATTAGGGGCATTTTTATGCCGGATTACTTCTTAGACATGTCTTGTGTCAAGATTTAGTTGGCTGAAAGAACTGAATGCATTGAAATATCATTTGAGAAGGATTTATTAGTTAATAGTACCTTGAAATGCACTTGAATATTTTTCCTCATGTAAATGTTTTTGCACTGATAGCTCAATTATTTATTATCATAAGGGTAGTTCTTTGCATAATGAGGAAGTTGAGCTGTTTTGGTTTGGTCCCAGTATCTTTCAGAGTTGAAGTGGCTCATCCTTTGAGCAACCTAGGCTAGTGGGAGATGTCCTTGCCCATGGCAATGGGGTTGGAACCAAATGTTCTTTAAGGTCCCTTTCAACCCAAACCATCTCATGAATCTATGAATGTCTTGCTGAGTATTAGAGCAACCTAGTCTAGTAGAAGGTGTCCCTGCACATGGCAGGAGTGGTTGCAACCAAACAATCTTTATGGTTCCTTGCAACTCAAACTATTCTATTGTATTTATCTGTGTTCCTCTCCAGGCTGATTATTTTCACAGATCACAAGAAAGTTGGTTTTGGTTTTATTTTGATTTTTGTTTTGTTTGTGTTGTGGTTTTTGTTTTGGTTTTTCTTTTTGTTCATCTCTGAGCTCTGTGATGAATTATACTGATGGCAAACATTAAAAAGGTTCTCTTGGTACCTATGGTTGACGTTGGATTAGTTCATCTAGTTCTGGTCCAGGTGCTTCTGATGAGCCAGCCATTAGACCTTCCTTAAAACTTGGGAAGGAAATACATCCTGCTTAATCCCAGCTCTTTACATGCTTTCTGTGATGGTTGAAGTTACTTTCCGGCATTTAAATCTCTATCCTGCTGCACCTGGAACTAGATGGATTTGTTAATTTGTTGAGTTTGCCTCCACCAGATACTATAAATTGCTCCCTCTCAGGAGCTATATATAGAGATTTGATAGCTTCTGTCCTGGTTTGGGCTGGAATAGAGTTTATGTTTTTCCCAGTAGCTGGTGGAGTGCTGTGATTTGGATTTCACATGAGAACAGTATTGATAATACAATGATGGTTTAGTTGTGGTTTAAGGATTTTTCAGCTTCTCATGAGGCAGACCCGTTGCTTTCTACAACTCCCTGATAGGGGGCTGGAGTAAAGTGAGAGTCATTCTCTTCTCCCTAGTATCTAGTGATAGAATGAGAGGAAGTGGCCTGAAACTGTGCCAGGAGAGGTTCAGGCTGGAGATTAGGAAAAAATTCTTTCCTGCAAGAGTGGTCAGGTGTTGGCACAGATTGTCCAGGGAGGTGGTGGAATTGCTGTCACTGGAGATGTTCAAGAAAGGTGTGGCCATGGCACTCTGGGACGTGGTGAGCCGTGGTGGTGTTAGGTTTACAGTTAGACTCATTGATCTTAGAGGCCTTTTCCAACCACAGCTATTCTATTTACTGGCAACTTTGCTATTTCACTTTTCCTTTCTCTCACACATACCTCCCCCCACCTCCTCTTTTTTTTTTTTTTCTTTTTTTTTTTTTTGACTGAATGATTGGGTTTTTTTTTTTCAGGCAGAGAAAGGGAAGTGGTTCATGAATGTCACTTTTTCATGAGCTTCTAACCACTACTGCAAACTTGTACTCCTTACCTCTGCCTATAGCATGTGTAAAAATGGCAGTTCAAACAAGATAACTGATTTTCCACTGTTGTTCCTGATGTGCTTTAGGTACATCTGTGACCCAGCATTGTGCAGAAGGCACACAGCAAAATGGATTACTTCAAGGTAGACCAAGTAAAGGTTAGAAAGATATTGCACATAGAGTTGGAATTACCTTCTCCTGTGCACTGTTTATCTTCTATCAGATCTGTCTGATCTGACTTCCATATCCTGTTTCTTTCTTGTTTGATGAGTGTAGTCAATTCGGCCAGTTGTGTTTGTTGCATGTGTGTTTACTGTGTGGAAATGAGTGTGATTCTTCTTTATTTGGAGTAATAACATCAGGGAGAGAGCTTTTAAATCAAAGTGAGTGAAACTGGATTTGTGGAAATATTTTGGCTATATGAGGTTTCATTTGATTCTTTAATTCATTTAATTTCCTGAATTTAGAGTCAATTACGTTCTTCCTCTTTAAACGTGTTCTGCTGTCCATGCTAGACTAGCTCCTCCTGTGATGGATGCAAATACTAATGAAATCTTGGGTCCAGTGTGTAGACATTATTATAACACAAGCTGAATGTGTAGTTGCTTTCTGGAGAAAACAAATTGTCATCAGTGATGCACCCATGCAGGTGATTAATTGACTGCTTCAGTGAGAACTCCAGTGCAGGAAAAAAAAAGAGGGTTAGGATGAGGTGAGTTTGAGCTGAGGGAATCATTGGTCTTGGTCTGGAGTTGTAGTTGGTCTCTTTTAATGTAAGCTGTATTACATAGAGTTATTTCTTTATATATATATGAAAAAGAGAGAGAACAGATGTGTCCATCTAACCTGGGTTGGATGGGCCCTTGGACAACCTGGTCTAGTTGAAAGTGGCCTTGCCCGTGTCAGAGGGGTTGGTGATCTTTATGGTCCCTTCCAAATCAAACTATTCAATGATGATTCCTTGACTGTATTTTTGTCTTACTAGTAAAAGTAAATAGATGGAAGTGACTGTATTTAAATGGAATTTCATAGTCATAAAGATTGGAAAAGATCTCTAAGATCATAAAATCCAACCTCCCACCTGACCATGTCCTGAAGTGCCACATCTACTTGTCTTTTGAACTCCTCCAGGGATAGTGACTCCACTGCCTCCCTGGGCAGCCTGCTCCGATGCCTTACCACTCTCTCAGCACAGAGGTTCTTCCTAATGTCCAATCTAAAACCTCTCCTGGTGCAGCTTAGGGGCCAGTTTAATCTGTTAATTCTCAGAACAATAGGCTTTTACTTCATTCCTTCTGCTCTCTCAAGTCCAGGTTTGGTTTGTATGCATCACAAATACATGGACTGGAATACATAAAATGGGATGACATCCGCAAGTGTAAGACTTGTGCTGGTTCCATTAGAAAGATAAGATTGCAAATGTCTTTTATTTAATGTCACTTCTAGTTGTATGAGTTAAAGGAAAAGGGTTAACAAAAAAAAAGGCAGAAAAGGCTTTGGCACATAGGTGCAGTAGTATCATAGATTCATAGGATACTTTGGGTTGGAAGGGACCTTAAAGATCATTTAGTTCCAAGCCCACTGCCATGAGCAGGGACACCTTACACTAGACAGTTTGCTTGTTCAGCTTGTCCTTGAACATCTCCAGGGAGGGAGCATTCAAAGCCACAGAATCACAGTATGGTATGGGTTAGAAGGCACCTCTGGAGATCATCAAGTCCAACCCCAATGTGTTATGATGCCTTTGTAGCATCGATTAGATTCTGTAAATTAAATTTTCCCAGCTTTTCCAAACCAGCCTATTTTATGTTTATAATTGTGGTAAGGACAATAAAAGGCAACCAAGAGCACCAAAGCTGGTGAATAGTCTGGACAACAAGTTTTATGAGAAGCAACTGAGGAACTGGGGTTGTTTAGTCTGGTGGAGGTTGAGGAGAGACCTCGTTGTTCTCTACAACTGCCTGAAAGGAGATTGGACTGAGGTGGGAATCAGCATCTTCTCCCTCGTATCGGGTGATAGCGTGAGAGGAAATGGCCTGAAATTGTGCCAGGGGAGGTTTGGGTTGGATATTAGCAAAAATTCCTTTGCTGCAAGAGTGGTCAGGCATTGGAACAGGCTGCCCAGGGAAGTGGTGGAGTCACCATGTCTGGAGGCGTTCAAGAAATGTGTGAATGTGGCGTTTTGGGACATGGTTTAATGGCCAAGCTGATGTTAGGTTGACAGTTGAACTCGGTGATCTCAGAGGTCTTTTCTAACTGAAACAATTCAGTAATTCTATAAACTGCTGGTATTTATTTTTGAGGTGCTTTGGCATTTCTCAACTAAATGTCCTACAAATAAAGCAAAGATGGCAAGGGCAGCAATCTCTACAGAACAGAGGATGTAAAAATGAGCACTGGGACAGGGAACAGAGGATGATAGAAGACTAAGCTGTGGAACATGGGAGCAGGCAAAACATTTGGAGCTTGAGTTTTTTTATAAGAACACAAGGACAGGCTAAATGTTAGGGGGTTGGGTGTTTCATGAGAGATCCATTACTGTGTCCTCACTAAGGGAATAAAATCCTTTCATTTGTCAGGTTCTATCTTTTCAGGCTGAAAATCATTACTAAAGCAAAGTGAAGGGCTCACTGCTAACAGAATAAATGTATCTGTTTAAAATGTAAATGAGAAAAATGCATGAATTACAGGATATTTAAAGAGTTGTGAGTGGATGGACTTAGTGTGATTTTAAAAAACAGAAGACTTGGACATAATTTGGTAGTAAGTAATAAGCTTAGTTTCTGTTTGTCTGATAATCTGAAATGTAGCAAATAATTATGTGTGCTGCATGGCACAGCTAAAGGGTGTGTGTGTGTGTGCATGGTGGGTTGTCAAACTATTTGCAGTCTGTCTGCCTCCTCCCTTCTTACCCTCCATCTGAAACAAGACAGTGCCCTCAATCCCTGGCAGACCATTCTGAGGGAAGGCTGAAGTAGACTTAGCACCGAATGATCACAGAATCGCAGACCTCTTTCAGTTGGAAAAGGCCTCTAAGATGGTTGAGTCCACCTGTAAGCCTGACATCACAATGGCCATTAAGCTGTGTGCCGAAGTGCCATGTCCACACATTTCTTGAACACCTTTCTGCGCAGCCTGTTCCAATGCCTGATCACTCTTGCAGGAAGGAAATACTCCCTAATCTCCAACCTAAACCTCCCTTGACAAAATTTCAGGCCATTTCCTCTCATTCTGTTACCTGATACTGGGGAGGAGACAAATCCTCACCTCACTCCAACCTCCCTTCAGGCAGTTGTCGAGAGCAATAAGATGTCTCCTCAGCCTCCTCTTCTCCAGACTAAGTACCCCCGGTTCCCTCAGCTGCTCCTCACCAGATCTGGTGAAGGGTCTGGAGAACAGCTTTGTTGCCCTTCTCTGGACATTCTCTAGCACTTCAATGTTCTTCTTGTAGTGGGGGGCCCAAAACTGAACCCAGGATTCAAGGTGCAGCCTCACCAGTGCCTGGTACAGGAGCATGATCATTTTCTTGCCACTGTGACACAGCTGGCCACGTTATTGTGACAGGCAGGCCAGAATGCTGGTGACCCTCTTGGCTACTAGAGCACACTGCTGGTTCATGTTCAGCTGGCTGTAAACTAGCTCCCCAAATCCTTTTCTGCCAGGCAGCTCTACAGCTAGTCTGCCCCAAGCCTGAAATGTTCATGGAGTTGCTGTGATGCAAATGCAGGACCCAGCAGCTTGAAAATGTGGATGACTTTCAGGGTGTTAGGAGATTGCACTTCATTAATCACCTCCTCTGTAGCTTCCATCATCTTCTGCCTGGAGGAGAACTACAGAATCACAAAGTGTTAGGGGTTGAAAGTGACCTCTGGAGATTGAGTCCAAGCCCTCTGCCAAAGTAGGATCAGCTAGGGCAGGCTGCACAAGAATGCATCCAGATGGCTTTTGAAAGTCTCCAGAAGAGAAGACTCCACAAGCTCTCTGGGCAGCCTGTTCCAGAGCTCCATCATCCTCACCACAAAGAAGTAGCTTCTCATGTTGGGGTGGAAACTCCTGTGTTCTCAACTTATACCTGCTGTTCCTTGATCTATCACTGGACACCACTGAAAAGAGACTGACATCTACCATGCAGGTATTTGAAGATGTCTGTAAGATCCCCTCTCAGCCTTCTCTTCTTAAGACTGAACAGCCCCAGTTCTCTCAGTGTGAGAAACCTGCACTGGGGTAAGTCTTGGAAACAAGCAGACCTGGCTGGAGATGCAGTCTTGTCAAGAGAAAATCCAGGAAGCATTTGCACAGATGCAGTTGATAGAAGAGGTTGTGATCTCATTTCATGTCACTGCTTAATCTTAGCCGAGATAATTATATACATATGGCTGTCTAAACATGAAGTCAACAGGAAGGTATCCAGCTACACGTGATACTGCAAGTCAATTAGATTAAACTGCAGCAGCCAGCAGCTAAGGATATTAGGGGAGTATCAGATGTTCCCTGACAAAATTTATCTTCAAAAAAAGACAACAATTTTATATTTGCTTATTCATTCTTTGCCCATCTCTGTGGGCCAGCACCACTGCAGACAAAACTCAGATTTTTGGGGGTTGGACTTGATGATGTCTTGAGGTCCCTTCCAACCCCTACCACTCTGTTAGTATCTCATAATGTTCATGTAATAATCAATACAGACTTTAAAGCTACTTACTTTATTTCTAGGTATCTAATATTTCAAAGCATGACAGAATGAAGAGTCTTTGTCCAGAAGATGTAACATTCTGCCTATTCCAGATGGAATGCTGACTTGATGTTGGCAGGTCACAGATAATGCTCAAGATGATCAAGTGTGGATCAGTTGTTTTACTGGCCTGCAGACTGGTAAGCATGTCACATTTGTTAGGGGTCTGCAGGGGATTAAGGAGAAGTGTTAAGGAGATCTTTTGTTTGGAGTGTGTGTGTGGGAAGTCATGCTTTACTGCATCTCCAGCAAGCACAGTAGCTGTAGGTGCAGTGAAGCTCTAGAACAAAGGCTGTTCTGCAATACTCAGAAAATGTCCCTGCTGGGTTTTTTTTTTGTCAAATTGACCCCAAGTACTTTGCTCTTGAGAATCCCTCACTGGCCACACCATTGGCTCATCTCTGTGTGAGTGTACTAATAGTGTCTCGTGTAGACTGCAGGACAGCTAGAGTGCTGGTACTTCCTCTGGGAACTTACAGACTTGATTGGGAAGTCCACAGGGTATTTTTCTGCCTTTGCAGCATGCAGACAAACCTACTGTTTTATTTAAAGCTCAGTGTGCAGACACAGAACCACAGAATTGTTTTGGTCAACTTAACACCATCGTGGCCATTAAACCGTGCCCCGAGGTGCCATGTCCACATACCTCTTGAACGCCTCCAGAGACTCCAGCACCTCCCTGGGCAGTCCATTCCAATGCCTCACCACTCTTGCAGCATTTTTCCTAATATCCAACCTAAACCTCCCTTTGCACAATTTCAGGCCATTTCCTCTTGTTGTAGAGTGAACTGACACCACACATTCTCTTAATTTCCCAGCCATAAAGCAATAGGATGTTTTCTCTCACTCCCTGCTGTCCTGCTTTAAAACCATTTGTGAGCAGGGATTGTTGTTTCTTTGCCTGTGTAGCAAGCTGACGAAATTGAACTCCTCTATGGTGTATAAAATGAAGTTCAGACTCGTAGACTAATTAAGATCTAACATCATCAAGTTTAACCTTCTACCCATCATCTCCATGACCACTAGACAAAACTACATTTTTGAATCATAGAATTGTTTTGGTTGGAAAAGCCCTTGGCCCTTTAAAATCAAGTCCAACTATAAATTTGACTTTTCCCCCCCAAAAGAAGAATCTTACTAGGATGGACAGATAGATGTGGGTTGTATTTTTAATCAGGTCTCAAGTAAACACCTATGTGGTCAGCTTTTGGAAGGCATTCTCTAAGCAAATGCTTATGCTTTCTAGGTCCTGACCCTCTGGTTCCAGAGCATGCCCACAGACCCACAGAGCTTCATGAGACTCTTTGCCCCAGACTCCACAAGGCTCATTGGTAGGATCAGAGTAAGACACAGCACGAGCTCCAGGTAAGTGCCTTTCTTCATGTTCAGATGTGTTTTTGTGAACTGAGATATCAGACAACACATGAAGACATACTTCAGTTTTATTGTTGTTTAGGCATGGATAGAAACATTTAATTTTGCACTCTTGGTTCTTGAAACGTGCCCGTAGTGAACTTGGAGCAGTGAAAAAAACTTAGCCCCTAGGACTGAAGATTTAAAGTGCATAGGAGATCTACCAGAATCCCAAAAGGTGAGGAGCTGTTGTCATTCCTTTCTCGTAGTAGCTGTGGAAGGTGAAAGACTTTTTTTGTCTTCTTCTCTCCCTTGTATTGCCCAGACAGCAGTATGAAAGTTTTCAGCCCTTCCCTATGCTTTCCCTTGTCTTTGGAGACTTCTTGTTCAACAACTTACTTATTTGTAGTGTCATTGACAAAGACAAGTTGCAGACTCCTTCATAGGACCCTGTCACAACTTCCCCTGTTCAGAGTCACGCCTACCTCATGAGTTTAAGTGTTAGCAGTTGGCAGTGTTCTTGCACCAAAGAAAGAAAGGAAAAAAAAAAAATGAAGATACATATTTTATATATAAGTAACTTCTTTTTTTTTTGTGTGTGTGTGTTCAGGTTTTATTTTGGAAAAAAAACAGGTGTTTAAAATTTTTTTTTTAGAATTTTTTTAACAAAATTCTAAAAAGGAAAAAAAAATCACAATATTTACAGAGATAACAGAATGGCTTAGCCATGCAAAACAAATTACTTTGGTTTTGATTCATATTTTTTTTTCCTTTTCCCCCATTTTACTTTGGTTTAAATATTGACCAAGATTATAATCTCTTTCTAGTCTTTTTTTTTTTTGCCAAATAAACAGTAACAAATCAAAGATTAGAGGCATATAACAGGATTGCCCTCTAATATTTTATACAGCATAGAGTTTATAGGACATCTTATGTATTTAATCCATGCCAATGCACTACAGGAAGCTTTTATTAAGACATCAGTCACTACTGCCCAGAGACATTTAACATTTTACAAATTTACAAGTAACAGTGTTTCCTTCTTCCCCCCTAAATAATGCAAAAGTGGCAAAATACTTTTCCTAATGTCCATCTGGTTCACTTTATTTATTCCCTACCAGTCTATAAAAACTTAACTTTTGCCCTGGATATTTGTAAATGGAAACCTGATGTTCTGCTTATTCTACGTTTCCCTCCAACAAAGCTGCCTCTTCCTTCCTTCTCCAAACTAACCTTCTGCATAGAATTAAACTTCCCTCCCTTAAGCACAACTTTCTAATGGCCATTTACCCTAAAAATGTTTTCTTACCAGTACCATTCTAAAAAGTCCCTCGAGCATAAAATATGTTCTTATAAAGTTACAAACTTGAATGTAACTAAAGATACATAGACATTTAATTGTTACAGTTATATGTACTGTCTGATAAATTAGGTACCAGTTAAAAACACTAAAATTATCTCAAGGTGCATTCAATATCTGTAGCATAGTTAACAAAAACACACAAAAAATATATATATATATTTCTATTCTTGTGGGGGAAAAAAAATGCAGCTTTGATATGACCACTTTTAAAGGTTCCAAATTCTGAAATGAAGTTACAGTACTTTAAGGCAGCAGATAACATAAAGGAATTAAAATTAATCCAGACTTCCAGTTCCTTTAGCCTAATTTCAACATGAAAGATGACTGATAACCTATCAATAAAACATCTTGCTCTAGAGGAAAAGGATTATCAGCCACTCTTTGTACACAGGCTAAAAAGTTTTCATTTTCACTTCCAGGCTTCTTCATGGAAACTCTTACTCTTTCTGGCTGTTTAGCTTCATGGTTTTTTTTTTTCCTCTCTCTTAAAAAATGTTCACTTTTTATTAACAGTTTCATTTTATTCATGTCACAGTTGTCACCTTTCCTCTTTCCTGTGATTTCAAAGAATGAAAAAAGGAGTTTGACATTTTTCATTTAAGACAACTCTTACACTCTAGGTACTTGCTACAAAGCAGAGGCATCACTGATAACAATCAGAATTAGACATGTACCTGCTCAAAAAGGGTGTCGTAAAAACAACTGAAATCAAACCATTACACTATACATCAGATTAACAGCAACTCCCAGAACAAAGCCTTACAGTGTATAAAAATAGCTACGTAAAAAATTTACATAAAAGGCAAACAAAAAGAAATCTTCAGTGCAGACATTTACAAAAAAAAAAGGAAAAGAAAAGGAAAAAAAAGAAACCAGAACACGACACAGTGACCTATTATCATGGCTGTTGCCAAAATTAGTTCCTCTGGGGTTTATTGTAGCTTGAGATAACTTTGTCTAAAATCCTTTGAAAACTTGGTAGTAGGTATGGATCTGTTTAATACTTGAACCATGAATAGCTGTCACTTCTCTGTATATGTTTAAATACAATCCACGTTCATGCTTCAAATTGGTCTATATGTATTCTCTGAAAAGAGGAAAGATAAACAGCCAGTTAAACCTTTTAAAATGTTAATCAACTTAATTACTTAGTACCTAACCGTATCTAAGTCTAAACAGTCACAGAAATAGTACTTTTATTCTGCTGTTCAATCACAGAATCACCACGGCTGGAAAAGACCTTTAAGATCATTAAATCCAACGATTATCTAACTCTACTGGGGCCATTACTGCACCATATCCGTGAGCACCCTATCTAGATGGCCTTTAAATATCTTCAGGGAAGGTATTTGTGATTCAACCACTTCCCTGGGCAGCCTGTTACAGTCTTTTTGAACCCTTTGGGTAGGCTGAATTTTTCTTCAGGTCTAACCTAAATCTCCCCTGGTAGAACTTCAGACCACTTCCTCTTGTACTGTGACTTGTGACGAGACCAACTCACACAATCCTACTACCTCCTTTCAGGGAGCTGTAAAGATCAGTGAGGCTCTCCCTTCATTCTCCTTTTCTTCAGATTAACCTCAGCTGCTCCTCATGAGACTTGTTTTAAAGCCCCCTTTACCAGATTTATTTTTTTTTTCTCTCAGACTGCTTTGTTTTCTCCCCCAACAAAATCATTCAACTATTTACAAAGAAAATTTAAGGGAAACTATAATAATAATAATATAGCAACAGCAACAATGAAAACATTTATTTTTACAACAGGAAAAAAAGCATCTCAAACAACACCACCAAAAACTTGGATTTATGGATAAGCTTTCCTTTCTGGTTCTCCTTCCCCTCTAATCTGCTCTGGGGAGGCCATGTCTGGAATACTGTGTCCAGTTATGGGCTCACTGGTTAAAGAAAGGACAGGGACTTGATGGAGAGGGCCTACAAAAGGGCTACAACGATGCTAGAGGGAAGTGGAACATCTGTTCTATCCTATGAGGACAGGAAAGAATTGGGATTTTTTTAGTTTGGAAAAATGCAGACTGAGGGACATCTCATCCATGATGATCAACACTTAAAGGGTGGGTGTCAAAAGGATGAGACCTGTCTTTTTCCAGTGGTGCCCAGTAACAGTACAAGGAGTGATGGGAACAAACCTGAACATAAGAAGATCCATCTAAACATGAGGAGGAACTTCTTTAATTTAAGGGTGCTGGAGACCTAGAACAGCCTACCCAGAGAGGTGGTGGAGACTCCGTCTCTGGAGACATTCAAAACCTGCCTGAATGTGTTCCTGTGTGATGTTCTCTAGGTGAATCTACCTTGGCAGGAGGGTTGGACTAGATGACATCCAGAGGTCTCTTTCAACCCCTACCATACTGTGATCTACTGATCTGATTAAAGAAAATAATTGAAGATAGCACAGCAGGCAGATAAGCTTATTTGAACTGCAATGTTCACTACATACCCTCAGCTAACTTCAGCTCTACCTGACCACCTCCATACTGCAGAAAGTACCAGGTTCAGGAAACTAAAAAAAGTAACAAAACCAATCCCTAATTGTAAAGATTACAGAATCCTCCCCACCAAGATGTCATTAGAAATGCAGGGCTTTTACACTGCCAATATTTTCAAGATCCAAATTTATTTTCCGCTTTTTAAAATTCATTCCTAGGACCTAGTTTTGGTATTCCAAATTCCCTCTTTGAAATGAATAGAACAGTAATACTACTAACAAAGTGCATACAGCACTGCTCTATCTCCTTAATATAGATTATAAATGCACTCCTTATATATGCTCCTTATATTATACTCCCTCTATATACTAAATTAACATTCTACCTAGTGAATTCTGACTATTTAGTGCAAAAATAGTGCTTTGTACTTCAAAATGTTGGACAATACTAACATATTGAAATGATTATTAAGGAGAGTTGTCTTTACTGAGTATTTAAAAATCAAAATATTAGATGTGTAATTCCATTTGCACGTACCCCCCCCCAACTGAACACTTGATAGTCTCCTTTTTTTAAGAGCAGTTGATGATTAACTCAAACTTCAATACTGTTAGCTGGTTTCCACACTGTTGTGCTACCACAGTATTGATTGAGAATGGCCCCAGGTGGTCAAATGGTCTAAACCCCTATTTTTTGGGTATTGAAGGCAGGGATGCAGCAGTAGTGTATACAAATAAGAACAGTGGGTGGTGCTGTTGGTGCTCTGTAGTGCTCCTCTAAGTCCTGATTAACTGACTCTTGACTAAATAATTTCTCTAACTTTCTGCATCTTCCTAATTATGTATAGAGTGTTTATTTTATACATATCCTACTTGGGGGACGTTTTCAGACCTATTGTATTGTTACTAACTTAATACACAGTGTCTCCTTCCAGGATAATAACATGAGTACATCAAATTGGGAGTAAAAGAATGGTTTTGTTCTAGGGCGAGTTTCATAACTGCAGTGATGATAACTAAAGCTGACCAAAGACTTCAGAAACTTTCAGTATGGAAAGAAGGCTCCTTTGTGAACATTCAAAGTTGTAACTTAAAACCCTATACCTAAACATACTTTTCCTATACACACACCTATACCAGAGGAATAGATTATACAAATTTACATTTCTCCAAGGATGTAGATTAAAATAAAGCCAAGGACTAAGTTGTGTTTAAATGTTAGGCTTCTTTAATATATGTCTACGAAGATACGAATTTCTAACTGGCCACAGGCTGTGTCTGTCTGTCCTAATGTTACTCAGCTCAAAACCTAACCTCTGAAAGCTGAGCAACAGAGCCCAAGCTGCCAGACACAGATTGCTAGGGAGAAATGGTAGACAACAAGCTGCAGTATGAAATGCTTACCTGGAATGACGACTGAGATATTTTCTTAAGTTTCAGATTTATGATTGTTTTCTTCTAGTTTTTTGTTCTCTTCTATATTTCCAAGATCTTTGTCTACATGTTTTGATGCTGTCCTATAATGAAAGAAGAAAGTCACTTTTGCATGTCCACAGCATTTTCTTCCATCCTCACACCAATGGCACTGTCTCCTCCTCTCTTAGGAAAACAGAAAACTCTTACAGTTGTGTTCTGAGCAGAGCAGTAGGCTTGCATATCTTTGTGAACAGGCCAATAGCACCACTTTCCTCACCGGTGTTAATAGCACAGAGAGTATTGTAGTAAGGTGGAGGTTGGTCTCATCTCCCTAGCATCAGGTAATGGCCTGAAATTGTGCCAGGGACGTTTGGGTTGGATATTAGGAAAAATGTCTTTGCTGCAAGAGTGGTCAGGCATTGGAAGAGGCTGCCCAGGGAGGTGGTGGAGTCACCATCCCTAGGTGGTGTTCAAGAAATGCGTGGACTTGGTTTAGTGGCCAGAGTGGTGTTAGGTTGATGGTCAGACTGGATCTTAGAGGTCCATCCCAATCAAAACAATTCTACCCTTGCAGTAGGGCTGTGAATGCCTGACTTACTTCTTGAGGAATGCCAAATTATTCTGAAACAGCAAACATTTAGTAAGGTTAAAGTAGTTGTGCAGATCCATGTGTTTCTTGACAAATATAGTTGTATAGCTCTCTTCAATAACCAAGAGTTTCGTTCAGCTGTACTGAAACGTGTGGCTAAGATCTCTTGATCAACATAGCAATGTTTTGGCTACTTGTAGTAATTGACTTTCAGAGCCTGTGCCAAACAGAAGCTCTTTAACTGTGAAGAAATTAATTCAAATTGTGGGAACACCAAAACAAACAAACAAGCAAACAAACAAAAGCCATCACCAAACAGCCAATCTCCACTTTGCCTTCACAGAATCACAGAATGGTCTGGGTTAGAAGCGATCTTCAAGATCATCTAGTTCCAATATGGGGAGGGACACTTTCCACTAGACCAGTTTGCTCAAGGCCTTCTTGTTCTGTGCTAGTTGCAGCTGACAAGCTTTGTAAAAAAAAATTGGGGCAAAGATTGTGTAAATGTTTGAGGGGGAGGAAAAAAAAAAACAGAGGTATTGCCTCATTTGAGAAGAGAAGGTCTTCCTTCACACAAGCAGAGGAGATGAATTAATGAGTTAAGTGCCTAGTTCAGCTTAGCACAATAAACCCACTAAGCCATTCATTTAGTATGTGAGAAACCTCCCCTGTCTGCCAAGGTGAAAGATTCCTGCAGCACTGTGATAACATTTTGAAGGCCACAATTTTTAAAATGTAAATGGGCAAATGTGTTTGAGTGGGACAAAGTCAAATCCCTTGTGTCAAAACAGATTATTGTATATGCATTTTCTCTGAGGATAATTTGTTTCCCTTACAGAAAAGTTAACATCTGTTGTGACAGATTCATGCATATGCTCACCCTTGCTTCAGAGTAAAGACCCAGAGTGACACTGATTTGCAAAATAACAATGAAGACACAGGTTACCAAGATCATGTGACATGCCACGCTGAGGCCATGCAGGTATGTACCTCCCAAAACCTCAATGGTTTGCCAACAGAGTGTTTCCCTGCACATCCTCCATCTGAGTGAAGGCTGCTAGTGGTGGCTGAGCATCCTCTGTGTGCCCTGAGCTGAAGTAGCCTTGAACGGTACTGTCACAGATTTGCACTTCGTGTTGGGTTGGAAGGGACTCTCAAAGGTCTACTTGTCCAAGCCTGTGCAGTGAGCAGGGACATCTTCAACTAGATCAGGCTGCCCAGGGACACATAAAGTCTGGTTTCAAGTACCTCCAGGGATGGGACCTCAACCACATCCTTGGGCAACCTGTTTCAGTATTTTGCTACCCTCATTGAGAAGAACTTCCTCCTAATGTCCAACCTAAATCTACTCTGCTCCACTTTCAAACCGCTGCCCCTCATCCTATTGCTGCAAGGCCACCTAAACAGTCCCTTCTCAGCCTTCCTGTAGGTAGGTCGCTTTCAGATATTGAAATGTAGTTACAGGTCAAGAGAGTACAGTTGCATCCCTGTCTCGAAAGCGTGTCTGAAGGGGTGCAAATGCACCTTTTCTGCTGAAATGCTGGGAAGTAGCCTTTGAAGTGGAGTGCCAGGGAGACATGGCATTCTAGATTCCAAATCCCATAGACTGCACTAATGAACATTAAGAAGTTCTTCACAGTGACAGTAATGATATTCTAGAAGAGCTTGCCCAGAGATGTGGTGAGGCCCCACCTCTGGAACACATTCGAGGTTAAACCTGATGGGGCCCTGAGCAACCTGATCTTGTTAAAGATGTCCCTGCTCACTGCAGGAGGGTTGGACAAGAGGACTTTTGGGGGTCCTTTCCAATATGATGCATTCTGTGATTCTATGAATGGGATCATTCTAAAATCTTTTTGTTTGTAGAGCAGGTTATTCATTGAGTAGCTTAAAGTTTTACTGCTTTAAAGCTGCATTTACCTTTTGCTACCAGTTTTGCTGCAGTTCCTCTGTTCTGTTTCTGTGGCTAACAGGAAAGTTTTCTGTGCTGAAAACCTACTTACTTTTGTGATGCAGTAATGTGTTATACAGTCACAAATTTGTACAGTAACTTTCTACTTTTTTCTGGTCTTCAAAACCTGAAAGTGTGATGTGTGTAGAAGGATGTTAGATGCAGTGAAGAAGAACATGCAGTGGTTTAGTTGAGACTGACTTTCCTTCATGAATTTCTCAAACAAATCCCTTTAAAAAAATTAAACCAAACTTTTTTTTAAAGTTTGATTTTAGGTAGAGCAAAAGATTTGGCTTGGTAGGTGGCTAATGACTCCTTACCTTAAATAAATCTTATTAAATAAGCACCTCCTCTATGGGGACAGGCTGTGAGAGCTGAGTCTGTTCGTCCTGGAGAAAAGGCAGCTCTGGGGAGACCTTAGAACAGCCTTGTGGTATCTGAAGCAGGCCTACAGGAAAGCTGGGGGGACAGACTTTTTATAAGGGCTATTTGTGATAGGATGATGGAGATTGGATTCAATCTTGAGAAGAGTAGATTTAGACTGGATATTAGGAAGAAAGTCTTGACAGTGAGGATGGTGAGACACTAGAATGGGCTGCCCAGAGAGGTTGAGGATGCCTGAACATGTTCAAAGCCAGATTGGACAGGGCCTTGATCAGTCTCGTCTAGTGAAAGGTGGCAGGCGGGTTGAAACTAGGTGATCTTTAAAGTCCCTTCCAACCCAAACCATTCAATAAATCTGTGAAAATTGCAGACAGTAGGGAAAGAGATGAAAAGCTGTAACAATCTGAGCTTTGCTGAAATGAGTTAGCCGTGGGTGAAATGCCAAATGTTTTGGCAGGAGGGCTAGACTCAATGCTCTCCACAAGGTGCCTTCCAACCCCTACTATTCTGTGGTTCTACGAGTTGGAGGTTAGAAAGCAGTATCATGCAGGTCTGCACTCATCTAACCACTTCTGCCTGCTCTTGGAGACAAGAGAGTTGGACTAGTGGATTGACTACTGGCATAGCTCAGTGAGATTCTTTTTTTTTGGCCTCTTATCAAGAGTTTTACAGCACCCAAGCAGGCTGAATCCACATGACCTGACACTTAACAGCGGAGGGAACAGTAACTAGCATTCCTAGTCTTTGATTAGGTTAAAAATATTCAGTGACTAAAGCTGGGAGACCCTGCAATGCGATCAGGTTTTGATTTTTAAAGTGTTCTATTTTAGTTCTGCATTCAATTAAAGAGCTCCCCTCACTAAATGTCACCTCTGTTTTCCTAAAGACAAAATGAGTGGAAAATGAGGAGATTTAAAAGGCAGCACACTGACTTTGAACTCTGGTTTTGGAGGATGGCATATAGTTCTTGCTTGAAATGAAAGCAGCAGCAGTTTTTCATGTCTGGACAATGAGCTGGGTTTAGGTTCTCAGTGTCTGTGACTGAAATCCTGTGCTTTAACTCTGGTGGTTTGGTGAGCTTGCTGAATTTTTGTGTTGTTTGTTCCCCAAATACTGGTAATCTGGGCAGAATCACCACCTCGGCGCACGCACTGCTGTTGCCTTTTTCAGTGTTCTCTAAATAATGTTATTAAGACACACCAGAGTAATTCTGAACTGAGCTGCAGCAGTGTGATCCATTGGCAGAACCCTGCCAACAGCAGAGCAATAGGAGACCCTGGCATGGCACCAATCCTCAGGGCTCGACAGACGTGGTCTGGGTTTCTAACAGAGAAATGCCTCAAAACATGGTTTCCATTGCTGCTGAGGTGACTTGAGGCACAGGACAAATGGTCCTTTGCCAGCTTAACATCCAACAAGAGCCCCTTAATATTTTTTTTGTACGTTACCTCCGTCACCTTCCTCCATTTGCAACTAAAAAAGTAACTTTTGATGACATCTGAGCAGTCGGGCAGCATGGACAGAAATATTTGCCAAGGATTTGCCAAAAAGGACAAAACAGTCCAATTCTGCCCAGGCCATCTCAAACACAGTATCTACAGCCCCACAAAGTCCACATCTTAGCATGCTCTGAACATACTCTTCAAAAGGTTGAGAAGTTGGTTGTATGGATGCCCCCACCCTGGAGGTGTTCAAGTACAGGCTGGACAGGGCCTTGAGCAGCCTGATCTAGCAGAAGGTGTCTCTGCCTATGGCAGTGGAGTTGGAACTAGATTAGCTTTGAGGTCCTCTTCCAATCTACCTCCTTCTACAAACATGAGACTGCTTGTTTAGATCAACACTTTTTTTTAATTTATAATTAATTTGTAAGTCATGGATCACTCCAAACTCTTGCTAAAATTATGACTCCTACTTTACATTTATCTATGCTTGCCTTTCAGGAAAATAATCATCCTCAGGGAATCCTAATCAAACTCTGTAAGAAGAAACAATGTAAGGATTTCAGTCTCCTCTGAAGTATATTTATGTGGTAAGGTGCTGTTATTTTCATGGATTTTGTTTAATCTTCATAGTATTGTTTTTACTATAAAGATCATTTGCTTTGCATGCTATAGAGTAAACATTGAATATTAAATATTAATGACTGAATGTTAAATATTAAAGCCTGAAGCTGGTAAAGGGGAGATTCAGACATGGTATTAGAGAGAAATTGTTTATAAATGAGGGTGGTGATGCACTGGCACAGGTTGCCTAGGGAGGTTGTAGATAGCCCCTCCCTGGAGGTGTTCAAGGCCAGGTTGGATGAGGTCTTGAGCAAGCTGGTCTAATGGGAAGTGTCCCTGCCCATGGCAGGAGGGTTGGAACTAGATGATCATTTAGATGATCATTAAGGTCCCTTCCAAACCATTCTTGCTTTCCACTCAATCCAATTATTTTCATATGTCAATCAGTAGGGGTAGAAAGGCAAGCATTAGAAAGACATTGTAGCCATCCAGAAATGACTGTTTTCTAATTTGTGTCACTTCTCTAGAAGATTAATGCCATGAACTAGACACTTTCAGAGAAGTCTTTTCTCTGGAAGAGAACTACAGGATAAACAACACAAATGCTGAATCTTGTTCTGAACATAGAGCAATTTTCCTCCATATCTGGCCTGCCACATTTGGATTCATGTCTTTATTTCCTATACGGTATCAGAAAAAGCAGAACTGTTGTGATCTAAGTGTTCAGTTTCAGAGACACTAATAACAGCCTTGATTGCTGTGACCTAAGAAGAATTTCAAGAGCTTGGTGTGCTCTGAGTATGAACAATCTTATGACTGCTGCTGTGCTTCAGTTTGCCAAGCTGAATTTTCCTTCACTGAATTTTAAACCACTTTAACCTTGATCTAGCCCAATCTGCTGTAAGATTTGCACACTTCCAAAACTAAGGAGCAGAAATGGGACTAAGATCCAATCTGCAGGCAAAACTTCCATGCCTAGGGAAGCCAGGGCTACCAGCTGCTACGTGCATCGTTTTTTTTTCTAGGTTTTTAATATGGTGACATTTTGGTGACAGCAAAATATGGAATAACATAGCAAAAACTTCATTGAATTTCTGGCAAGTTGAAAAGGTCATGTGTGGAGATCCTACTGAAGTTGGATGTCCTAGAATTGCTCCACTGAAGTCTGACATAATTTTAGCAAGATTCCCAAGTTAGTGCTAACTTCATGTTCTGCCCGTTGCAAACAGCAACAAGGAGAAACCTGTAGAAAACAAGTCTTTAGCCTTCTGCTCAGAGGAAGGAGAAACATGGCATGCTAGGGTAGGGGTAGCCTCAACTACATTAAAGGCTGTTTGCAGGATTTGGAATACAGATGAGCTCCTGATTTATGTGGTAACATTCATAGCGAAAAGAATATGTGGCAACAATCAGCTCTTGCATCAAGTGGAGCTGAGACAGTGAAATAACTATTTAAAAGTGATTTATTGTGAATAGATTCTAAGTCTACAAGGATAACTCCTACTTAGTGTGGATGACAAGACAATAGAAGATTATACAAAGCACAACACCAATAATGAAAATAAAAAGTAATGTTTTTCTTGCCTCGGCAGACTTGAAAAGTTCTGTGCTGCTGCCTTCTCACACTTCCCTTTGGCGTCACTTTGGGGATAGAGATTAGGTGAGTTACTGGTCAAGGGTGGGTTCATAAGAAATAATTACCAACTGTTGGTCTGGATGGAGGTGGAGGGGCTGAGGATCAGACACGGGTTGTGTCTGTAGGTGTAAGGTGCTTTTTTTGCAATGTCTAGTTTGATTTATAGGCTACAATTCATAAGGAAACTTCTGTCAGAGTAAGTGCTGACACTCTGCTTGCTCTTGCAAGTACAGTGTGCAGAAAGGGAGCATAACAGATCAACTGAAATACATGCAAAGAACAGGAGGTTGTCAGTGATGATGCATCAATTAAGGGTTTTTAGAGGCAAGCAACCATGTATGAAATATAGAGGCTTACTTAACTATAAAGGGATTTTCATTTTGCTCCCATTGAGTCAATTCTAGCTCTAGCAAATTTTCACTCTAAGCTTGTGGAAGAGTAGTTGAGCATGAGGGAAAAGAAGTGTTGTCTCCTTAAAATATGTCATAAACTACGCTGAAGAAGAAATTACCTTATATCATAAAGTTTCAGCAAAGGACATGCTGGATTTTATGATTCTTATTAATTCTCCCCACCTAATGGTAGCCAAACCACTTCTTCCAAAAAGCCCCCAAAACCTCAACAGAATAACAAACCCAAAGTACTAAATCACAGTCACAAATCCTCATTCTTATCTTCAAAAAAGACAGACAAAGGAAAACTATTATAGATATTACCACACTAGAAGTGTGGGAGGAAGAGCTCAATGCTATTATTACTTTTTGCTTTCTACCAAAAAAGGCACAAGCTTTGAAAAAAAATAATATTTTTTTAAACCTGTATAATATCTGAATGTGGTTCTGTGCTTGGGTAACATATGACAGTTCTATACTTGGGAAACTTCCAGAAGTTGCTTAATTATGGCTGGAGTAAAATCCTTATTTATTATCCAAAAAAAAGAGTACTTTTGAGAAGATGGAGAATTCCCTCTTGTACTTTCACATCAATGAAAACACATTTGTTCATAGTAAAATCCCACTGGTATGTTTTAGATCTTATTTGATCTAATTTTAATAAAAGGTCATAAAAAGAATAGCTGAATTTTGAGATTTGCTTTTATACTTGTACTAATTTGTGCATGTTACAAAACAGCTACCTTAATCTTTCCTGTTAAGAAGCAGCTTGGAGGAACCCTTCAGGGAGCAAGCCTGCCTTCAGCTCTCCCTGGAAACAAATGTATGGGCTAAGGCCAAATGGCATGGAGTCATGGCCATCTTTAAGAGGATGGAGAACCAGGATTACTGTCATCTGCTACTGGATAATTGTCATAATCCAATTTACTTTCTAAAGTATAATAAGAACCAACCTTTAAAGCCAATAGGTCTCACTGGCAAATCCTGTTCTATGCCCAGGGTGGCTAAAACATTGATTTGGATGATAACTTCTAGATTTTTTCTGCAACACAAGGACTGTCTTTACCAATTCACTTCAGAGATCTTGAAGTATACATAAATGAATTAAGATCTCTCTCTTCTCCTTGAGATGGTTTAGACTTATCTGTAATTTATTTTGCTTTTCAGGCAAGCAAGCAATCCCAATTATAAAGACAATTTCTAGTACCAGGAAAACCATGCGGTGGTAACATCCCATAATTAAGTAAGTAGCAGGAACTATATTTAAATGCAGGATTAAGCAGAAAATTGGCTCTTCAGGAAAACAAACTTTGTGATAGTCTCAGAACTCCACATCAAGGAGGCAAGCCCTGTTAGGACAAGCTGATCAGAGGAACCACATTTCCCTTCCTATTAAATGCGTCAACTCTACACAACTTATCCACACTCAGACCACTGCAATGCTGCAGGAAGGAAAGCAGGTAAACATGGTAAACATGCATTTCTGCTGAACAGTATCTTTTTAGTTTTGTTCAATTAAGTATCAAGTTATGCAGAAATTCTTACTTTGATTTCTTCATGTAGAGCCAGTAGACAACACCTGCAACCAGAGCAACCAGCAGAAGACCGACTACAATCCCCACTATTAGCTTTGCCTGGTCGTTAACCTTTTCGCTGTTGTCATCTGGAGCAAAGAAGAGAAGTTAATGAGGTGAGCTATAGCAAAATAAAGCATTGCATCATTTCTAAAGAACTTCCATCAGAAACAAAAAAAGGGGTCAGAAAGTAGAAATTTAGTACACTGGGTCCTGTTGTCTTGAAGTCTTGTTCTTGAAAACACTTTCAAAGCATCAAAAAAGTCCCATTCTCAGTCAATGATAGCACCAGCTACAAATCAAGACCAGTTCTGAGGGCCTGTGGAGATTTTTCATTGGCCCTAGATAAGTCTTGAACTGAGACAATCAACAAAAAGGGTTATGGAGACAGAAAATTGTACGTACCACTTCTATCTTCTGGTTCATCGTACTCTGGAATACTTACTGAAATGAAAAATGTTGAAATTAATTTAAAGACAAAATGTGTGAAGATCACCTTTGATTGCCTGTTTACAGCAATGACAGAAACACTGACACTTACTGCAGTGTTTGCTAAGCAACAAGGTAATTAATCTTAGGGAATCATAAGAAACATTTAGGTTAGAAAATGAGTCCAACTGTCGACCTTAACACCACCATGGCCATTAAGCCACATCCCAGAGTGCCACCTCCACACATTTCTTGAAAACCTCCAGGGATGGTGACCATCTTTAAGCAGATCTTTCCTTTGTAATTTTAACATATCCAATTGAGGAATCCTATTCAAAACCTCTAATACTCTAATCTCAGAAGCATTTCTGAGTATTTCTGTGCTACCCTTCCACAAACTGCAGTTTCTCACCAACTTTCATCACTGAAAAGTGACATTTGATTACAGCCCAATATAGCTGACTTCCTTACTGAAATAGATGATCCTTGAGGTCCCTTCCAGCCCTCACAATTCTGTAATTCTGATTCTTTACCAGTAAAAAACAATGTTTGGAGACTAAAAGATCATGTTAATTTAGTGATGAAAAAAGACTTTTGTCTTGTAATAAGGTATCACTGTGCAATGCTTTTATACTATTTTGTGCTGTAGTATTTCATTATGTTATTCATTTTTGTAAGTAATCGCAGAATGCCAGGTTGGAATGGACCTTAAGGATTATCTGCTCCAACCTATTTAGGTAATACTGAAGTTGGAAGGAGCTGGCCCAGCACCCTGTCAAGCTAAGCCTTCAAACTGATCAATGTAGGGAAACTCACTGCTTCCACTGGGAGATGATTCCAATGTCTAACTGTTCTCACGGTAGAATTGCTTTCTTCTGGAGCCCAAGAGGAATCTCCCCAGGAGTAACTCATACCCATTATCCCTTGTCTTTTCCATGGGACTCCTTGTAGAAAGGAGTCTCCATTCTCCTGGTAGCCACCCTTGGTGTACTGGAACATGGTAATAATGTATTGCTTACATGACATAACTAGCCAAGGAAGTCATGAAGACTAAGTCCAGAAAGCTATTCAAGGCACTGCTGATCAAAGTGGTTTTACAATTGCTTGACTTAAGACAAAAAGGTTTGGTACCTTATCATCAGCACTGCTATCAACATCATATGAGTGTGAAGTGTGGGTACTTTATGTGAAACCATGACTTTAAGGAAATAAGCCTTTAAACACTCACTAGCAGAGACATTCAGGGAGGTCACAGTCCTTTCTAGCTCATTTTCTGCAATGCAAGTTAAAGTCACATTCTCCTCAGGAGCAATGACAATTTTACTGGAAAATCTTCCATTAACATATTTGGTCTCCTCTGTCTGAAAAGGTACAGAAAGGAAAAATCAGTGTCCTTGAAAAAAAATGCAAAGAAAAACCAGATGCATTGCCTGGATTACACCTTGAAAAGATTCAAGGGGAAATAACTCACAACTACTATTTCAGTTTTCCAACCAATAACAAAACAAAGAATGCATTGCTATATCAAAGGGTAACGTGAATATCTGCAGTATTGGCCAAGATACCCAGCTGTAGCTACATTTTGTGTTGTGTGTGCTGTAAGATTGCTGATGCATTTTTTTGGCCAAGTTAACCACAGTCTGCATTTGCTTCTGTTTTTTTTTTCCAATTATTAAAACTTATTCCATATCACAAAAACCTTAACCCCCCCAAACTAAACTCCTCAAGTCTCATTTATTTCTTTCCATCTTTTGAGGAAAATAATCACAGTTAAGTTTTCCACTTAGTAGCTTTCCAAGTTGTTGCCATACCAAGCATTATTTTCCAAAGCTACACCTATTTACCAGTTCCTGCAAAATACCTCTAGTAGCATCTGCACTGTAATAGTGATGTGAAGTTTCTCCTTAAATTTTCTGTACATCATTCACTCATTAACACAATACCCAGAGAAAATTATTTTCCATCATTTATATGGCTCCAAGACAATTCCTGCCCTACAGCCTCAAGTAAATGGACAAATTTGGACAGCTAGACATAATAGTTGTAGGACTAAAGGAGAAACTAAATAAAAACAGATTGTACTTCCAATCTTTTACTGCTTGTCTAAATGTCTTATTTTTCTTTCCTGCTGAGGCAAAAGATGGCAGTGCATAGCATGTGATTTGGTAATCAATACGAAAGTACTTCAGTTTGCTTACTTTCCAGGACTTTTTCCTGCTGCATATAGCTACTCCTTATCTTCTCCCTACAATAACTGCATTATACTTCTATTTCCAGTGAGAAGCAGCAAGTATAACCACACAAAAACTATAAAAATCAAGACAAAAAATGCAAAGCCCATAAGGAACTGACTGTATTTTCTAACTGTTACTTGCCACATTTCATTACATTTCCCCCAGTTAATGCCTACATCAAGCACCCATTTGCTTTCTAATGGAAGTTCTATAGCTCTGTCAGTATTTGTTCAATGCAGAGGGAAAACCACATTACCCAGATAAAATGACTAAGTACCTTCATTTAAAATAAATTAATCATATTCCATATGCAACCTTTTCCTTCCAGATTTGGCTTGTAGCCATTGGATCTTCTGTGCCTCCACCTGCTCTGTTCAGAAATCATCTTCATCACTAGGAATCATCTATGTGAGTACCACACAGCTACAGCTTCCACTCTACTTTCTCTTAGATAAATGAAATACTTATTTTCTTCAATCTTGCTACCTAGAAAATACCCCTTAATTTTAAGGAACGCACTATTTTCTGGTGAAGGAAGTAGTAAAAGATACTTGCTTTATTTATGAGGCTTCCACTACCAGTAACTGTCCACTGCACTGCTGGTTTGGGGAAACCTTCCACGTGGCAGACAATCGTTTTGGACATTTTATTTGTGTTGGTTTTCTTTGTCATTTTGATTTGAGGTTTTCCTGCAAGAACAATATTACAGTTAGTATCTTTTTTCCCCCAAAGAAAGAGGTTGCTAATAATCATAGCTATCTGCTCCCTTACCTTCCACAATAAGCTTAAGTGTCTTTCTTTTCTTTAACCCTTCAACTTCCTGCAGGGTAGTTTCACAGATGTAGTTTCCAGCATCTTGATACTGAAGACTTGAAAATGATGGACTTGTTTGCATTCTGGTATTGTCCTGATAAAGGAAGGAGTTAATCTCTGTGAGTTCTAATTCAGAATACATTAATCTCTAAATTATGAATGTGACTACAGAATTTTTCACATGCTTTGGTAGATTACAGCCTTATTTTTTAAGAGCTTCCCCAGTAATAGCTACTTTTCAATAGCTGGCAGCAACATGACAGCACGAGAAGCTACTAGAAAGCTCGTACAACTACTAGAGGTTTATAAAAGCCACCTCCCTTCTGTCTTGAACAAGAAGACATAGACAGAGTGAAGAAGTATTTCTGAGCTCTTCTAGTAGGCTAGCCAAACCCACTAGTGGTGCAAACTGTTTGATACACAGACAACTCTCCTCCAGGCCATGTTTAGGAGATCAAGATCCATATGCTACTAAAAAAGCATCAACTATCGTTACTTTTAGTTTCCAGTAGTGCAGGCTTGATTTAACCCCCCCCATCTCTGGCAGCTACCTTCTTTTGACCAGCCACTAAACACTAGTTGCTAGTATCTGATCTCTCACTCTGCCTTGTCCTTTTGATTATGTTTATTGGAACTAAGACTAAGCTTGCCTCAGAAAACAATTAATGACTCCAAATTCCTCCAAACAGGCTTTCCTTCTTAGAGGGACCTGATTCTCAAAGTGTTTGATAGATATTGTTTAAGTTACATTTCTGGCACTACCTCCCTGTAACGGATTTTCAGTCAGCAGCCTGAAGTCAGTAGCTCTCGTTTAGGCCCTTCTGTAAGACTCATTTTAACAAAATTCTTTAGATGGTCCAATGAACTCCTTTTTTCTTTGCCTCTCTGCCTTCTCCCCCTCCTTTCTCTCTCTCCCTCCCCTCCACTGAAGCAGCAGCATCAGTAATATGAAGAGGTGAACACTCACATGAAGTGTGAAGTAGACAAGTTACTGACCTTTATCCAAAACACTGTTGCATTTCTACTCGAAGAAATCGTGCATGACACAGGCAGGGCCTCTCCAATCTGTTTAGTGACTTCTCCACTAGGAGTAAGCTGCAAATCCAAATCTGGGACAGAAACAACACTTGTCAGAAGTTAATCTCAGAAGGCTTGGCCTATTTCAAAGGCTCACCAAGTAAAGAAAATGTGACTAATTGTACTCATTAAATTCAAAATTTCATTTCTTCAGTAAAGCCTAAGTCAATTTTACAAGTTAAGGGAGAAGAGAGAATTATTCTGAAATAGGCACTGCAGAACATTCATGTTTTTGCTGCAATTATCAGCTAAATGGAAAAGCAAAAACCACAGTAATCACTAGAAAAATGGATACATTTTATTTTGCCTTGTACTGCTGAAAGAATAACAGAGGAGAAAGGAGAAGATGGAGGAGTGCTTCACGTAGCAGTATGTGCAGCTTGAAAGGGGAAGCACAGGCTGCTATGGGCCAGGCAGAAATAAATCTTCAGAGGAGAACTCATGCAGATGAGGACAGATTTACCTAAACAGTAAGAATGGAGGAGAGGAGGAGAAGGGGTAACTTTCTCAAATCTGATGAAACAAATTGATTTTCATCTGGGAGGACGAGGATGGTTAACACAGGATTCATGAGACATGATGCTGAAGGCATGAATAGGCTGAATCATGGAGTTCTGAGGCCCTTTGATATATTGCTTTTTGATTTGTGACTTCAAAAGCCATTTTTGTGTAACTTACTGTCCAAGCACTGCCTGACCTGTTTTGGCTCCAAAGAAACAGTATTTGGTGAGAACCACTAACAGAAAGATCAAGAAACACTGCTCTAGCTTTTTCTTAGTGTATGGATTTGGTGGGCTTGTGATTCCTTATGTAAAAAAACCCAAACAGGAACACACGAAAAATCCAAACAAAACAAACCCACCCCAAACTTACACAGAAAGAAAAGCAGTTTTGCCAGGCTAAACCTCTTTTGTTTCCCCTTGCAGTGCCTTGCTTGGAGCCAAATTGCCTGGTTGAAGCACTATCACAGATGCAGACACACATACACACATGCACTCTTAAATGGCAAGCGCACATGATTTCACCAGGAATATAGTCCTTGCTGGCAAAGAACTGCAAAGCATCCTTTTGGCTTTCAAGCAGAGCTTAAGAAAAAGCTTGAGGCAAGATCACAGTTGGTAGAGGAAAGGGAAAACAGTTTCTTTAAAAACCAACCCCCCAATGCAGTGAACTCACTTAGCTACTGGCTTCATTCAGTGGTTGCCCTGGGAACATCACTGTACTTAAAAGGCAGAACTAGAAGGAACAACTATGATCTATCCTGTGCTATGAGTCTGTGTTATTATCTGTGTTATGAGTTGAATGCCTTGTCCAAGGGGGTCACAAGAACTGTGCTTTTGTCTGTGCGTGAGTAAGGCGCAGCTCTTGTCAGAGAGACAAAATAGCATTTTGCTTCTGTATCCCTATGAGGACTTCTCCTCCTGTCTCTGCAAACTAGTAAATGCAATCAAACTAACAATATTCTAGAGATCTTACCACTGCTTCCATAAGAAAAACAAATCATTACTAAGTTGTTGATGTTATTATTTATACTAATATTATCAACAGCAACAATATGACAGTATTTAGGCAGTGAGCACTTGTATAGAGCTGTTTCTCCTGAGCACAGACTACTAAGGAAGATGGCTGGTTATTTTATTTCCTCTCAAGGTGACTTTCCTTCAACACATCTACTTCAACCTTTCGTTCCTAGAAGCAAGGGAACATCTAAAACCTGAGAGATCACCATAGACCATATGGAAGGGATTCCTCTCACAGGAACTCACTGAATTTTTGATGTTTATCTCAAGCAAGACAGAGCCCAGTGCAATTCTTCAACCCAGTTTTCCTCCACAGTAGCAGGCCTGGTACTCCCCCCCACCACTTTTGGGGTTTAACTGAGACTACAACCCCTTGTCCATTGGTTCAGGAAGATTTGAACTGTCAAGATAAACTGCATAGCTAGAGCAGTATTTCACAGAATCACAAAATGCCTTGAGTTGGAAGGGACCCCAAAGATCATCTAGTTCCAAGCCCCCTGCCATGAAGAGGGATACTTCCACCTGGATCAGGTTGCTCCAAGTCTCACTTGTAAGGTGATTTATGAGACAAAGTACAGCATTAAGCTACTGTTTAATAAGAAGGAACCCTGCATACAGCAACTTGATTTGGATTAATAATTACCTGTAGGGTCAACAAAGAAATATGACACAGGTACTTTTTGCCTCTCTCAGCTTACATGCTCCACTAGCAGATACTCTGTTCCTGGTATGGAAGGATGAGGGGAAAGCATTTCTTGCAGACAGAAGGTTCTCAAAATTAGTTTTCCTTGCCATTGCATGAAAACCTTTGTTGCAAGAATTTTCCATGTATTTCCAGTTTGGCTGTGAAAGGTTCTTCATAAATGAACTTCTCATCAGGCTCCCTTTTCGATAGATGCTAGCTCTTAACGTGCTCTCACTTGAAGTCTTGCATTGATCTCAGTGCTGCCTTTGCATACCAAGTAGCACGGGGAAGAGACAAAGGGTGCTCTCTGCATGTATTACCACATCATGGGAGAGAGGTATGGAATTAATGTGGGGAAGACTGCAGCAAACAAACTGGGGTTTTAGTTTGGCTGGGGTTTTGCTTTTGGGGTGTCTGGTCATGTTTCTGGTTTGGCTGGAGGGGTTTGGTTCTGGGGGTTTCTGGTTTGGTTGGGGGCAGGGAAATGGTGGTGTTGGCGCGTTTTGGTTTGGTGTTGGGGGTGTTTTGTGGGTTGTTTTTATTCTAAGTGAAAAAGAAAATCTAAGGTACCAAAATTGGATGTGAGGAAATGAAAAGATCAGACTCAAAATTAAGGCTTTTTCAGTGCAACAGCATAGACAGGGATATTCACCCATGTATGAGAAAGTAAGTACTAAAAGCAAAAGAGGGAGGCAAGGTAGGATTTGATAGGCATTAGTAAGTATTATTTGAAAGACAAAAAATAATCACTGAGGCATAAAAAAATCTGAAGTTCTAACACTAAAAATTATATAAGCACATTAGAAGGGGAAAGCATTAAAAATTACTGACTTCTGCTGGAAAATTAAAGTAAGCAACTGAAAGATGGAGAGTATTTTCTAACACTTCTAAGAGTCTGAGAAAGCTAGAAAAGGAGTTCTCCTTGCAAGAAAACATGCTGCAGAAAAGCTTTAGATCAGCATAAGGCAAGCCACTCAAGGAGCTTAAAGATAGAGCATGGTCTGGGCATTTGGGAATAACTGAACTACTCCAGGCCACTGTACCTCACCTTAAACAAAGACTTAGTTGCAGGTAGAGGTGTTTAAAAAAAGCCAAACATACCAAAATGAACCCTAAGTGAGGTAAAGCAGTAGGGTACCAGTGTACCTACGAGTTCTGAGTAGCTGCCAACAGTGAAAAGATTTCTGTCAAGAAAATCTATATTTCTCTCACATAGTAAACCTCTTCTGACACAAAGAGATGGGAAAACTGGATTGTTATGAATAACTTGGAGCTGAGGAAGCCATTCTTTAAAGTAACTATTTAAGGAGGTACAAGCAGACCTGCAATCCACTTGGAATAAAATAAAAGGGTCAGTTGTACCATAGCAAACTACCTTTGAGATGTGGCAGCTAGTGGCATAGTAGAGAGCTCCCTTCAGTTCTTACCTAGCCTGACTCTTTGCAAAGAGAAAGGGCAAGGAGAAGAAGAGATGACCTTATTAAATGCCAAATATTCATTAAGTGAAGGAGTGCAATTATTCCTGTACGGATGTATTCTGCATGCATTGTACCTCTTCCCAAAGAAAAATAAACATCAGAACCAAGTACACTAACATGAAGTTTCTATTTATGTGTCTGTGAGAGCCTTTAAACTTCTTTATCCATCATGTCTCACTCAACTTGTAAAACTATTAGAGATGTTCATGTTACTGGGAAGATTACAGCCCCTCGATAGTTTTAGAGGAAACCTCGTGCCATTGGCTTGAGTCTCTGCTCACAGCCTGTGAGCTTCTGCAAAGTCTGAATGAGTTTCTGCTCTTGTTTCCTCACATAAAGAGATGAAAAGCAACCATTGAAAAGCAACCATTTCTTCAATGGTTGAAGCAGTTCAGTGGCTGCTTTTAAAGTGCTTCTGATAAAGTGTGAGTAAATACTCTAGGATCCAGCTAAAGAAACTTCACTGAGCTCTGAAGCTCTCCTAGTTCTCAGAAGTGGGAAAAAAAAATTAACCTGCCTGATGTGAACAGAACAAATTCCCCAATCCCTTCTCTAGATTCCTCATACATTGACCTCACAAAGGTTAAGATGAAAGGATGGCAGACTAATGTGAATTTAACTATGAGGAATGACCTTGAGTGACACCACTGTGGACCAGCTTGTGTCTTTCAGCACAATCTGAAGTACAGCCACAACCAGAATCATTTGCCCTGTATCTCTTCAGTTAAGTGAAACGAAGTACAAGAGCTTTCACTATCTGTGGTAGAGCAAAAATATTCATAGATACACAGAATGGTCTGAGTTCAAAGGGACCTTGAAGATCACTTAGTTTCAACCCTTCCTGACACTGGCAAGGACACCTCTGACTAGACCAGGCTACTCATGGCTCTGTCCAGCCTGGCCTTAAACACCTCCAGGGAGGGGGCATCCACACCCCACCTGGGCAGCCTGTTGCAGTGTCTCCCCACCCTCACTGTCAAGAATTTCTTCCTGCTATCCAGTCTTAATCTATCATCATACCATATACTATACAAAGCTTACAGAAAGTGACTATCTGTCTAAGCCAGTCAAGTGAGAAAAGTAAGGTTTCCAAACAGAAATCCATTAGAAAAAATTAAAATTACCTGACACCAAACCAACTTCATGATTCAGTTATCCTGTAGGTTAACTGGACTGATATACCCAAGTCAAGCAGGGAGAGATCATCCCAGAAGATCCAAGGTAGGTTTCTGTCCTGACTAGGAGTACAAAATGCAGTGACTTACAGTGTACAGTAATGGTGGTCGAGTCCATCATGCTTTTGTCAATCAGAGAGCACTTGTATTCTCCTGTTGCATTTCGTCTCACATCTGTCATTATGTAAGTATCTGAGCTCCTTACACCTTCTGTTTCTCCCTGTGGATGGGAAACAAAATATTATATATGAGTCTCCTAAGAACATTAATTTTTATTCATGGAATCAAAGAATGCCAGGTTGGAAAGGACCCCAAGGATCATCTGGTACAACATTTCAGAATTCTTTTTATTATAAGGATGGTAAAATACTCCCAAAAGCATAAAAATCATAGAATGGTTTTGGTTAGAAATGACCTTTGAGATCATCAAGTCCAACTGTCAACCTAACACCACCACAGCCATTAAACCATGTCCCTGAGTACCGTGGTAGTATTATTAATGCTAAGCATTATTACATAAGCATTATATTAATAATGCCATAGCATCAGGCTCCTGCATGACACTATAGTTGTAAAAAGCACCCATAATTAACAGCTTACTCTGTTAATTGAACCATTAACTTATTTTAAGAGAATATTAAAATACAAAAATGGAAAGTTTAACAGACAGAAGGTGAAAGAAGCTAAAGACTGGAACAGTCTCTGAGTACGTGTGCTGCACAAATCATAACGGCAAAACAAACATTCCAAGTCTGTACCCGGAACTGATACATTGAGTTGAGGAAACAAACTTCTCTGGGCAGCCTGTTCCTGTGCCCCACTCTTTCAATTAAAGAAGTTCCTCCTCACGTTTAGATGGAACTTCTTATGTTCAAGTTTATGCCCATTACCCCTTGTCCTGTCACTGGTCACCACTGAAAAAAAGACTGGTGCCATCCTTCTGACACTCACCCCTTAAGTGTTGATGAACATTGATGAGATCCCCTTCAGTCTGCTCTTTTCCAGACTAAAATGTTCAAACTCTCTCAGGCCTTCCTCCTAAGAGAGATGTTCTGGTCCTCTCATCACCTTTGCAGCACTTTGCTGTACCCTTTCCAGCAGCTCCCTGTCCTTCTTGAACTGGGGAGCTCAGAACTGGAGACAATACTCTAGCAGTGGTCTCCCCAGGCCAGCAGAGTGGGGAAGGAGAACCTCCCTCATCTGCTCGCCACACTTTTCTTGACGCACACCAATTTCATCAATATTAACATGGTATTTAAGCCTTTATTTTTTTCACTCTTCATCTTATGCAGTTTTGTTCTACCCTTTCTCCTGTGCTGTCACCACTCATTCCTTTTTTGTGTTTTTATGTCATCTAAGAATTGATTAATTAAAGAATAGAAATTACACAAAGATTTATCTGTGAACCACCCCTAAAAAAACAGTGGAATTAATTTCTTATACTTTTCCTGATGGATCTTCATGGAAGACACCTTTGACATCATCAAGTCCAATCACTCACCTAGAGCTCACAACCCCACCATTACTGCTAAGCCATCACCACTAAACCACATCCCTCAACATCACATCTGTGATTCTCTGAGATACCTACAGGGATGGTGACTCTACTACCTCCCTGGGCAGCCTGTTCCAATGCTTGATAATGTCTTCTGTGAAGAAATTTTACAAGTACCCAACTTAAAATCCTAACTTCCAACTAAACATTCAACCTATCTTTGCCTCTTATGACAAAAGGTGACAAGGTTTCATTCAGAATGATAAACTACTTTAGTCCAAACTACTTCTTATTGAAATAGCTGGAAATGGGAAATGATGCCTTAGTAGGTCCAAACCCACTAAATGTTTGTGTGGGTAGGGGTAAGCAGAAGTTATTTGGCCAGCTCAGGTGAGGCGACCTCAGAGTCTGATGTAATGGCTGATGTTTATCCTCGGTTTCAGTCACATTGAATTCCTGCCTTCATTTGTTACAAAATCACGTAGACACTGACACAGAGCAATGTCTGTAGGAAAGGATGACACAGAATATTTCACCAGGCAGTGACAGCGAGGCAAGACTTACAGGAATGTAAAACAAGAACTCCTGTGGAGGAGGGTTGCCATTTCCTGAGCACTTCAGAGTGATGTTATCGCCTTCTTTAATGGTGCTGCTTTGTGGTAGCACTTCAATAGTCACCTTCTCTGTTGGATCTGCAAAAATAATGGACACATTTAATAGCTTCTGCAAAAATTCTGCCATAGAGTGACACTACCCATACAATATTCATGGCCCAAGAGTGCATGATTTTATCAAGCAGGTGAAGGTATCTGCATGTGTAGATCTCTTCAGAAGAGAACTGAAGTTAATCACACGGCCTGTCTTTTCGTCAGTGAAATAAGGGCAAAGGAGCTACACATGATGTTTTTTTCTTCACCAAAATACCTGTAACTGAAACAGCAATAATTACAATCGTGTCATGTGGAGTCTCCTTCTCTAGAGACTTTCAAAACCCACCCAGACACATTCCAGGGTGGCAACCAGGAGGATAGAGACTCTGTTTCCACAAGGAGTCACAAAGAAAAGACAAGGGGCAATGCAGACAAGTTAATGCTGGGCAGATTCCCATTGGACTCCAGGGGAAAATGTTTCTCCCTAAGAAAAACTAGACATTGGAATCATCTCCCAGGAGAAGCAGTGGGTTCCCCTACATCAGTCAGTTTGAAGACTCAGCTTGACATGATGCTGGGCCAGCTCATTTCAAGTCTACTATCACCTAGAAAAGTTGGACCAGATGATCCTTGGCGTCCCTTCTAACCTGGCATTCTGTGAGTCTTTTTCCAATTCTGTGAGACCTGTCCTAGGCGATCCTGCTTTGGCAGGGCGTTGGACTTGATCTCCAGAGGTCACTTTCAACCCCTACCATCTACAATTCTATGTGCTTACAAGACCAGAAAAAGCCCCGATCAGTATAAACAGTTTCATGATGTGACTTCATTATGAGGGATTAACTTGTTCTCTCTGAAGTTCACTGTTTGGAGGACTGCAGCAATCAGAAAAACAACTGGAGCTCTTGATGTCTTCCATTAGCACCAGATAATAGCCTTCTTGCATTAAAAAGAAAGAAATATGAACTAAACTACTATTTTCAGCCTATTCTATATGCTGATCACTGGAGGCTTTCAGAAAGATTAATTTGGTGAACATAACAGGACCCTTACTGTAGTCAACAGAACTGTAAATGTAACATACTTCTGTCATGTTCAGTGAAGTTGAACCATAAGTTAAAAACCAGAATATTACCAAAGTAAAATGTAAGGCAAAGGGTATTTTAATAGATGCTATTTTTTTTCTAAGTGGAAGCCTAAACACTATTTTTCAAACCCAAAGCAAAATGAAGAAAAGGAGAAAATATGGAGCTGGCAACTCTCACGGTTTTCATTTCAGTGAATAAATAAAATCCCAACAAAAATGCCAGTCTTGCATTAAGGCATAGTACTGTGCACCTTATTAAACACTAAAGCCATCTACCGAGCTGAGAAACTCTTTGCCCTGACAGTTGATTTTGTGTGCTCAGTCAAGTGTGCACTCTACAGTCCTTCTGACCCTCGAGGCATTCATCATGTCTGTCTTCTGCTGTGGGATTTCTCAATAACAGGAGCTGTGTTTTCTGTGCTCTCTCAACAGCTAAGAACCCTAACACAGCATCTCACTCCTCACAGCAAGAGGAGGAGAGGTATGGGCTTTCAACAAGCCACGTGCTCCCTCCTGCACATGCAATAGCTTTAGCTCCCTTCCATAGGATAGTAGAATTGTTTTGGTTTGAAAAGACCTCCAGGATCATCGTGTCCAATTATAAACCTAATACCACCACGCTAACTAAACCATGTCCCAGAGTACCATGACCACAGCTTTCTTGAACACCTTCAGGGATAGTGACTCCACCAGCTCCCTGGACAGCCTCTTCACTTTTGCAGTGAAGCTTTTCCTCATATCCGACCTAAACCTTCCCTGGCACAATTTCAGGTCATTTCCTCCCACTCTAGAACCTGATATTAGGGAGAAGACACTGACCCTCACCTCAATCCAGCCTCCTTTCAAGGAGCTGTAGAGAGCAATGAGATCTCCCCTCAGCATCCTCTCCTCCACACTGAACAACCTCAGTTCCTTCAGGTGTTCCTCAGAAGGCTTGCTCTCTAGACCTTTCACCAGCACTGTTGTCCTTCTCTGGGAGAATTGCTTACCAAGACTGACTTACATGGAAGTAATTATTCACACAAATTGTCTACTAGAAAGCCTACCAATATCCAAATGGCACACTTTAAGTCTAAAAATCAGTACCTAAAAGCTGTGGAGAAACTACAAGATGCAAGGTAGCCTACTAGCATTAAGTGTTCAGCGTTGACTATCCAGTAATGAGAAGCATGTGAGTGCATTATTAACTGTGTTGCATACTTACTGAGTATTTCAGAGGACACAGAGAATTGCTCTAATGACTGACATGAGGAAAGTGATAGTCACCAAAATCTACAGTGAAGAGGTGTTTTCAGAACTTCAGCATCCTAATCCACTGCTGTAACCTCTGCTAAAGTTCTGCTAACGCCCTTTTCGCCCTAACTTTTTGTGGCTATCACTTTCTCCTTGTCAGTGCAGTCTTGACATTGAATGGTAGAAAGAAATCACAACTAAATCTGAAGGCAAGTAAAAATTGCAGAATGCACTCAGACCTTCTTGCTGAAAATCAGCTTTGAAGAAGCCACCTCAACAGCTAACCTGCAATTCATAGATTCTTAGAATGGTATGTGTTGAAATGGACCTTAAAGGTCATCTACTTCCAACTCCCCTGCCTTAAGCAGGGACACTTCCCACTAGACCAGCTTGCCCAAGGCCTCATCCAGCAGTATCTCTGTAATTGTCTAACTTTCTCTGAGAGGGACTTCATACAGCAACAGATACTTTTTGACTACTCACAGTGAACATCAAAGACAACTGGTTCAGACTGTATTGTTTTCTGTCCAGATGGTCCATAATAGGTCACCATGCAAGAAAACTTGGCATTTGCATCTTCCTTCTTTGGCATGTACTGAAGAGATGATGTCATGGTGAAGAGTCCAGTTGTTTTGTTCACACTCTTTTGCAAATCTATGACCACAGCTGAAAAGGAAATTCTGTTTCAGTGTCACACAGACTGAATTTGCCAACTTCTCCCTACATTTTATTGTCTCCTACAAATGCGCAGGTAACGTGACCCCAAGAGACTGTACAAATCATTGCCTTCTGGTGTTGCCACTGATGCTTCCACCAGGAGTATTTTATCACCAACATACTGCTAACACAGCAATCACATCAATCCTAGCTCCTAAATCAAAAGGAAACCGAAAACTGTGGGTTTTATATAATACAAATCTCAGATTAATTTGTAAGGCAGGAAGAAGGCTCCAAAAAAATGCTGTCAAAACCGATTTTTAGGATCATATTTATCACTTGATTTTGTAAGCATTGTTTGTTTCATGGGAGGCAAAATACTTGGGTCTGATGTTAAAATTCAAGTTGAAAGGGAAAAAACTAAATGTTGTTCTTAAATATCCTGCTGGACACCTGTAAGGTATATATAAACATTTGCACAAAGAGATGACGATATCCATGCGGTCCGAAAGACAGTACTGGACAGGTGTGGAACTGAGATTGTTAACACCTTGTAAGAAGCTACACAGGATCAAAAGTAGCTTTGCAATAGCATTAACAAAGGCAACCCTCCTCCCCATGATGTGGTTTTAAAGCTGGAACTGAGAGAGATTATGTAGAATCAAACAATCATTTTGGTTGAAAAAGACTTTCAAGATCATCGAGTCCAACCTTCTACCTAGCACCACCATGGCCATTAAACCATGTCCCAAAGTGCCGTGTCTACGTGTTTCTTGTGTATCTCCAGAGACAGTGACTCCTCCACCTTCCCAGGCAGCCTGTTCCAATGCCTAACCAGTCTTGGAGGAAGGAAAGTTCTCATAATTACCAGCCTAAACTCCCCCTGGCACAATTTCAAGCCATTTCCTCTCCTTCTAGCAGCTGATACTAGGGAGACCAACCCTCACCTCACTCCAACCTCCTTTCATAGGGTGCTGTGGAGAGGAATGAGGTCTCCCCTCAGCTTCCTCTTCTCCAGGCCCCTCAACTGTTCTTGTAAAACCTCCAGGTCTGTCATCAGCTTTGATGCCCTTCTCTGGATATGCTCCAGCACCTCAATGTCCTTGTAGTTAAGGGGCTCAAAACTGAATCCAGGATTCAAGGTGTGGCCTTACTCATGCCAAGTACAAGGGCACAATAACTTCCTCATTTCTGCAGGCCATACTACTGTTGATCCAGGCCAGAATGCTCGTGGCCTTTTTGGCCACCTGGGCACACTGCTGGCTCATGTTCATCTGTCTGTCTGTCAACCTGCATCCCAAGGTCCTTTTCTGTGGAGCAGTTTCCACTTTGCTCCGGGCCTGAAGCACTGCATGGGGCTGTTGTGACCCAAGTGCAGCACCTGGTGTGGTGTAGCTTTAGTGTTCTGAAAGGCTTAGAAGCTTCCTTCCAGTACATGTCTCCAAATGAGCCATTTTCCTCAAAGCACCAATACATCAGAGTGAAGTAGGGCAGCTCTTACAAACCCAGTTCCTCATGGATTCAGGGACATTGTCCATTATTGCAACATACCTTCTCCCACAGGCTGCAGGAGTCTCCCATTCTTGTACCAGGTAACGTTGCCTTCAGGGTAGCTGTCTCTTGAAACGCACTCCCCAAGCTGCAAAAGAGAGAGTGTATCTGATGCTGGTTTTCATCACTAGATTTTAGTATCATTCTGTAGTTACTTTGGCTAGATATTCCTAGAAAGGTTCAAATGCTTAACCCCAGCTGTTCTTCTGAAACAGGACAAATCCCATCAGTGAAACACAGGTAAAATTTGGAAGAGGGTTTGGTGTTGGGTCTAAGATCAGGGTGGTCCCTTTTTGCAGAACCAGACAAGGCTAACACAGCAATGGTGAGGGAATTGCTTTGTGCTTGGCCTGGTTACAGGCTGTGCAGGTGTGCACCCATGTACACAATCCCTTCTCTGAACCTCACTCCACCACCTTGCTCTGTATCTTGACTGTAAAGGGATTTCAGGCAGCTGTCAGACACAAATTTGAGGGAGAATGCTGCTCTTACCATTTGTAGCTTCTCTGTTTCTAAGAAGTCTGCTTGATGTAAGATTTCTGGTTGAGAGGGTTGTTCTAAAACATAAATAGGATAAAAGTGCTAGTGAAGGGAGCACAAACAGCTGTTTGAAAAACAAGAGAGTTGCTAAAAGGTACATGGACTTTGAGACTACATAGAATAAGTTGTCCTGATACTGTCTTAGCCATTAGAAAAAGTGAGATATTTCTACCTTAGTGTGAGGAAATGGATTGGGAAGAAAAAAAAAGCATCACCTGACAATGTGTCAGACCTTCTGTAATGAATCCCATGCATTCTGATTGTATGTATATTGGCACCTGAGAGGAGAGAACCTCATCTGATCCATCTGATTTCTATGATAGACTCATGGATTGACAGAATGCTTAAAGATCATCTAGTTCCAATCCCCCTGCCATGGGCAGGGACACCTCCTGCTAGAGCAGGTTTCTCAAGTCCTTGTCCAATCTGGCCTCGAACACCTCCAGGAATGGGGCATCCAAAGCCTCCCTGGGCAGCCTGTTGCAGTGTCTCACCACCCTCACTGGAAATATTTTTTTCCCTAATATCTAGTCTAACTCTCCCCTTTTCCAGCTTTAATCCATTCCCTCTCATCCTGTCACTACAAGCCTTTGTAAAATGTCCCTTCCTGACTTTCTTGTAGGTCCTTTTCAGATACTAGAGAAAGAACCAACAGTACAGAAATCAGTGCAACAAGAAAAGCAGCTTTTCTCTGGATATGACTCTAGATATACTCAGCTATCACACTGTGAAGAACCAAAACTGAACCTCATGATTCTTCTAATGTTTCTTTCTCCTAGGTGGTTTTGTTACATTTAAGAAATTCAACCGATAGAGATGAGTGTAATTAACTGATTCTGAATTAGTTGTGACGTTCTTAAAAATAAACCAAAATAAACAAACTTGTTCTTCAGTGCCAGTATGTCTTCTTGTTTACTTTTCTTATGGTAGATGGACCTCTTAGCTTGCCAAAGTGGAGGATCTATCAGCATTTCCATCATAAAAGACTAGTTTCTAGAGACTATATAACTTGTCTGTTAAAATAGTTTGGCCTGCAGCCCAGAATGCAAATTTTTGTCTTCAAAAGAGACACTTTTCCCCACAAGTTTAAAGGAAGAGGTGAAAGAGGGGATAAAAAAAAATAAATCAATGTTTATATAGTCAAAGAAAACCTTTAAACCCCAGCTATACTGCTTAAATAAGCATACATAGTATATACTCCAACTGATTGAAACATCCTTAACCATGCCAGCTCACAGAACCTCATTCCCCACATCAAATCAAGCTCCCTATGAATAATGGATGGCTGTCAGTAATCCAGGCCCAGAGTGAACTTCAAACTGTCTTGCCAAAACCTCTATGTGCTGATAAAGAAGCCAAGTGCCAGGTCCAGCACTCAGCTCACAACAACTCCATGCAATGCTACAGGCTTGAGGCAGTGGCTGGAAAACTGTCCAGCAGAAAAGGACCTAAAGTCATGGTTCATAGCTGGCTGAACATGAGCCAGCAGTATGCTCAGGTGGCCAAGAAGGCCACCAGCATCCTGGCCTGGATCAGCAATAGTGTGGCCAGCACCAGTAGGGAAGTGATTGTACCCCTGTACTGGACACTGGTGAGGCCACACTTTGAATACTGGAATCAGTTTTGAGCCCTTCACTACAAGAAGAACATTTAGGTGCTGGAGTGTGTCCAGAGAAGGGCAACAAAGCTGGGGAAAGCTCTGGAGGACAGGTCTGGTAAGGAGCAGCTGAGGGGAGTCTGGAGAAGAGGAAGCTGAAGGGAGACCTCATTGAATCATAGAACTGCCATTGAATAAAATGACTGCCAAGATCACTGAGTCCAGTCACCTACCTAAAGCCACCATGGCCATTAAATCACATCCCAAAGTGCCATGTCCACACATTTCTTGAACACCTCCAGCACCTCCCTGGGCAGCCTATCTCAGTTCTCCAGTTAGAGAAGCCACCATCTGCTCTCTCAAGGCAGCTTCCCAAAGGCAAGGCCAGCTGTCACACCCTCACAGCCCCCCCACCATGCACCAAGGTCATGCACTAGAAGGATTTATTTGGCATTTACTAGCTCAGTGTCTGGAGTGAGAAGAAATTTTCAACTTGGCAGCAGCAGAGCCTGCTTTGGTGTGTTTGCAACTTCAGCACACTGCTTATCTTTTGGCTTGAGAGCTTGCCAGAGCACTTTGCAACTCCACAGAGATCCTGTAATATGGAGGAAAAGAGCTCACTGTCTGCAAAAGCCAAGCATCAGTGTAGCAGGACAGCAACTAATGCCTGCTGGGCTGCTTTGCTTTGGAAACTCGGGCCACAAGTGAAAAAGATGAGGACAGGATCCATCTGGAAAGCTGGTAGAGCTTGTTTGAGTAGTCCAGTGAGTGAGACAAGCAGGTGGTACCTGTGCAATGAGCCATTTCAGCTCCAAGTTAATCCAGCAGCACAGCTGAGAATGTGGCAAGCACCAGTGAAAACCAGCCTCAGAAAGAACTTCTGGGACACAGCTGAGGTTCAGGTGTACAAGACTGTGAGCTTTGAGGGTTTGCAGGGCTGCACCTTAGCTCTGAATTTGTAGTTCAAGGAATTAGAAACTCCACTGCTTAAATAATGGAAGCTTGTAGACTATTTTAACTCTTTCCCAATTATGCCAGAGAGGCAAAGAACAACAAAAACTGAAAGCTCAAAAATTAGACTCAAGGGTGGTCAAGAGGGACAGGGAACTACTTGAGAGAGTCCAAGGGAGGCAGTGAGGATGATGAAGGAACTGAAGAGCTGTCTGATGAGACATGAGGCTGTTTAGACTGAAGAAGAGTAGATCTTATTAATGCTTGCAAGTGTCTAAAGCATGAGTATCAAGAAGGTGGAGCCAGTCTCTTTTCCAATGGTGTTCTCTGATAGGACAAGAGGTTAACTCACAAACTGGAACACAGAAAGTTCCACCTCAACATGACAAAAAAAATTCTTTGCTGTGAGTGTGCTGGAGCCTTGGAACAGGCTGCCCAGGAAGGTTGTGGAGTCTCCTTCTCTGGAGACTTTTCCAAATCCATCTTGACACATTCCTGTGTGGCCTGCCCTAGATGATCTTGCTTTGGCATGAGGTGGCCTCAATGATCTCCATAGGTTTAGAATGGGCTGCCCAGGGAGGTGGTGGAGTCACCATGCCTAGAGGTGTTCAAGAAAAGACTGGATGAGGCACTTAGTGCCATGGTCTACTTGACTGGATAGGGCTGGGTGCTAGGTTGGACTGGATGATCTTGGAGGTCTCTTCCAACCTGGTTGATTCTATTTTATACAGGTCCCTTCCAACCTCTACCACTCTATAATTCTATGAAGTAGGGTGGAAAGAAATGGCAAGAGAATCTCAGAGATGTGACCTCAAAATGAAAATCCACAGAGGTGATTTTCTCTTGCAGTGCTAAGTCAGCCACACCACGTGGGTGGCATCCTCCATTCTTCTCTTCCTCAGAAAACACAAGCCCTCTCCATTAGCATTAATGCTTACAATAAAACACACAGGCTGTGCTCCGTGGCTGAGCTGGCATTGTGTCAATGTTTAGTGCAGCACACAGTCATTCAAGCAGTTAGAATTTCCTTTCACCACTTACCACTGCTCCATCTACACCTTCACTGCTGTGTGATAAGGAAACATGGCAATTCTTTATCAGCCCTTTGAAGAGCTGTGCTCTCAGCACACTCCTCCCTGCTGTCATTGATTCCATTCTTACTACAGTCAAGTTGAAAGTGAAACTGGGGAAAGGAATTGCTGCTGACTCCTAGTTTAGCTTCAAACTCATTTATGCCACTGACAAACCTCTGCCTAGACACTACTGACAACTCCCTCGGGTCTTCACAGAATCATTAAGGTTGGAAAAGACCTCTGAGATAGCTGAGGCCTGCCATCAAACCAACACCACCATGTCCACTAGACCATGTCCTCAAGTGCTGTGTCCACATGTTTCTTGAACACCTCCAGAGATGGTGACTCCACCACCTGCCTGGGCAGCCTGTTCCAATGCCTGATCACTCTTTCAACAGTTTCTTCTAATATTCAATGTAAACCTCCTCTGGTGCACCTTGAGGCCATTTCCTCTTGTCCAATCACTTGTTACTTGGCTGAGCAGACCAGACCAACCCCCATCTCTCCACAATCTCCTTTCAGGGACTTGTGGAGAACAACGAGGTCTCCCTTCAGCCTCTCTTCTCCAGACTGAACAATTCTACTTCCCTCAGCTGCTCCTCACCAGCCCTGTCCTCCATACCCTTCACCAGCTTTGCTGCCCTTCTCAGGGCATGCTCCAGGAGCTCAATGTCCTTCTTGGAGTGAGGGGCCCAAGACTGAACACAAGATTCTGTGTGAAGAGATGAGTAATTGTGCCCTTCTAAAACATATTGTTTCAAGCAGAAGAGTGATCTGTTTGAGACTGCCCATGCCTGATAGGAAAGCATTCCCGTAACAGACTTTGGGTAAGTAAACCTGCACCTGAGGAGTAACAAAGGCCAAACCCTGCATCTGAAATAATGAAGCTGAGGAAGATATTGTTCTCTTCAGTCACAGTGGGGCTCACAGTGTGGATCAGTCTTGCAATCAGTGTGAGGAATTATCAAATGCTAATAAATTTTAGAAGCACAGAATTGTTTTGGTTGGAAAAGATCTCTAAGATCATCAAGTCCAACCATCAACCTAACACCACAATGGCCACTGAACCGTGTCTTAAGTTCTATGTCCACAGGTTTCTTGAAGACCTCCAAAGAGAGTCACTCCACCACCTTTCACTCTGAACTAAAACAGAACTGCAGACTCATCTTCCTCCTGGCAATTCAGGAGGGGACAACAGAAGCTTTTGAGGTTAGCAGCTCCTTTTCCAACCTCTCTCTTACTCAGCCACAGTTCCTACCATTGAACACCAGCTGCTCAGGGCTGTTTTAAACCTTTCATAGAATCACTGAATAGTTTGAGTTGGAGGAGACCTTAAAGATCACCTCGTTCCAACCCCCCTGCCATAGGCAAGGACACCTTCCATGAGACCATGGTGCTCAAAGCTTCATCCAACCTGACCTTGTACACCTCTAGAGAAGTGGCATCCACCACCTCCCTGGGCAACCTGTTCCAGTGTCTCACCACCCTCACTGTAATGGCCTTCTTCTTAAAATCCAGTCTAAATCTCCCCTCTTCAAGCTCCAACACATTCCCTCTTGTCCTTTCACTAGAAGCCCTTGCAGAAAGTTCTTTTCCACTGATCTAATCCTGCAGACCACACACAGTTAATATTTCCCTCCTACAGAAGACTCTGCTAAGAGAACAAATGGAAAATAATCAGTGCTAATTTTACATTTTTCATTTCCAAGGCCAAATGACATCACATCAGTAAGTCATTATCAAAGCCTAAAATTCTCTTTGAGCCAGCACTTATCATGAATAAACTGCAAGTGCAGGCAGTCCCGTTACGTAAATGCCACCAGTAGATTACATTTTTGAAAGCTGCAGAAATCTGCTGGTCTTTGGTAATTTACCCTGCCAAACTTAACTTCCTTGGCTTTCATCTCTCCATTAAACAAAAGTCGCTGTCATTTATGATTCAGATGCTGATGAATGTTCACAGCAGTAACAACTTTGATTTACTTACTGAAGACTTTGACTAACGTTGGCTCTTCGGAGACATCATCTTCTGTAACCAGCATACATACAAATCTCTTCTCATCGCTGATTCTTGCATTCTTGATGGATAATGTATAGTTTTCTGAGAGACTCAACCTGTCTTTGTAGTCTGGCACATCATCATACTGTACATTTTTTTTGGTCGAGGATCTGAAGGCAATAAATACTGGAGATTCATTTGGCATTTCCTATAATAAAAGGAGAAAGACCTCTACTTTGCATAAACATTCATTTATAAGTTCCTGAAGATCTGCAATTGGTACAAACTCACCATTTAAAAGAAAAAAAAAAGATATGAGCTGCATCAGATGGCTTTTTGCCTGATTTATTCCTGCTATACTACGGAGAAATTCGTGAGTAATTCAGTAGACACTCACAAGAGCTAGTTTCAGACTGCTGTGGTACACATTGTGAATCTCATCAGTGAATAAATTTCAATGCTTTGGCTCAGTCTCAGCACAGCACAGGGCTTCCTCTTGATGAGAGCTGGTAGTTCTGGCACCACCTGCCTCTGTGTGTATGAAAAAGCATTTGAAATAGAAACATTTGGGAGCTGGGCTCAAAAGCTTTGGTTTTCCTTTTTTCTTCCCCAGGATTCTTTTACATATTCATATTGTTTGTCTGGGATACTCAGACTTCATTCCAAATGCAGGATTTAATCAGGCATAACTGCCTATTTTGTTCTAAATTAGTTCCTAGGTTTTTGGTGTTTTTTTTTTTTCATTTGTTTGTTTGCTTTTGTCCTTTCTTTGTGTTTAAAGGACCCAAGAGCTTGTAGCACGGGAATATACATACAATCAAGTATTGCTACTCGTGCATCTCAGGATAATCTCTAAAAATATTGTTTCTAGACATCATACTTTATTAATGTAAGTATGCAGTTGCCATCCTAAGGAAGAATACAAAGTTCACAGCCTTGCACAAACCTACCAGATCAACACTTTATTTTTCATGAGAGACAAAGTCTGCAGGCTGAGCTCTGCAGGATTTCGTTCCACTGCCCCCCAGAGTAGGGACAGGCACTGTCAAACAAAGTGAGCTGAAAGGTTGACTCCATCTTTGTGTTCAGTATTGTGCTGGAGTCCAGAAAAAAAACTTTCATTCTCTTTTAATCCCTTGCACCTTGTAGCACTGATGTGAGCAGCGCTTCCACCACAATACCTCAGCTTGACTGCAGAGCTCACAAAAGGATGACGATGCTGTGACAAGAGATGAGTGGTGTCAGAGTGAGGCAGGGAGCAGGAGGCAACAGCTAATGTGAAGTTTAAATTCTTTTATAGTCTTTTTCCTTCTCCCACTTTTAACTCTGGGATTACTCTAGATGTCTGTCACACAGGAAGAAAAGTTTTACTGTTAGCTGTCAAGTGAAAACGAACTCTCAACTTCAAAATCCCACCAGCATGCACAGATTGATGCTGAAAGGAGCAATCCCTGCTCCTGCCATGATGCACATGCCCCAGCATCCTCAGGCTCCCAACAAGAACCTGCATTTCTACACTCAAAAGCATCACAGGAGTAAATGGAATTCTTTATTCTTCCAATGCAGTAGTCAACTGACCAGAAAAGTCCTAAACCAAACCCCTTCCCTGCTGAAAACAAAAAATACTGTTATGCTGGGAGCTGGCTTGGGAGAATAAGTATCACTTTCACTCGGTTGTGCAGGCTGCGTCAATGATTTCATACAACAGTGCTCGGACAGGCATTTCTACACATTAGATGTTCTCTCTCTTTCCATTTAGAAGAAGCTATAATGTCTCCATTTGTTGCTTGGTACGTGTCCAAGAGGAGCAATCGAAGTGCACCAGAAGGTAATAATGTTGGGTTTTTTTTCCCTCAAAATAGCCTTGCCTCTTCATGCAGACAGTCCTCCCAGGAGAAGTCAGCAGACTAAAAAGCATATTGCAAAATCAAGACCCTGCATCTTCTTCTGAATGCTTGTATGAAACAGTTTCACTGTCTCTTTTTGGAAGACATCCTCCACGCACTTCCAATTTTACTTCCCAAAACATGTTTATGGAGCAGGAACTCTTGAATAGGTGAAGGATGCAAAACTGCCAACTTCCAGGTTCAAAGAAAGGAAAACTCCCACCGGTGGCAGACCCAGCTGCTGTCAAATAGGCAGCTGGATGCCATTTTAAAAGAGAACAGAAAACGAGGTCATTTTAAATCCACTGAGTAAACATCACCCATTACTGCTGGTAACATTTTGTTTGAGCAGGAGAGGAGATATAGATGAACTTTACAATAGCAGGAAAACTCATTGTCCCTGAGTCAATCTGAGAAGCAAAAAAGAATTTGTATCCTGGTGTTTTCTTCCATGTGTGCTTCCAGGTTTCATCTAACTTTGATACATTTCTCCCTTTGGCCCTGGAAACCAGTGTCATTTAGCAGAAGTGCATCCTGTGGTGTTCCCACTGCAGGCTGACCCAGACAACCAGAAGAGCATTGGTGCTTCTGCCTCTCCTCTCCACACAACACAAATGTCAGAGCGAACACACCAGCAAGTGCACCAAGGTCAGCACTACTCTCTTCTTCACTGTGCGTTGAATACGCTGAAGCATGAAACGTTGCAGAGTGACTATCCGGATCAACCAGACTCAGGGACGAAGTTTTCCCAGAGATAAAGACACCTGGCTGCAGGCAGCCTCCTTCGGAAGTACTCAAATGTACAGTGATGGCTCTGTCAAGTGAGTGAGATGCCACTGGGGAACACGCCATGTCTCTAACACAGGCTGGCAGAGGACTCCTGAATAATTATTTCTCTTGAACAATGAGATTAATCCCTCAAAACTCTAATCAAGGGAGACTGGAATCTTGCAGTCTTACAAACACACAGGGATGAATGTCTTCGTATCCAAGACAGAAATCCTATCAATTGGCAGTCTTGTAATCTCATACACAAAAAGTACCCACCTTTTATACCAGCTCTAATGAATACAGAGGTAAATTATACTTACATATTTCCATTTTCCAAACATAAGACCCTCTGGTACTTCCAGACGACAAGGCATAGTGATAGTATCTCCATATACTGCATTTACTGTGTACAATCCCAGAGCTGGGGAGGAAACAGAAAGAGAGGAAATATTTTTAGCATTTTCACTGCTCACAGCTGTTGCAAGAGCAGAGCCACATCCTTTGCAAATGGGTATCTACCAGCAGCAGGACTTCATAGAATCACAGAATGATCTGGGTTGGAAGGAACCTTAAAGATCATCCAGTTCCAAACTCCTGCCATGGGCAGGGATGCCTCTCACTAGACAAGGTTGCTAAAGGTCTCATCCAACCTGGCCTTGAACATCTCCAGGGTGGGGACATCCATGACTTCCCTGGGCAGCCTGTTTCAGTGTCTCGCCACCCTTACTGTAAAGAATTTCTTCCTAATACCCAGTCTAAATCTCCTCTCCTCAAGCTTCAATCCATTCCTTCCTATCCCATCACTACACACCCTTGCAAAAAGTCCATCCTCAGTTTACTTGTAGGCCCCTTCAGATACTGGAAAGCCACTCTTAAGGTCTCTCCAGAGCCTTTTCTTATCCAGGCTGAACAACCTGTCCCCACAGGGAAAGTGCTTCACCCCTCTGATCATCTGTGTGGTATCCTCTGGACCCTCTCCAAAACTTTTGACAAAACAGGACTTCTGTCACTGAAATCATTTACTCAAACGTTAGGACCTTTTTGAACCCATGTTTGTAGAACCCGAGTAGGTTTTTCAAACAGGACTGCATCCACTCAGCTGCACAAACAGGTAAGACTACAATCAGTATTGACAGCCATTGTCTCCAACCTAATACCTGAAAAGGGAAATCCTTAAACCTTTATTTTGTTATCTCAAAAAACAGCCTCTTATGCCTGGAGAGGTTCATGTTGCAACACAGCTTTGTGAGGAGGCAGGCAGACAAATTACATTCTGACTGCTGCACTCCATAAAAATGTAATGTATTTTTATGCACTACATAAAATTCTTAGAAAATGAAGAAAAATAATCTTATTCTCTGTGGAGAAGGACCCTGGGAGTCCTGGTGGAGAAGTTACCCATGAGACAGCAACGTATCCTTGTGGCCAAGATGCTTATGGTCTTCTGGGGTGCATTAAGAGTATGGCCAGCAGTTTGAGGGCGTATCTTGTCCAGTTCCGGGCTCCCCACTTCAAGCAGGACAGGTAACTACTAGAGAGGGTCTAATGGAGGGCCATGAGGATGATGGAGTGGAATACTTGTCTAATGAGGAAAGACTGAGAGATCTGGGGCTGTTTAGCCTGGAAAAGAGAAGACTGAGAGGAGATCTTATTACTATTTATAAATATCTGAAGGGAAGGTGTCAAGAAGGGTCCAGTTTCTTTTCACTGGTGTCCTGTGATAGGACAAGGGCCAGCGGACACAAGCTGGAACACAGGGAGTTCTACCTCAACCTCAGGAAAAACCTCTTTGCTGTGAGGGTGCTGGAGCATTAGACCAGGATGCCCAGAGAGGTTGTAGAGGCTCCTTCTTTGGAGACTTTCCAGGGCTGTCTGGATGTGTTCCTGTGTGGCCTGCCCTACATCATCTTGCTTTGGCAGGGGGGTTGGCCTCAATGATCTCTAGATATGCCTTCCAACATCTACCATGCTACAATTCTATTTAAGTCTGGTGTTCTCCTGAATCTGCAGAACACACTACTTTGCACATTTAGATTTTGGGGAAATGAAGTGAAATGCTCCCATGGATTATTTAAAAATAATTTTTTTTTGAAACCTCAGCACAACGTTACTGCAATAATGCATAAACATTTACAAAATACATCTGATCTGCTTATTTTCACTGTCCAGAACACATGAACTGAACAAAAACAACAGACCTGAAAGTGATGAAAAGTTCAAATGCATGGGGTTTAAAGGGGAAGATGTTACAACTTGGTGCATTTGTTGTAACGTAACTTTTCTTAGCTTCTCTTTTCTAAGGCTCTCCCTGCTCTCGATGATACTCTTTCTGTGCTGGTTTGAGGCTAACTGGAATATTCTAATGAGAGAAATTAGATTGTTGGCTGTTAAAAAAAAATAATGATGAAGTCTATATCATTCATTGGTTTGCTGAAAGGGATAAAAAGCCAAAATGTAAATAATTTGTCTTTCTTTGCTCTGGGGCACTTCTCCCTTTCACAATCCCTTTGCTCCACTCCAATATCTTCCACTAACCTTGGCTAATAGAAAGCAATGTAAGCTTTGCTAGTTGTTTTGGTTTCTTTCTGGGAGGGAAAAGAGAGAGAGGCTTTGAGCCCCTTCTGGGCAGTTTCTTCATCTGGGAAGGAGTTTGGATTTCTGTATTATTTCTAATTTGTAGATGATTGTAAATACATCGTGTATATACAACTGTAAATTTTGCTTTGCTGTAAATATAACTTAATTCCAAGCCATCTGAGCTGGTCTAACAATCTTCAGTAGTGGGCAAGCAGAGGTCTTAACCCACCACACCTTCTTACACCAGATGGATGCTTGGCCTCTGTTGACTTGCTGGAAAGGGTACAGAAAAAGGCTACAAAAGATGCGAGAGGGGATGGGAACATCTCTCTGAAGAGAGAATTGCATCTTTTTAGTCTGAAAAAGAGAAGACTAAGGGTCTAACTACAGGGTTGGTGTCAGGAGGATAGGACCGGTCTTTTTTCAGCAGTGTCCAGTGATAAGACAAGGGGCAACAAGCACAAACTTGTACCTAGGAAGTTCCATCTAAAAACAGAATCTAATTTGAGGGTGGTGGAACATGAGAACAGGCTACCCAGAGAGGTGGCAGAGTCTCCATCTCGGGAGAAACCTGCCTGAATGTGTTCCTGTGTGATGTTCTCAAGATGAACCTGCCTTGTCAGGGGTTGGGGGGTTAGACTCAATGATCTCCAGAGGTCTCTTGCAATCCACACCGAACTGTGACAGTGAGAAAGTGCACTGGCTGTCTGTTCTCATCCAGCATCAGTGGCTTTTGTTAGTCTTTTGCAGAGAGACAAACTCAGAATTTCCCCCTGCTTTGCTCTCCCTTCATTTCCAACTGGAGCTGCAAAATCCAAGGCTGGTAACTAAAGGAATCTTATTTAACAGAAAGCAGTAGGATACTGATGATGTAGCCAGGGCCACAGAAACACCCAGTCTTTCTGCAGACACTGCACTTTTCTTACAGCTCGAAAAAGCAAATCTGTTCCCAGGCATCCTCAAAACGCTGGAGCTGTCAACCCCTTGTCTTTTTCCAAGTCTTGAGGCAGCCACTGGGATGACCTGAAAGTTCTCCTGCTTCCTGCACCTGTGTACGCTATGGGGGAATGGGGGTTTGTGTACACACAGAATCCCAGCTGGAAAAGACCTTCAAGATCATCAAGCCCAACAATTATCTATCTCTACCAGGGCCACTACTACACCATATCCTTGAGCACCATATCTAGATGGCTTTTAAATACCTTCAGGGATGATGATTCAACCACTTCCCTGGGGAGCCTGTTCCAGTCTTTGAGAACCCTTTGGGTATAGAAGCTTTTTCTCATGTCTACCCTAAACCTCCCCTGGTGTTTCTCCAAAAGGATTTTTATTCTTTAAGCAAAATTATGTATTTTCCAAGAGCCAAATGCTGCATTCCTTGCCTAAAATTTCAATTAGAAAAAGTCCACAGAATTCTTCCCAGGTGAAGACTTCAGTGCTCACCGTTAGCACCAGCTCTTATAATCTGTATCCCAAAGACAGCCAGGCTGTGGTTTGTGCCATTTGGTTGTGCACAAAGAAGCGGTACTGGATGTTAGGAAAAAAATCTTTAGAGTGGTCAGGCATTGCAACAGGCTGCCATAGAGGTGGTAGAGTCACCATTCCTGAAGGTGTTTGAGAAACGTGTGGACATGGCGCTTTAGGGCATGGTTTAATGGCCATGGCGGTGTTCAATCGGTGGTTGGATTATGATGATCCTAGAGGTCTTTTCCAACCAAAACAATTCTGTGGTTCTATTCCAAAATTATTCCTTAGAGAAGCATTGCATGGTAAGGCAGGGAGAGACACAGGATGTCTGAAGCTCAAAGAACTGAAGGATCTTAAGAGATGACACCACTACCTGTATGGACTTTATACTTCCTTTCCTTCACACTGCTCCTTTTCAACTCGACAGTTGCTAATCTTCTGATTCTCTTAGGTATTAGCCACATATTTTAGGTCCATTATTCAGACTACAAGAGCTGTAATGCTCTGCTTTGCTGTATGATTCACAAAGACCAACTGGCAAGAGCAGGTGGTCCACTAGATGGTGCTGAGTTAGTGCAAGCTCTAAGGATGAAACCTTTTTTTTAAAAAAGAAATCTTCTAACTTCAATTTTATGGTTATAGGACCAATGTTTTATGAAATCAAACTACAAACAGAAATATAATTGGAAGCTGGAACAAATTTTTCCCTTGGCCCTCTCTTGCACTCAGACTCATTCTGATCCTCAGGAGAGAGGACAACGTAACTTTGGCTTTGCAAGTTGAATCTCAATTTTCATTTCTGCTATAGTTAGGGAAAGAAAAAATCCACAGTCTTTTCTGGTTCCTTTCTTCCATGGGTGCAAAATTACAAGAGACTTGCAAATAGATATTCAATTAGCAAGCTTGTTAGTACCCGTTCAAATTCCAGTCAAGTGGCATTTAGCAATTTACAATTCTGTAATGGTATTTTGCATGACATGGAAAAGCAGAAACTTCTGCTAGGAGACACTCCCTGCTACTAGGGGAAGACAAAATGACCCTGTGGGATCTGTAATGTCGTTCTCTCAGAGACACCCATTTAACCTCTGCAAGTTGCTAAGGTAACCAGTATATGCTGGCAAAACTCTTCAATAAACTCACCAGTGAGAATGAAACTGTTTCTATAAAAGATTTACATTTCTATCACTTAGAGCAGGTAACCCATGAATTACCTGATGAAGAGAAAGGCTGGTCTCTGATTTTAGAGCAACACTTGTCTCTGAAGTGCATTCCTGAAGATGGATACCCCCCCACACACACCCCCTAAAATAATGAATTCTACCATAAACTCTTCTTAAATTAAAGCCATATTGTTTTCTACTAACTTGTCAACACAGAACCAGAAAGACACAGGTTTTACTTGAAATATGGAGAAATGGTCCCTAAAAGAATACGAAAAGGTCCTTGCTGTAAAATTTTCTCCTCTCATTTCTGAAGCAACAAATCTAGGACATGCAAGGAGTGCAAACTAGTTGAATACTGCAAATTATCACCTCATACACTGCAGCCATCTCTGCAAAGCAGCTTTGTAAATCCATAAGGAGAACAACAAAAAACCACCCTCAATTTGGAAATTCCTCTCTGCTGCTATTAGATATTTGTAAAATAGGATGAAGAAGAAAACGACTACTTATCTACACAACAATACTTCCCATCACACACAATCACAGAATGGCAGGGGCTGGAAGGGACCATAAATCACTACTGATGATTCTTTACTTAATTTCCAACTCATTCTGAGAAAAAGAAATTAAAAGCAGGATCTACAAATAGGTAACAAATTGCTCCATCTTCTAGTCCTACACAAAGTCAACGCCAAGGTCTTCGTATCTCATTAACATCAGGAGGGCACAAAGGTAACTGTAGGGGATAACATAACAAGAAGTCACCAGACATCATGCTTCTGCACTGCTTAGATCTGCTGCACCTTTCTGTAGCTAATTAAAAGCTCAGACAGTTCCTCTGTGTGACTTTCAGATGTTGCTTTCTGAAACTGAGCCAGTGCTGTTAATAACAACACTAATCCAGAGGTAAAATATCATCCCATGTATGCTGGGAGAAGCTCTAATTGAGCTACCCATGATTTGCATCTATTTACCAGATTAATCCAGCTTGTTATCCATCATGTCACAGATTCACAGAATCACAGAATTGGTTTGGTTGGAAAGGATCCCTAAGATCATGGAGTCCAATCATTAACCTAACAACAAGATGTCCATTAAACCACGTCCCAAAGTGCCATATCCACACATTTCTTGAACGCCTCCAGGGATGGCGACTCCACCACCTCCCTCGGCAGACTGATCTAATGCCTGTCCGCTCTTGCAGGAAAGGCATTTTTCCCAATATCCAACCTACACGTCTCCTGACACAATCTCAGGACATTCCCTCTCATCCTGTCATCTGAAAGTAGGGAGAAGAGGCCAACTCTCACATCACTCCAACCATCTTTTAGGGAGTTGTAGAGAGCAATGAGGTCTGCCCTCAAGTCTCCTCTTCTCCAGACTAAACAACCTAGTTTCCTCAGCTGCTCTTTACCCACCAGACCTGTTCTCCAGACCCTTCACCAGCTTTCTTGCCCTTGTTCTCTGGACATGCTCCAGCAGCTTGGTGTCCTTCCTGGAGTGAGTAGCCCAAAACTGGATTCATGATTTTAGGTGTGGCCTCAGCAGTGGCCAGTACAGGGACACAACTACTTTCCTGCTCCCACTGGACACACTACTGCTGATCTGGGCCAGGATGCTGGTGGCTTTCTTGGCCACCTGAGCACACTGCTGGCTTATGTTCAGCTGCTGTCAACCAGCACCTCGACGTCCTTTTCTACTGGGCAATTTCCTTTCACTCAGCCCAAAGCCTGGAGCATTGCATGGCGTTGTTGTGGCTCAAGTGCAAGACCCAGCTCTTGGCTTTGTTAAACCTCATACAATTGTCTTCACATAGAGGTTTGAGCAGGCCAAGTTTAACTCATTTCCTTTTCTTTGATCCAGTACAGAAGAACTTCTGAGCCAGATTAAACCTTTCCACATAGGTCGAGACAAGGGAAGAAAGCAGTGGCATCAGGAGGTACAATGACTCAGAGAACAGTCCCAGCAGGACACTGACAAACGCAGATGGCATTTGCTGTTGATGCCTTTAATTACAGTACTTTGCACGTCCCCATGGCAGGGCTAACTGACATCCTTCTTTGTCCTCCAGGAAGAATCAAACAGTACCCACATATTTAGGTGACAAATCAAAACCCCTGATTACTTCAAGCTTAAAAGGCAGAGGAGGTGCTGTTGTTACTTTAGATCTCCTCACCTGGAGTATATAATACAGGTCGTAATTTAGACTAATTATTAATTTTAAAACCAATGGGAAGAATGAATAGAAGGCATCTGAAAATTAGAAAGCTAATGTTTCTCCAAGGAAATACAGAAGCTGTAGGATGCATGTGGAAAGCAGCCATTTTCCCACCTCTTCCTTCCATCTGAAACACTGGCTATCGGTATCAAGAAACACAAAGGGTGTTTAAAGCTGAAAGGATACTGGAAACACCAGAGCTGAAGAACAGGCATTAAATACCTGCAGAATTCAGCTACCTTACTCTACACAAAGCGCTATGCTTTTTTAAAACACCCAGAGTGTCTTCATAGAAATGAGTTAAAAATACTAAAGGAAACACCTCGACGCTTCAGAAACCCTCTTCTATTAAAATGAGCAACTAACATATTCTCACACCTCTCAAATTCCTTACAAATAAAGTGTTTTCCTCACTAGTACATGGAAAGCAGCTATGAAGAGAAATCAGCAGAGATGACCCATCTTATCTGACCAAGGCTTATCAATAAAGCAATCCACCGCCCCCTCTACCATTTCTACTTAAGGAGACAGAGGCCAATTGTGGTAGTTTGAGGGATCTTGGGTCTCCCTTGAACAAAACTATAGGGACTGAGGCTCATCCAAGGGGAATGGACCTTGCTTGTCCCCAGATATCATAATGTTGTTATTCTAGGTGAGGGTTGGTCTCTTCTCCCAGGCAACCAGCAATAGAACAAGGTGACACAGTCTCAAGTTGTGCCAGGGGAGGTATAGGCTGGATGTTAGGAGGAAGTTCTTGCCAGAGAGAGTGATTGGCATTGGAATGGGCTGCCCAGGGAGGTGGTGGAGTCACCGTCCCTGGAGATGTTCACGAAAAGCCTGGATGAGGCACTTAGTGCCATGGTCTGGTTGACTGGATAGGGCTGGGTGCTAGGTTGGACTGGATGACCTTGGAGGTCTCTTCCAACCTGGTTGATTCTATGATTCTATTCCTTTTCTGGTACCACAGCTTAAAAAACAGTGCCTGAGTTGGCAGGCAGAGAGCTGAACCACTGAGGCCACCTAGGCCCAGCCTGGGGCGTGGGGGGTGGTTTTCGGCCTACCCTCAGGCCGACTGAGGATGGACGAGGTGGAGGATTCTAGAAGGCCATTTTGGGCCGAGTTTGTACTTACTCTACCTGATTGCCTCTTGTATATATGCTGTTGTAAATGGAATTTCTCTTTAAAACTTCCAGTGAGTTTGCAGTATCCTCGTTCTCACTCCTGAAAAGGGAGAGGAGTTGATTCTGTGCTCCCGAACCAAGCGAGCTCGTGGCCCAAACTGCAACACCAATGCGTGCTTCTCACTGGCATTGTTCTCTGTATCTGAGCACTGCAGAGTAGGAAGAGTTCTCAAGCAGATAGTTTGGCTTTCTGCATGACCCTAAGTGTGAGCTCCAGGCTGGGGCTGCCATGAGTCTAGGTCAAATCCCACAGTAACCACAGCTTTCAAAGTGACAGAAAGGTGTGGGTTGGAAATGACCTCTGGATATTGAGAGCAACTCCCCTGACAGGGCAGGATCACCTAGGGCAGCTATCAGGGGAACATATCTGGGCAGGTCTATCCTTCAAAGTCTTCAGAGAAGGAGACTTCACAAACTGTCTGGGCAGGCGGCTCCAGGGCTCCAGCACCCTCACAGCAAAGACATTTCCCCTCACCTTGAGGTGGAACTTCTGGTGTTCCAGTTTGTGTCCACTCCTCCTTGTCCTATCACAGGACACCACTGGAAAGATGTTGGTCCCTTCTTCTTGACACCCACCCTTCATTTGCTTATAAACATTCATAAGATCTCCCCTCAGTGCCTGTCTCAAGAGAACCTCATGAGGTTTGGTAAGGCCAAGTGCAAGATCCTGCACCCAGGTTGGGGCAGGCCTCGATACCGATCCAGGCTGAGGGCTGATGACATTGAGAGCAGCCCTGCAGAAAAGGACTTGAGGGTGCTTGTGGGTGAGAAGCTGGACACGAGCTAGCAACATGCACCTGCAGCCCAGAGGGCCAATGGTATCCTGGGCTGCATCAAAAGCAGCATGGCCAGCAGGTCAAGAGAGGTGATTCTGCTCTCTGCTCTGCCTGGGTGAGACCTCAGCTGGAGCACTGTGTCCAGCTCTGGGACTGCCAACACAAAAGGACATGAACCTGCTGGAGCCAGTCCAGAGGATGCCAAAAAAAATGATCAGAGTAGTCTGGAGAACCTCTCCTATGAAGACTGGCTAAGAGTTTGGGCTGTTCAGCCTGGAGACCAGAAGACTTCAGGGAGACCTTACAGCAGCATTTGAATATCTGAAATGGGACCTACAGGAAGGCTGGGGACAGACACACACCCTACTTAGAAGGGCTTGCAGGGATAGGATGAGGAACAATGGTTTGAAACTGGAGCAGGGCAGATTTAGGCTGGACATGAGGAGAAGTCCTCCATAATGACAACAGTGCAATAGTGGAGCAGCTTTCCCACACACATGGTGGAGGCTCCATTGCTGAACATGTTAAAGATCAAACTTAAAGGGACCCTGAGCAACCTGATGTAGTTAGAGATGTCCCTACTCACTGTGTGAGGTTGGACTCAATGTCCTTTTGGGGTCTCTTCCAACCTGATGCATTCTGTGGCCTTCCCCCCACTTCCCACACAGGAATACAGCTTTCTCATCTGCATGCTCCCTTCCTAGACGCTCTGCTTTGAGCTGGATTTGTAATGATTTTACCACCAGCTTGTGGTAAAATGACTGAGAGACATTTCAATATTCGAGGAAGAGGTCTTAGAAAATTGTCCTTCCAAGACCAGATGGGTTTATGGTAGATGCTACAGTGTGTGACCATAATTGTAAGCTTTACCCCAGAGATTTTCACATGAGCATTTCTCTGACCATTTTCCATCATCCTGGATTACATACAGAAGGAAAGGTAGCACAAAATTAATTACTCGTGTCAGCACAACAAACCTTTCTACCTTCCCACCTCAGCTTCTGTTCCACTGCCCAACTCAATCAGAACAGAGGAAACTGCTATAACCAATAGCTCTTGGCAGCAGTGAGCACATCTCTGCTTATTTAATTTGGTGCCTTTTAAACATACTATAAATCTGAAAGGAAATCCCATGAAAGCCACCAGTGCCTTTGTAATGCATGGGCAGCAAAATTTTCCTTTCAGAAGCAACGGCCTAAGCATCTTTCCACAAACCACCACCCTAAAACACCACCTGTGATTTCAATGGCCTTCTAATCACACAGAAACTTTGGCTTTTAGCTCAGGATTATACACAACTGTGTTTGGACCCTGTGCTAATCCAAACCCAGCGAGATCTGCTTTGCGAGCCAATTTGTAAGTTTAAATTTTCAAGTCCTTTCAGCAAATCTTACAGGTTTAAGAAGTTAAAATTATAGTAGTGGAAAAATGTAGCATAATTCCATGCAAATAGTTACAAACAAGACTTTAAAATGCTTGAACTACTACAAAGCTACCAAAGACAATGTTTCGACAAGACCTGGACAGAACCACACAGGAGTAGGGAAGTGAACATCCCCATGTTATTGGGCACTGGTGTGGCTGCACCTCAAACACTGGCTTCAGTTTTGGGCCCCTCATGCCAAGAAGGATATTGAGATGCTAGAGCATGTCCAGAGAAAGACGGCAAAGCTGGTGAAGGGTCTGGAGAACACAGCTGGTGAGGAGCAGCTGTGGAAACTGAGGCTGCTTCATCTGGAGAAGAGGAGGCTGAGAGGAGACCTCATTGTTGTCTACAACTCCCTGAAAAGAAGATGAAGTGGCGTGGGGGTGAATGAGAGGAAATGGCCTGAAATTGTGCCAGATTAGAGATTAGGAAAGATTTTTTTTTTTTGCTGCAAGAATGGTCAGACATTGGAACAGGCTCCCCAGGGAGGTGGAGGAGTCACCATCCCTGGAGGTATTCAAGAAACACGTGGACCTGGCACTTTGGGGCATGGCTTAATGGGCATGGTGATGTTGGGTTGAAGGCTAGACTCCATGACCTTGGAGGTCTTTTCCAGCTGAAACAACTCCTTAATTCTACAAAATTATGTCCAACATTGGAAAGTTGTGGTCAGCATCAGGAAACCTAGCTGTGTTTTTTATCAGTACCATACAGTGGGGAAAAAAATGCTCTTTCCAACAGTTGGTGATGCTGCTAAAAGGCCACTGCTAATGATTTACTTTGACACCATTGTTTTACAACATACTGCTCAGAATAGTTCTTGTAATTCAGAAGAATAGATAAGATGGCCAACTCTTATAAATACTTCTGCTCACAACCATAAAATCATAAAATCATTTAAGTTAGAAAATTCTTTTAAGATCATCAAGTCCAACCTTCAATGCAACACCTTCATGACCACTAGGTCATGTCTGAAGCACCACATCTATGTGTTGTGGTTCAATGTAGCCACAACTAAAGGAACCATCACTAATATTTTTAACACACTGGAAAACTGAAAATGGTGTATTAAAATAGTTACCAGCATATGGTGTGATTTTATATGAACGAGTCCAGAACATCTGCCAAGAAACTGAGTTGTAGCCTATTAAAGTTTGATGATAAAAGCTATCTGCCAAGAGATGAGCAGCAAAACGTGGGAGAAGAGTTTGAGTCAACACTGAAGTAAGCTCCAACCTCGAAAGGTACACCTAATTAGACAAAATGGAGTTGTAGAATCACAGAATTGTTTCACTTGGAAAAGACCTTTAAGGTGATCAAAGCATCAATCTAACACCACCATGGCCATTAAACCATGTCCTGAAGTGCAATGTCCACACTTTTCTTGAACACCTCCAGGGATGGCAACTACTACGTCTCTAGGCAGTCTGTTCCAATGCCTGACCACTCTTTTCTCAGGAAAGATTTTATTTTAAATCTCCAACCTAAACCTCCCCTGGCACAATTTCAGGCCAAAGGCTTTGTAGCCTGGTGCAATTTTTCACTCTTTCTCAAGTCTTATCTTAGCAGTACTGGTGGGATTGTGCGCTCTAGATGAGCAGCTGAATTTGATTATCTCAAAGATTGGCCAAGAGAGCCAATGCTATCCTGGGGTACATCAAGAAAAGCATGGCCAGCAGGTCTAGGGAGGCTCTTCTTCTCCTCTACTCTGCCCTGGTGAGACTGTACCAATAATACTGTGTCCAGCTTTGGGCTCCCCAGTTCAAGAGAGACAGGGACCTGCTGAAAAGAGTCCATCAGAGAGCCACGAGGATGACTGGGGGACTTGAGCATCTCCCCTACAAAGAGAGACTGAAAAACCTGGGGCTGTTTAGTCTGGAAAAGACTGAGAGGAGATCTTATCAATGTCTATAAATATCTGAGGGGTGAGTGGCAGGTGGATGGGGCCAATCTCTTTTCATTGGTCAGCATCAATAAGACAAGGAGCAATGGCTACAAACTGGAACATAGAAGGTTTCGCCTCAACATGAGGAGAAACTTCTTTACAGTGAGGGTGATGGAGCACTGGAACAGGCTGCCCAGAGAGGTTTTGAAAGTCTTCTTCACTGGATCCTTTCAAAACCTGCCTGGATGCATTCCTGTGCAAGCTGTCCTGAGGGATCCTGCCTGGGCCAGGAGGTTGGACTCGATGATCTCTGAAAGATTCTTCCAACCTCTAAAGTCCTCCGATTCCGTGATCTCTTTCAACTTCAACAGTTCTGTCATTCTAAGTTAGTCTGGCTGCTCCTGCAGCAAACCTCCATTGTTCTTCTCAGTTGCCCTTCTTAAGCACTTCTCTATTTGCTAGAACTACTCTACTATTTTTTTTTTCCTGTGCTCCTCATTATGCTACTCTGCCATGCTGCCATGTATCCAGTAGCTTAAAGAGACTTCAAAGTCTCTATTAAGTCAAATAAACCCTGTATCTCAAAAAAAAAAACCACCCCACAACCCTAAAATCCCCCATTAGATTTTGCTATGAATATTTTTTTCCTTATTAAAAAAAGAAAGGAAGTCTACAGGCAGCATACTAAAACAAGAAGAGTTGTTCCTCCTTGCTTTTTATTCATAACTTGATATTGGCAGCGGTGATCAATACATACCTCAGAAAAGAATCCACAGACTTTATACATAAATGCTGAATAAAAGGCTAAATGGCAGAAATTTGTCAGGAGTATGAACATATCAGAACTAGGGGAGATTCTGGGTTGGTACTCTGTGTGTATATTGCCCAGTCATCCTATACTTTAAATCAACGTCAAGGATGCAATCTGGTCTAGTGGAGGGTGCCCCTGCCCATGGCAGAGGGGTGGGAGCTAAATGATCTTTAATGTCCCTTCCAACCCAAATCATTCTATGAATCTGTGACTTTTCAATGAAACTACAGTAATTATGGTAGTTTGCCCTGATGAGGGCTCAACTGCAGCATGTGTCCAGTTCTGGACTTCCCAGTTCAAGAAGAAAGGGAATTGCTTGAGAGGGCACAGCAAAGATGATTAGGGGACTAGAACATCTCTCTTACAAAGAAAGGGTGGGTGTCAGAAGACCTTCTGTAGATGCTCCTACCTTGGCAGAAGTGTTGGACTCAATCTCCAAAAGTCCCTTCTAACCCCTTGCCATTCTATGAATCTCTAATTGCAACCATAGCGATTCTGTGATTCTTACTCTGTGAAACTCATGTATCTAATACTGTGTAGCACATAAACATCTTCCAGGCTAATCTTCATTATGTCTGCAAGGTCCACAGCTAATTAACAGGCAGTGTCCTATCACACTTCTTTACTGTAGTCACACTTAACCAGCTCTGCTGCTTGCTGGTTTTAGCAGTGTTTATTCCCAGAGACACCAGCTTGAGTTAACCAACAGAGCAAATTATAACCTGTGACTGTAATGTGTACAGAATATTATTCTCGGTGACTAAGCTTCATTTACTTGTGTTGAAAACCATCTGTTAATCACCAAAAAAAAAAAAAAAAAAAGGCAAGCTTACAGAAGTTACAACTGTAAAGGGCATGGATGAAGGACAGATTTATCCTTCCGTAATGCTGAGTGGGTGGAAAAAGCTGCACATGCTTTTAACAGAAAATGTTCAGCCCTCCCAAATCACAGATTCACAGATTTCATCAGGTTGGAAGGGACCCTCAACGGTCATCCTGGTCCTCTGCAGGGAGCAGGGACATCTCCAACTAGATCAGGTTGCTCAGGGCCACATCAAGTCAGATCTGATGGAGCCTCAACAACACCTCTGCGCAAGCTGTTGCAGTATTTCACCACTCTCACTGTGAAGACCTTCCTCCTAATGTACAAACCAAATCTACCCTGCTCTAGTTCCAAACCATAGCTCCTCATCCTATCTCTCTGCAAGCCCTTCTAAATAGACTCTCCCCAGCATTCCTGTAGGTCCCCTTCAAATATTCAAATGCTGCTATATGATCTCCCTGGAGCCTTCTCTTCTCCAGGCTGAACAGCCCCAACTCTCCCAGCCTATCTTCACATCTCTGATCATCTCCATGTCTCTGTTCTGGACCTGCTCCAGTAGGTCCATGCATATCCTGTGTTGAGGGCTTCAGAGTCGGATGCAGTGCTTCAGGTAAGTACACTGGTAAATGCAAAGTTTCAGCTTTCTGTGCTATAAGGTGACTCTGCCTGCATGGACATGCCCTCCAGCTGATAATAGGCTTTATAATGCACTGTCTGTCTGCCAACTGCACTTCCTACTGATAGCGGAGAGTACAAAGCAGATGAGATGAATGTATCTTCCCCAAATCATCATCAGGTCTTGCTACCTGAAGACAAGATCTATCATTTCACTGATCTTGTCTATCTATTTCACTGATAGCACAATAACACAGGTGTGAGAGGGGAAAACCTCATTGAAAGTCTAATGCTATAAATCCTTTTGATTTATGCAAAAATAAGTGACTGGCAGCTCCTCTGAGACTCTCTTTAGATTTAATGGGCTCCTCAGACACACAGCTTTTTATATTTCACAGATGCCTGTAGCCAGCCCCAGTGCTGGCAACTGTCTCCTGATGTAGGAGGATGAGCTCAAACAGATGGACAAAAATCAGCATCACCTTCATTTCTCAGTTTCATTTTTGCCTGCCTTTCTTACCCACCAGCATGCTAAAAACTCACAGGTGTGTTGGCACCACGAACTGTAGACAAAATCAAAGAGTTAATGTCTCATTAATATCTCAGTAATATCATTAATATCTCATTTTAATCGTATCTACAATTTGACTTGGATCTGTTGGAGAAGGTCCAGAGAAAGGCCAAGAAGATGATTAGAATGCTGGAGACCCTCTCCTGTGAGGAAAGGCTGATGGAATTGGAACTCTTCAGTCTGAAGAGAAGGCTCTGAGGGAACCTTATAGTAGCCTTCCAGTATCTGATAAGGGCTACAGGAAAGTTGGGGAGTGATCATTTAGGAGAACATGGAGTGATAGAACAAGGGGTAAAGGTTTAAAACTGGAGCAGGCAGATTTAAATCAGCCATTAGGAAGATGTTCTTTACAGTGAGGGTGGTGAGACACTGAAACGGGTTACCTAGAGAACTTGTGGACACCTTATCCCTGAAAGTGGTGAAGACCAGGCTGGATGAGGCTTTGAGCAACCTAGTGGGAGTTGTCCTTACTAATGGCAGAAGTGCTGGAACTAGGTGATCTTTAAGATCTATTCCAACCCAGGTCATCCTATGACCCTGTGATTCTTCTTTCCATGAATTCTTTGTTGGTTTTAACATGCTCTGCATACCGCTGCATACATAAAGCAATGCCAGGAAGGGCTACAAAACTGCAGCTCAGAACTATGGAAATGGTGAATCATTTTGGTTAGAAGAGACTTTTAAGATCATCAAGTCCAGACACAACCCTAGCTCTGTCAGGTCACCACTACACCATGCCCCTTTGCACCACTTCTCAACAGCTTTGAAACCCCTCCAGGGATGGTGATGCTGCCGCCTCCCTGGGCAGCCTGTTACAGGCCTTAACAACCGTCAAGCTAAAGAAATTGTTCCTCATGCCCAATCTGAACCTCCCCTGGTGCAACTTGAGGCCATTACCTCTTTGTGCTGGACTTCAATCCAGAAATCAAAGCTTGTCCCATCCCAACGGCATTAAGACAGTCCCAGTGGAAGACCCTGCCAAGGTCATTTCACGTCTGGCAAAGTCATGTTCTCACACTGCTACGAACACGTGAGCCCTCCTCAAGAGGCTTGATGAGGCCCTGGAGGCTCAGAGCAGAGCAGGGGCCAAAGAATAAAATGGACCAAAATGTATCACAAAGGTCTTTCCATAAACTTTAGCCAGTGTCATGACACGTGGGTGTGAGGATAAGAAGCAAGAAGCTTCAGACCAGAACCACCCCTTGGCAGGGGCTGTCTTCTCTCATTCTCAGCCACCTTCTGGAGAAAACCATGAAGGGTTAAGAAAATGCAAATTACAAATCCTATCAATTTTTAAAAATTAAGGTATGAGGTACTTTCTAGAGTTTTAAACTGCAGGCATTGCTTTCTGCAAACACAGTGTTGCCAGCAAGTTCAAAACCAGCAGCATGCGTTCTAAGGTCTATATGTAGTGCCAAAAAAGGGTACCAAAGAGTTACTGTAAGCACCTGCAAACAGAAGCTATAAAGAAGTTCCTTGGTTGTTTTTTTTCCCTCACTTATGCACATATTTATCTTCGACAACAAACAGTCCCACAGCATGAGGGTAAGGGCATTAAAAAATCACCACTACTACTAGAGAACAGTTATGCTGACTAGGCTTTCCTCCCTCTTACTAGACATATTGTGGTGGCGTCCTGAAAAATCAAGGACCCCATTTAGAATCATAGACCTGTTTTGATTGGAAAAGGCCTCTAAGATCACTGAGTCCA
>WAAF01017937.1:0-143231 GCA_013400475.1 Tricholaema leucomelas | reverse complement strand
TGAGGCCATTTCTTCTTGTTCTATCATTAGTAATTCAGGCAAAGAGACCAGCTCCAGGTAGTTGTAGAGAGCTATAAGGTCCCCTCTCAGGCTCCTGCAGATTAAACACCCCCAGCTCCCTCAGCTGCTCCTCACAGGTCATGTTTGCCAGATCTCTCCCCAGCCTCGTCACCCTTCTCTGCACTCACTCCAGCACCTCAATGTCCCTCCTGTACTGTGGTGACCAAAACTGGGCACAGTACTCAAGGTGTGGTCTAACAAGTGCTGATTACAGGGGCATGAGCTCCTCCCCACTTCTGCTGCTCAAACCATTGCTGATCCAAGGCAGGATGCTGTTGGCCTTCTTAGCCACCTGGGCACACTCCTGGCTCATGTTCAGCTGCTGGCCACCAACACCCAGAGGTCCTTTTCCACCAGGCAGCTCTCCAGCCACTCCTCTCCCAGCCTGTAGGGCTGCTGGGGGTTGTTGTGGCCAAAGTGCATGACCTGGCACTTGGCCTCATTAAACCTCATGCAATTGGCCTCAGCCCATGGCTCCAGCCTGTCCAAATCCCCCTGCAGGATCTTCCTACCCTCCAAAAGATTGACACTGCTACTTAATTTGGTGTCATCTGCAAGCTTGCTGAGGGTGCATTCAATCCCCTCATCCAAGTCATTGAGTTTAAACAAGACTGGCCCCAAGACTGAAAGCAAAAAAAAATCAAGTCACCTTCTGGTTCCAAGTGCAGGGTTCTGCACTTTGGCCACAGCAACCCCAAGCAGCACTACAGGCTGGGGACAGAGTGGCTGAGAGCAGCCAGAAAGAAAGGGACCTGGGGATACAGGTGGATAGTAGGCTGAATATGAGCCAGCAGTGTGCCCAGGTGGCCAAGAGAGCCAATGGCATCCTGGCCTGGATCAGAAGCAGTGTGGCCAGCAGGACGAGGGAGGTTCTTCTGCCCCTGTGCTCAGCACTGCTCAGGCCACATCTTGAGTGCTGTGTCCAGTTCTGGGCTCCCCAATTCAAGAGAGGTGTTGAGGTGCTGGAAGGTATCCAGAGAAGGGCAGCAAGGCTGGGGAGGGGCCTAGAACACAAACCCTATGAGGAGAGGCTGAGGGAGCTGGGGGTGTGCAGCCTGGAAAAGAGGAGGCTCAGGGCAGACCTCATTGCTGTCTAGAACTACCTGAAGGGAGGTTGTAGCCAGGTGGGGTTGGGCTCTTCTCCCAGGCAACCAGAAACAGAAAAAGGGGACACAGCCTCAAGTTGTGCCCGGGGAGGTCTAGGCTGGATGTTAGGAGGAAGTTGTTGTCAGAGAGAGTGATTGGCATTGGAATGGGCTGCCCAGGGAGGTGGTGGAGTGGCTGTGCCTGGAGGTGTTGAAGCCAAGCCTGGCTGGGGCACTTAGTGCCATGGTCTGGTTGATTGGCCAGGGCTGGGTGCTAGGTTGGACTGGCTGAGCTTGGAGGTCTCTTCCAACCTGGTTGATTCTATTCTATTCCATTCAATCTCTAGGAGAGAAGCATCCCAAATAAACTTGTCACATGTCACCATCTTTTCCAAGGACTCCAGAAGGAGATACAAGACTCTCAAGGCAGGAAAATACTTTTGAACACCTGGCTTGTACTACTTCAAGGAAAATATACTCTCCAGAGCTAATTAAAATGCAAGATTTCCCCCCCTCTAGCTGTATAGATTAATCTGTTTCATGTCCAAAATCTCATTTTTTCCCATCACTTCAAGTATTCAGAAGAGATTACATTATTACAATCACAACTTGGCCTCGGTCCCAGAGCAGAGAGATGAAGAGAGAAAAGGCTTTTGTTGAGCACACACACACATACACACACCCCAAGCAGTCAGCATAAGTGGTTGGTACTTTAGACAAAAATCAAAGCACATTAATCAGCTAATGGAGAGTTGGGGGGGATGTGGGGGAGGGGAATGAATCCAAATTCTTATGAAGGAAGCTGAGAAAGTGAAAAGTTTTTAGTGGAATGAGAGAAAAAGAGACCAAGGAATCATGGAAAACTAAGAGGCAATCCCTTTTCTTTTTACCCTTTTCTTCTTGGTTTCACAGAAAGAATGAAATAGAAGGGACAACCTTTAACAAGGCTCAGCAGTGCCACTGGGCAGCTGAGGGTAATATCACATCCAGGTGAAATTAAGACCTCCTGGCCAGCCAAAGCCTTCAGGTGATCTGAAGCCTAGAGTTAGTAACTACTAATATAGAATCACAGCAACATTCAGGTTGGAAAAGACCCTCATGATCACCAAGTCCAACCTATAACCTTACTCTACAAGGTTCACCCTAAACCATATCCCTAAGCACCACATCCTTAAACACATCCAGGGTTGGTGACTCAACCACCTCCCTGAGCAGCTCATTCCAGTGCCTGACCATGTTCTACATGAAAAACTATTTCCTAATGTCCAATCTAAACCTCCCCAGTCTCAGCTTGAGACCATTCCCCCTTGTTCTGTCTCAAATGACCTATGAGAAGAGACCAGCAGCAGCCTCTCCAGATAGTTGTAGGCAGCAATGAGATCTCTCCTCAGCCTCCTCTTCCTCACACTAACCATCCCCAGCTCCCTCAGTTGCTCCTCATAAGATTTATTCTCTAGGCCCTTCACAGCTTTGTTGCCCTCCTCTGGGTCACTCCAGCACCTCTACACCTCTCTTGTACTGCAGTGCCCAAAACAGTAGCTAGATAAAGCAGCTCAACTGCAATGGACTTCAGCTCTTTACCAACATTAGGAAGAGTTTGTTGTTTGTTAACTTATCTAAGGATAAGTTAACAAAAATGTTTAGTAAGCTGAATCAGGTGAAAATAGATAATCATAAAATCCTTTAGGTTGGAAAAGACCTCCAAGATCACCCAGTCCAACCATTAACCCCTCACTGCCAAGTCCAACACTAAAACATAGAATATAGAATCAACCAGGTTGAAAGAGACCTCCAAGATCATCCAGTCCAACCATTAACCCTTCACTGCCAAGTCCAACACTAAAACACAGATTATAGAATCAACCAGGTTGGAAAAGACCTCCAAAATCACCCAATCCAACCATTAACCCCTCACTGCCAAGTCCAACACTAAAACATCGAATATAGAATCAACCAGGTTGGAAGAGACCTCCAAGATCATCCAGTCCAACCATTAACCCTTCACTGCCAAGTCCAACACTAAAACATCGAATATAGAATCAACCAGGTTGGAAGAGACCTCCAAGATCATCCAGTCCAACCATTAACCCTTCACTGCCAAGTCCAACACTAAAACATCGAATATAGAATCAACCAGGTTGGAAGAGACCTCCAAGCTCATCCAGTCCCATTGCTTTTAAGCAATGTGTGGTGGGGGGGTGGTGAAACAATGAGTTAAAACTGTGTTGTATGTTAAGATGCTACATAAGAGTGCAGCTACTCAGGCTTCCCCTGGAAGAAACTAATCCCTTGAGGTGAAGGGCCCAAATTTTATGTCAGTTATGCCAAAGTAATACTTTCTTTGAATGTAATGCAAACACTGGGAAGTTCACACAGCTAAATGAGAGCAGAACTGCTGTCCCCATAGGATGCCTCCTCCCAGCACTGCCATCTCCTCCCCTCCAGCTCTGCTGCAGATGTTTGGGGAGGGGGAAAGGCTAAGGCTGTGGTTTCCACGTCTATTAATATCACATCTGTTGTACTCCCAGATTTCGTGGCAGGACAAATTTGATCTGGATGAAGCACAAACACATTTTTGTCGAATTAGCCTGAGCTCATGATATGATGTGTTCCAGTTTTCAGTTCCTTGGCCACATCATGGTAGCCTGAAAATGACAGACAGTTACTGGACTTGGCATAAAGGTTGCCAGGATAAAGTTATGTTACCAAAACAGCTGACTGCATTCGAACCAGCTTGTGAATTTGTACCAGATCAGGGCTTTGCATCACAGAGATGAAGCTCTTTTGATCCACCGCTGAGCACCTTAAATCCAGATGCGGCAGCTGGTGAAAGCAGACTGCAAATCCCAAACCCATGTGTGCAAGACAGTCTTCAAACAAGGCCAAGGGCAGGGTTCTGCACTTTGGCCACAACAACCTCAAACAGCACTAAAGGCTCGGGACAGAGTAGCTGGAGAGCGGCCAGGCAGAAAGGGACCTGGGGGTGCCGGTGGATAGTAGGCTGAAGATGAGCCATCAGTGTGCCCAGGTGGGCAGGAGAGCCAATGGCATCCTGGGCTGGCTCAGGAGCAGTGTGGCCAGCAGGACAAGNACAACTACCTGAAGGGAGGCTGTAGCCAGGTGGGGGTTGGTCTATTCTCCCAGGCACCCAGCAACAGAACAAGAGGACACAGTCTCAAGTAGTGCCAGGGCAGGTCTAGGCTGGATGTTAGGAGGAAGTTGTTGGCAGAGAGAGTGATTGGCATTGGAATGGGCTGCCCAGGGAGGTGGTGGAGTGGCTGTCCCTGGAGGTGTTGAAGCAAAGCCTGGCTGGGGCACTTAGTGCCATGGTCTGGTTGACTGGACAGGGCTGGGTGCTAGGTTGGACTGGATGATCTTGGAGGACTCTTCCAACCTGGTTGATTCTATGGTTCTATGTTAAAAAAACCCACCAAAATCAACAAAAGCAAAGCAGTACCCAGAAGCTAAGAAAGCAAGTTGAGGTTAGAACTGTGTTTTAGAAGAGTGTTTCCTTTTTCTTGCTGAATCAAGGGCTGAGCCCCTGCAGGTTCATGTAGCAATGCTGATGCTCAGAGACATGGCTGTGCCCTGCCATTGCAGCTCCCCACGAGCTGAGGGGTTGGTTTCAGGGTGACGGGTGGGGGGGGGGAAAGCATCTAAGAGAGCAGCAACAAACACAAATAAATAAATAAATAAACACATTTTCATTTTTATCTTTTGGGGAGGGTTTAAATTATATATTTAGTGAAAAACACAAATAATTCATGAGTGTTTTTTCAACTCCATGAATAATTCAGGCTGGAACCGAAATAGCTAAATCATCAGGGCCATCATCCTGGTAGAGGCATCTCAGATAGGTTATTTCAAGTGCATTTCACTGCAGACTGGCACGTGCACAAATTCACTAACAAACAGCTGCATCCCCTTGCCTTTTAGCTTCCACAAAACCCAACTAAGTCACAATACCCCAGACTCAGGACGCCAACCCCGTAGCTGAGATGCATCCGAGCCTTAATTGCACCACGGCTTTAAGAGTGAAAGGACAGAACCAGTTTGAAATCCCATTTTTATAGCTCCTCCAAACCACATCTGAACCATGTGGTACACGTGTGGCATTTAAGAACAAATTATCTGAACACCATACAAATGTTCCCTAACAGCTCACTCCAGACTCTAGCAACCAGCATTCTTCCATGCATATTTGTGGGCTTCAGATGGCGCAGACTTTGAGGCAATGTGCATTTGTTAGTTTGAATTCTGTCTGGTTTGAGAGCAGTCAGGGTGGAATACTGAAGTCACCACTTCATTGTGAAAAAGCACTCTTGTGCACTCTTACAGATCATAGAACCACACAATCAGCCAGGTTGGAAGAGACCTCCAAGCTCAGCCAGTCCAACCTAGCACCCAGCCCCAGCCAATCAACCAGACCATGGCACTAAGTGCCTCATCCAGGCTTTGCTTGGGCACCTCCAGGGATGGCAACTCCACCACCTCCCTGGGCAGCCCATTCCAATGCCAATCACTCTCTCTGCCAACAACTTCCTCCTAACATCCAGCCCAGACCTCCCCCGGCACAACTTGAGGCTGTGTCCCCTTGTTCTGTTGCTGGTTGCCTGGCAGAAGAGCCCAACCCCACCTGGCTACAGCCTCCCTTCAGGTAGTTGTAGAGAGCAATGAGGTCCCCCCTGAGCCCTATATATATATATATATATGTATATATATGTGTGTATATATACATATATGTGTGTATATATATGTGTGTGTATATATCACAGTCTCACAGTATCACCAAGGTTGGAAGAGACCTCACAGATCATCAAGTCCAAGCCGTTACCACAGAGCTCAAGGCCAGACCATGGCACCAAGTGCCACGTCCAATCCTGCCTTGAACAGCTCCAGGGACGGTGACTCCACCACCTCCCTGGGCAGCCCATTCCAGTAGCCAATGACTCTCTCAGTGAAGAACTTTCTCCTCACCTCAAGCCTAAATTTCCCATCTATCAGCCCAGCTATGCCTCTGCTCTGTGAAAACTCGGGCTTCAGAACAAAAAACAACAGAAAGAAGTCACACAGTAAATGCCTAACACTGAGTGTGCTGGAGCCACGTTTTCTCCAACCCTCTGATCCTGGGAAACATAACAACTGATTCATTCTCTCTCTCTTTTTCCCAGTTTCGTAGGAATTCTCCCCATTGTAGCAAGCCTTTGACCTAACCTCCATTTCTTCCACCGCTGCCTGACATCTTCCCATCGTATGTTAACAGTGTGTGTCTTCAGTGAAAAGCAAACCATTGCTGGTGCTCTCACTGGCCCCAGAGAAAAGCAACGTGGAAGAAGAAAGAAAGAGAAGCCTTGACCTCGCTGGTTCTTCCCAGTGATCTGTTGCTCCAGCAACTGGAACTCAAACAATGATGTCAAGAAGACGGAGCCAGGCACTTGAAATCCCGCGTCCAGTTGCCACAGCAACTGCTTCTGAAACGAAGTGATGCAGAAAGTTTTTCTGTTCTCAATAGTCAAAAAAAAACCCTAAGAAAGTAAGTGAGGGCAAAGGATGTTTACCTGAGGCTGGAGGTGTTAGCTTAGGGACTGTGCTGTAGCACCCTGCTGAAGGACTGAGGCAGAGAAGAGGAGGAGGAGGATGCTGTTCCCTCCCAATGGAGCAGAGCAGCTGCTTGGAAGAGAATTGCTTTGCTCTTCCTTTCACCAGAGGAAATGCCAGAGAAGCAAACTCTGCTGCCAGATGCCACATGGACACCAAATGTTCCCCACGGGCTCCCACCAGCCCGCTCTGCCGAGGCGGTGAGGGGAGGGCTCGCCGTCTCGCTTTCATCCCGCCTGCCCTGAGCTCCCTCAGCTGTTGCAGGCCCATCTGTCCCACAAGCCTCTGACCACACTAGGCAGCTTACAGGCTTCAAATGAGGAGGACAGGTGCTGGGGGATGCAGGGGGGCCCTTTGGCCACCCCTGAGCAAAAGCCCTTTTCCAGCCCACGCTCCCTTCTGGCCCTTTTCCTCGGCCTCCTGGATAACTCTTTTGTTTGGGACTGCCAGTTTGTGGCTTCCCCAGAACTGAATCTGTGGCAAAAAGGCACAGCTCTGCATTTTTACTTCTGAAAAAGAAACACCACCCCAGCTTCCCCCCAGCTCTCTGTATCCACAGGACTAAAAGGGGAGACAGGGTGACAAGAACCTGGGGAGGTCACAGGCAACGCTTTGGTTGATCACACCATTTACTCACACAACCTCTTTGCATCTGCTGCTTCCCAGAGGAGCCACCTACATAGAGCTAGTGTAGAACAAAGCTGGGGGATAATGCAACTTCCAACCACTCTCCCTGCTCGGAAACACCTCACTAAACTGACCAGCCACACCACAGACCTCCTAAGGAGCTGCTTATCCCCTCACGCCCGTGAGGAACGACATGATTAACTCTTCCACTGATCCATCCTCATCCATTTATTTAGCACAAACCATTTCTTACTTCATTAGGCCCTTGCCCTGAGTAATCCTCAGTTGTATCATGCTTTGGAATTAGTCTGTAAGGTCCTCAGGGCAGGGATCAGGCTTTGGAAGGTGCCTCACAGACTTTAGGCCATTGCTAAATTAATAAGGACGTAATAAAAGTATTAGAGAGCTCTACCAAGGGAGGCATTGTTATGCCCCAGAGGCAGCATATCTGGTTAACAACCCTGAAAAGAAATGCCAACAACATTAGCCTCTGCCCCTACATCCCTCTGCCTAATGTAAAATTAAACAGCTACAAATTACCTATCTATTTTTCTATCTGCCTAGGCAATTAGCCCCTGCTCGTTACTGGGCGTATGGGGATACCTCCAAGCATCCAGGCACTCGTGGAGACCGAAGGTGCAACACACAACATGGCACGAGTGGATTCTCCCAGGCCTCTGCTCCCTCATAAAATGTACTACTGAACCCTCAACACCATTGCTGGAGGTCAGGAAAAGCCTGCTCTCTCCTAGGGGAAAGGCAAAGCCTGCAAAATCTAGCAAGAAAAGTGTCCAAAGTGCAAACCAACAGCGGCACAGAGGCTCCAAGTGCTGTCAGAGCCTGTGCAGGACAGAGCCAAGCAGCCAGAGATGTTTATTCATATGGGAAAGACAAACACAGGACTATAAGCAAATGTGGCTCAGCACATTTATTTGCAATTAAAGCTCATGCATACCTCCCCAGGAATGTGAGGTGCACCCTAGTGATTAGCAAGCCTGCTGCCAAGGTTGCATTGGCAGGAGTCAATCCACAGAACTGAAGCCATGGGACATCTGAGCATCCTTGGAAGGAAACCCAGCCTCAGGTCCTCTGGTCAGCAGCAACAAATAGGACACACACACACACACCCTTATGTTTCAGCACAGATGTAGGCTGCTTTGGGCACTGCAGCAGCCCCCCCAGACTATCACTGCATTAAGCTGAGAATGCTGTCTCAAATGCACTTTAATCCAGCGAAGTTCAAGCCCCCTGTTTTGCAGTTTAATGGTAAGGCTATATTTTTATTCAGCACAGGATCAGAGGTCTGATGAAGCCTCACATTGCCAACATAAAAGTGGAAGGAGCTTTAGCTAATCCCAAGGAAAATGAAGCCCACCTCTTTCTCCCCACACCCCTCCTGCAGAAGAAAGAAAATGCAAACTCCACATTTGACTCTCTTGGAAGAGAAAATTCCCTGCTGTCCTCAGATGGTTAAAACATGCAGCTTTAGTGGGCTGCATCAGGAATAGCAATTACATACCCTTCACTTCTTGCCAGCTTGGGGTGGGCTTTTTCAGTGAGGTTTTGTTCTTAATCTTTCAACTAGTAGGGTTTTTTTTTTTGTCCCCCCCCCTCCAGTCATTACTCTGGGGGGGAAACAATTCTCACCCTCCATGAGAAAGGGTGGTTTGGAGAGAAAGCAAACAGGAGAATGGAGTTCACAGGCTGCTTCCATGTCATTAAAGAGAAAGAAGTAAAATAGAATGAAGAGAGAAAGGCCAGGTCTGTGCTGGAGTGAGCCTGGCCATATTAAAGGAGCAGGTGTTGTGCTGAGTTAATTTATCTGGGAGGAGACCTGAGCAAATCCCAGCAGCCCTGCTGAGGGAAAAAAAAGCTTTGTGTGCTGACACAAAGCCCTCCCCGCTGCAGCGTTTCTTCTGCTGTCTTTTCCCTTCCCTCCTCTTCAGCTTCTCCTAATTGCAGGGCTAATGTCCTCTGACAAGTGCCTCAGATGGTCCAACAACAGCCCTGTCACCCACTCTCCCTGCCCCACACTCTCCATCTCTGATTCTTATTTCCACAGCACCCACCCCTGCAACTCCCTGCCCCACACTCTCCATCCCTGATTGTTATTTCCTCAGCACCCATCCCTGCATCTCCCTGCCCCACACTCTCCATCCCTGATCCTTATTTCCACATCACCCATCCCTGCAAAGCCCAGGCTGCTCTTGATTCATAGAATCATAGAACCTAAACCATTCATAGAATCATAGAATCAGTCAGGGTTGGAAGGGACCACAAGGAGCAGCCAGTTCCAACCCCCCTGCCATGCCCAGGGACACCCTACCCTAGAGCAGGCTGCCCACAGCCTCATCCAGCCTGGCCTTAAACACCTCCAGCAATGGGGTCTCAACCACCTCCCTGAGCAACCCATTCCAGGCTTTAACCACTCTCATGCTCAACAACTTCCGCCTCACATTCAGTCTGACTCTCCCCACCTCCAGATTTGTTCCATTCCCCCCAGTCCTAGCACTCCCTGACAGCCTAAAAAGTCCCTCCCCAGATTTTTTGTAGCCCACTTCAGATCCTGGAAGGCCACAAGAAGGTCACCTGGGAGCCTCCTCTTCTCCAGTCTGAACAGCCCCAGCTCTTTCAGTCTGTCCTCATAGCAGAGCTGCTGCAGCCCTCTGAGCATCCTCCTGGCCCTTCATCTGTTGAGGAGCTGCAAAATGCTCCCTTCACCATGCTGAGGACACAGTTGCTCAGCCTTTATGACACTGCTGCAACGTCTGGCACAAGGAAGAGCGCGAATGGGGCTGCAAAGATTCTCCTTTTGAGGCTGCAAACCCAGCACCCACATCAAAGCCAGCTGTTTGTCTGATGTTTGCTTTGAATTATGGTATCTGAGGGAGGGGGCCCTATCTGCTTGCCATGCCATGAATATGTGCATTATTGGCATAGCCTCCAGCCACGCCACAAGCTGTGTGTCAATTAAAATGTGGATCTGGAAAGCAGCAAGCCTGGGCAAGCAGAGATGGCAAGCAAGGTTATTTATACAATTACCAAAGTAGGTAGATGGGCTTCACATGAGGTAGAAGTGGAACAGTCTTTTGTTGACAGTAAGAGGTCAAGGTGAAAAAAGCAGAGCCTTAGCATTTCACAGAACCACAGAATGTCAGGGGCTGGAAGGGACCTGCAGAGCTCAGCCAGTCCAACCCCCCTGCCAGAGCAGGATCTCCTATACCAGATCACACAGGAATGCAACCAGGTGGGCTCAGAGAGCAAGACTCCACAACCCCCCTGGGCAGTCTATTCCAGTGCTCTGTCACCCTCACAGGACAAAAAAATCCTTCTCATGTGTAAATGAAACCTCCTATGCCTCAGCTCCCACCCTGTCATCAGGCATCACCCAGCAGAGCCTGGCTCCAGCCTCCTGGCACTCACCCTGCACATATTGATAACCATTGACAAGGTCACCTCTCAGTCCCCTCTTCTCCAAGCAGCACAGCCCCATCCTGGCATTCCTGGCACTCAGCCTTTACACATTATAACTATGTTTGTTTCTTTATTTGTATTTCTCACTCCCAAGTACATGCCCCAAAGCAGCACTCCCCCTGACCCCAGGCTTTTAGACAGAAATCACCTTCTCCACCAAGGCCACAACATCCCTCTCTGCTGCTCAGCACTTCAAGTCCAAAACATACAGCAAGTACCCCCAGCAGCCCTGCTGTGCTCTGGGGCTTCTCTTAGTAGGACTTTCCTCTGGGAACAGAGGCCAGCGTGGGAGCAGAAGTGAAGCCAGAGATTTCAAGAGCTGATTTTCCCAGTGCCTTGAAAATGTGCTGCAGCTACTCTACAGCTCATACCACTGCCAGCATCAGAGCAAGGCAGATGTTCTGGCATGAGGGAGTAAACAGGCTCTAGTCTTGTTACCAACAGGAGCAGAAGATGCCTGAATAACCTCATATCTGCATCAGCCATACCAAACCATGAAGTGTCAGACCACAGCAAACTGCAGCCACCAGCAGCTACAGGGAGGGTGCAGTGGAGGTCAAAATGAGGGCAGGACTGATGGTCCCTGTTCATCCTCAGGTGCATCAACCACTTCATGCTATTCTACAGGNAGACCATGGCACTAAGTGCCTCATCCAGGCTTTTCTTGAACACCTCCAGGGACGGTGACTCCACCACCTCCCTGGGCAGCCCATTCCAATGCCAATCACTCTCTCTGTGAAGAACTTCCTCCTAACATCCAGCTGAGAAAGTGACCACCAGACAAGAGTGACCCTGCACTGAGTTGTTCAGACTGAATCATAGAATCATAGAGTTAACCAGGTTGGAAGAGACCTCCAAGCTCATCCAGGCCAACCTAGCACCCAGCCCTAGCCAATCAACCAGACCATGGCACTAAGTGCCTCATCCAGGCTTTGCTTGAAAACAGTTTCTTTATCAGAAGTAGAAGCTCCCCTTTGTGCATCTGGGAAGGAAAGGCTGATTTTAGGATCTCATCAAGCAGCAAAGACCATGTCATTAAGACAATGCTCAGAGATTTCATTGCACAGAAGATGTGCCTTTAAGGTAGAGCAAAAGGAAAAGCTTGTTGTGGTGGGGGAGGGATGAGAGCAGCTGGGGAGGAATTCCAAGGGGACAGATAGGCAGGCACAAAGTCTGTTAATTATTTAAAAAATAAACTAACAGAGAAAAGGACGTCCTGGGGAGGAGCAGGAGGTAGAACTTCAGAGTACCCATCAATTATACACAAGCCAGCTCAGGGACACTGTGAATAAAGGTCCCCTGGGCACCCGCACGGAGATGTCACCAGAAGTTGAAGCCATCTCACCACTCGTGACACAGCATGGCACGTTCGTGACCCCCTCTAGCTTGACTTGATATCCACAAGAGGAAACAAAGAAACACAAAGCAAGGCTTGGCAGTGGTCTGTGCTCCTAATTGCACTGCAACCACATTTCCACCTGCCACCACGGTGGCACACAGAGAATCGGCCAATTTGGGAGCCTCCCTCCTTATTTTGAACTGGTGGCCACAACAAACAGGTGGTAAGCAAAAGTAAACTCCATCCAGGCTGCTGCTTCCAGATCAAGGTAAGCAAAGATCGAGGCAAGAGACCCAGGAAATGAACCCTTCCCGTAGCAATCAGCCCACCCAACTGGAGCTCAAACTGATGCAGAGCAGCATCTCCAGAGCTGCAGATCCTCCAGCTTCCAAGAGGCCCAGGTCACACACACACTCCTGGGAACTACACAGTGTGCTTTTTCTTGGCTGAACAGCCAACCTACACTCTTGGCTTTTCCAGACCTTTCTTTCCAAGAGCCCTGCTGAAAAACAACAACCAAATCACAAAGGAACAGAATTATTTCTCCCCTATTTTAATAGTTTATTACCACTTCAGCTTTGAATTCCTATTTCAACGTCTTTACTGAAGCCCAGAAACTCTGAAACTTGAGAGGCCAAGAACCCTGTCAGGTTACTCAGAATCACGGAGTCTTAGGAGTTGGCAGAGACCTCCACAGTTCATCCCACCCAAACCCCTGCTAGAGCAGGAGAACCTAGAGCAGGTCGCACATGAACGCATTCAGGCATTGAGTGTCTTCAGAGAGGGAGACTCCACAACCTCTCTGGGCAGCCTGTTCCAGGGCTCTGTCATCCTCCCAGTGAAACTTTTCCTTATGTTCATATGGAACCTCCTCTGCTCCAGCTTGCACCCACTGCCCCTTGATCTATCATTGAACACCACTGAGCAGAGCCTGGCTCCATCCTCCCTTTGCATCATAATAAGCATGACTGAGGTCACCCCTGAGGCTCCTCTTGCCCAGGCTAAAGAGATCCACCTCCCTCAGCCTTTCCTCAGAAGGGAGATGTTCTGCTCAGAAATGGTGATCCTGCATCTTGCACCCACTTCTGTTGGTTCTTGTTCTGATCAGGAGACATAAAATACTCTCTAAAAGCACCACCAGAAACCGAAGGCATCACTTTGAAACCAAATGCACTAACCTGCCTAACACACACCATCCTGTCATCACATCCTGAGTGCTGTGTCCAGTTCTGGGCTCCTCAAGTCAAGAGAGATGTTGAGGTACTGGAATGTGCCCAGAGAAGGGCAGCAAGGCTGGGGAGGGGCCTGGAGCACAGCCCTGTGAGGAGAGGCTGAGGGAGCTGGGGGTGTGCAGCCTGCAGAAGAGGAGGCTCAGGGCAGACCTCATTGCTGTCTGCAGCTACCTGAAAGGAGGCTGTAGCCAGCTGGGGTTGGGCTCTTCTGCCAGGCACCCAGCAACAGAACAAGGGGACACAGTCTCAAGCTGTGCCAGGGGAGGTCTAGGCTGGATGTTAGGAGGAAGTTGTTGTCAGAGAGAGTGATTGGCATTGGAATGGGCTGCCCAGGGAGGTGGTGGAGTCACTGTCCCTGGAGGTGTTCAGGAAAAGCCTGGCTGAGGCACTTAGTGTCATGGTCTGATTGATTGGACAGGGCTGGGTGCTAGGTTGGACTGGATGATCTTGGAGGTCTCTTCCAACCTGCTTGATCCTATGAACAATAACATCCTTAGCTTATAAATGGCTGAAGCTTAGGGTCCAAGTTTTCAGCCTACAAGCACAAAACCTCATCACAAAACCTGAATCTGCTCAGGTCATCCTAATTTCTCCTCCTCCTCTGCATATGCTTCACACATTAACTTTCTTTGCACTGAGCTCCTTCTTAAAACATTGAGCAGGCAAAAAAGGTGATGTGTGCTTGCTAGAAACCACCCAAATAAATGAAACCACAGCTTCAATGACAAATCAGCAAATGGGCAAACATGCAGAAACTGTATCTGCCATAATGACTTATTTAGAATAAACAAATCCAGCTGTGGTGAAAATAAGGAGTACTCTGCAGACACACACAGAGTCTGGCTATTTCATTACAAATGTGAAATCTGGTCCCTAAACCCCAGCTCTTGATGGTAATTAAATACACATCACAGAGAGTTTGTTCCTGGTAATTTGCATAGCAAGAAAATAATTATCCTGGCAATTAGATCTGGTGAAACACACTGCACAGAGGATTTCTTCTGATGCTTTTGCATCACCCTTCAAGACATCAACAGATGCCTCCTTCCTATTGGCGCCCTGGCCTCTATCAGGAGCAGTGTGGTCAGCAAGACCAAAGGGGTTATTCTGCCCCTGTACTCAGCACTGGTCAGGCCACAACCTTGAGTGCTGGGTCCAGTTCTGGGCTCCTAATTCAAGAGAGATGTTGAGGTACTGGAAGGGGGCCAAAGAAGGGCAGCAAGGCTGGGGAGGGGCCTGGAGCACAGCCCTGTGAGAAGAGGCTGAGGGAGCTGGGGGTGTGCAGCCTGCAGAAGAGGAGGCTCAGGGCAGAGCTCATTGCTGTCTGCAGCTACCTGAAGGGAGGCTGTAGCCAGCTGGGGTTGGGCTCTTCTGCCAGGCAACCAGCAACAGAACAAGGGGACACAGCCTCAAGCTGTGCCAGGGGAGGTCTAGGCTGGATGTGATGAGGAAGTTGTTGTCAGAGAGAGTGATTGGCATTGGAATGGGCTGCCCAGGGAGGTGGTGGAGTTGCTGTCCCTGGAGGTGTTGAAGCAAAGCCTGGCTGAGGCACTTAGTGCCATGGTCTGGTTGATTGGCTAGGTCTGGGTGCTAGGTTGGACTGGATGAGCTTGGAGGTCTCTCCTAACCTGGCTGATGCTATGATTCTCACAGGACTTGTTCTCCACACCCTTCAGCAGTTCATTCCCCTCCTGTCCTATTTGTCCTTTCACACATGGAGATGACAAGTCTCTGACGGAGGAGAAAAGGTATCCTGCATCCAGTTAAATGAAACTCCAGTCTGGTTGACTGGATAGGGCTGGGTGCTAGGTTGGACTGGATGATCTTGGAGGTCTCTTCCAACCTGGTTGATTCTATTCTATTCTATCCTCATCCTAGGCTAAGCTTCGTAGTCCCCAGGTTTAAAAAGTAGTCCCCAGTCAGCAAGCCAGATGAAGGGAAGGAGCGGGCAGAAGAGGAGCATCGAGGAAAGCAAAGCCCCGGAGCAGATTCGCAGGGCTGAGCTCTGAGCAGGCAGCAGGGCCAGCCTTTCCTTCTCCAAAGGCACTTCTCTTTGAATGCTGGACATGAAAGCCTGTGAGAAAGCCTCCTCTCCCTCTTGAGGCTGCTTCCTGAGCTACAGCTGGCCATGCTCGCAGCCTTCTCTTCCTTTCAGACTTAAGCCAGGAGGTCCCTCAGGTTACTTCCAGCACCTCCCCGTCTCCAGAGGGTATCACTGCTCCAGTGAGGTGTCCAAAGAAGGGAGGCAAAGATGATAAATCTTAATTAAGTCAAGAATTTTGATAAACATTCAGGAATTGATTTGCTGCCAGTCTACATCTTACAAGAAAGGAAGAAATGTCAGAGACAAAGGAGACAGCAAGGAATGCATTCGAGAAGTGAGACTATCATCGTGGCAAGCTTCTCTCCCTGCTCAGGCAGCTTCTGATCCCACTTCTTCATGGCACTCAGAACAGTGCCCACGGGTGTTGCCACCTCTCTCACCTCACCACCCTGTGCCGCTCCAGCTTCTCAGATCCCCTCAGCTCTTGTCCAAAGCCATTCCTCTCTCCTCTGAGCACTACCCCCTTTTCTTGTTGTCCTTCCCACTGCCATTTTTAACTGAGGTGCACAAAATGCTGAGAGAAGATGGCCCAGAAGCGAAGATGACAGTCACTGAGTTCTCATCTAACCGTGGGCATGCTCTGTCAGCTCTTTCTGCCCACCCCTGCCTTCTTCAGTGCCATTCAGAAACAGCTGTTAGAGGCTGGAAATGCTTTGAACACGATATTAGCCACCATCCACTTCAGCAAATCCATCCATTACAGCTGGGTGTGTACCCTCAGGTGAAACTGCAACTCTGCCAATACCCAGAGCTGGCCTCTGTCCTTCAGCAGATGGAAGCTTTCCACCCTCCCTTTCCAAAGGTCACGGTCAATACTGCAGTCTGACCCAGCTCACATGGCCATATGCTGTGTGGCACAGCCCACCCTTTAGACATGCTGTGATTCTCTTACAACTGGCCCCAAAGCCACCCAGAGGTCAGGCAGAACAGGAGGGGTGGGGTATGGTCACCCTGCTCTCTCCAGCGCTGAGCCCCACTGGCTGCTGCTGCTGCTGGGGTGTGAAAGGGAAGAGGAAAATTGTAACAAAAGGCAAGAATAAAAAGGCTTCCAGTCCAAAGCACCACCAGGAAGAGCTCACCCCTTTTTTCTCAGGGTCAGTCCTTTTTTCCCCTTTTCTCTTTTTGGCCTGGCTCACAGCTGCCTGTAGCTCCCTTTCCTGGTTGCCTAGCAGGGCTAGCATTCATGGCAAGCTGTGGTACACCATGGATGCTCCCTGGAAGCAGCCTGCTATTTCCTACCCAGATGTCTTTTGTTTCAGTCACTGTAATTACTAGAAGAGCAACAATAGTGCTCTCTTTCCATGGTGCTCATCTTCAGACAAGCTAGTGACAACCCTGCCCTACCTTCAGCTGCGCCGTGCCCTGGATGACTGTGGTATACCAAGTAATCCAAAACCAATCAAGGCAGCTAAACCTGCTAATCCTTCTGTCCTGCCAGGCCAAAGGGGTCGTTTACAAAGCACCAACTCTCAGGCTGCACAGTTCTGCTCAAGTGCCCTGTAACAGTCAAGAACAGCTGAAGCAATTAGCAATGCCCCAACTCCTCCAAAAGGCACAAACTCCAGGGAAGGAATGGCTAAGGCAACTTTGCAATACACAGCCCTTAGCTCAAGACACATTTTAGGGATAAAGCCTTTAAAAGGCAGGGGGTAAGATGCTAGACTAGGACTTAGGAAAAGGCTGGTCTCTACTCTTGCATAGTTGGCCATGCTGTAGAGTTTTGGGCTCCCCTGTGTGATAAAAACACTTTTGTTTCCTTCATGAAGTCATTCAGAGTGCACTGACAGAACAGGCTAAAGAGCAAACTGTGCCTGGGAGTTATTTACACCACACTTCTATTTCACAGAACTGTTTTAACATTGAGACATGTGCCAAGACAGGCAGACAGAGGGGACACAGTCTTAAGTTGTGCCAGGGGAGGTCTAGGCTGGATATTAGGAGGAAGTTGTTGCCATTGGAATGGGCTGCCCAGAGAGGTGGTGGAGTTGCCATCCCTGGAGGTGTTCAGGAAAAGCCTGGATGAGGCACTTAGTGCCATGGTCTGGTTGATTGGACAGGGCTGGGTGCTAGGTTGGCCTGGCTGAGCTTGGAAGTCTCTTCCAACCTGGCTGATTCTATGACTCTCCCTGGGAATATTCAAGGCCAGGTTGGATGAGGCCTTGAGCAGCTGAGTCTAGTTGAGAGGTGCCCTTGCCCACAGTGGGGAGGTTGGAGGAGATGATCTCTGAAGTCCCTTCCAAGTGAAGCCATTCTATAACTCTATGCTTCCACTGCATGTGCAGGATATTTGGTTGGAGATCAAATATTTCCTCCTGGTTACTTTTTGAATGGGATCTGTGACATGTCCACTTGCCTAGGCAGGAGGATCAATTTGCTGGCTGCTCCATCCCACAGCTCTGCAAACAGCACCTTCTATTTTAACAAACAGGGAAGGGAAAAGGTTCTCATACACTTGGTGGTTGTGTGCTGGATAGAGAGGCAGGTCAGCCTCTCAAACACATTGCAGGCAGTTCTTGTTAAAAGAACTTCAGTGCAGGTTTCCAAAACACTGCCTGAAACGTGAAGCCTACCCTGAGCTTTCGACCTTAGAAATGTAGTCTTCACAAGGCTCTGTTCCACCCAAGAAGATGCAAAGGGTGGGGAATGGCTGAGAGCAGCCCTGAGGAAAAGAATCTGGGCTCATGGCTGGTGAAGCTCAACATGAGCCTGCAGTGTGAGTGCAGCCCAGACAGCAACCCTGTGCCGGGCTGCAGCAAGAGCAGTGTGGGCAGCAGGGTAAGGGAGGGGATTCTGCCCCTTGGCTCTGCTCTCCTCAGACCCCACCCGGAGTACTGTGTGCAGTTCTGGAGCCCCCAGCACAAGAAAGACATGGAACTGTTGGAGCCTCAGAGGAGGCCAGCAAGATGCTCAGAGAACTGCAGCAGCTCTGTTGTGAGGGCCGGCCACAAGAGTTGGGGCTGTGCAGCCTGGAAAAGAGAAGGCTTTGAGGAGACCTCAGGAGGGATGGGGAGGGACTACTGACAAGGGTTTGCAATGACAGGATGAGGAGTTTAGAGTAGTTTAAAGTGGCAGAGGGGAGATAGAAACTGGATGTTAGGAAGAAGTTGTTTGCAGTGAGGGTGGTGAGACACTGGCACAGGTTGCCCAGGGAGGTTGTGGAGCACAGAAGGTGATCTTTGATCACATTCTATGCTTCTGCGCTCCACAACCTCCCTGGAGGTGTTCAGGACCAGGTTGGATGATGCCTTGAGTGACCTGTTCTAGTGGAAGTTGTCCCTGCCTATGGCAGAGGGTTGGAACTGGATGAGCTTTGAGATCCCTTCCAAGCTAAACCATTCTATGATTCCATGCTTGTGATTCATTTGCGCTTTTCAGCAGCACCTCACACCTCAGCCACGTGGAGCACTAAGGACAGGACTTAGAAAGATATTCTGATTCTAGAAGTGATTTATTGTTTACTCTCACAAGCCCTAGTTGCTGCTTCCACTGAAGTCAGTGGGAGTTTTGCCACCAACTTCAATAGGCTGGAGCAGAGCCAAGGACTTTTGTCTGTTAAGTCCTTGTGGATCATTTACAGCTTTCCAAGCACCACTGCAAAAATAAACTTCAGCCTTTAAAAAGAAAACTACATACAACAAAACAACTGGAGCTAAAGTGTGTATAAATATCCAAAGAGAACCCCTGGCATAACATCCCTGGAGTATTCCAGGGCAGCTCATTAGATACTCATTGAATCAGTAAATGACAGCTCCATTTTTCAGGATCAGCAGCATGTGGCTTTCTCTCACCTGGGATCAAGTGATCCACGATCCCAGGCATGTAATTTGCTCTTGAATGTAGATCAAGCCCCTGAGAACACAGAGGCATGACCAAAAGTGGGTTTGGTAAGTGGCAATATTCTGGAAGGGCCAAGAAAAGTCTTTCATTCAGGAATATCTCTTCCAGGTCCATCTCTGGTGCAGCTGAGAGAATCATAGAGTCAACTAGGTTGGAAGAGATCTCCAAGATCATCCAGTCCAATCTAGCAGCCAAGACCAACCCTAGATGCCCAAGGTCTTGAGAGGGGCGAGTGAGTAGGATGGTGAGGGAGCTGGAGCACAGCCCTGTGAAGGGAGGCTGAGGGAGCTGGGGGTGTTCAGGCTGGAGATGAGGAAGCTCAGGGCAGACCTCATTGCTCTCAACAGCTACCTGAAAGGAGATTGTAGCCAGGTGGGGTTGGGCTCTTCTGCCAGGCAACCAGTGACAGAACAAGGGGACACAGCCTCAATCTGCACCAGGGCAGGTTCAGGCTGGATGTTAGGAAGAAATTCTTCCTGGAAAGAGTGATTGGCATTGGAATGGGCTGCCTGGGGAGGTGGTGGAGTCACCATCCCTGAAGGTGTTTAAGAAGAGGCTGGATGAGGCATTTGGTGCCATGGTTTAGTTAATTAGAAGGTGTTAGGTGATAGGCTGGACTTGATGATCCTAGAGGTCTTTTCCAACCTGTTTAATGCTGTGATTTCTGTGGATACAATGGACAATGAACCACATCAAGTCCAATATTCAGGGAGCCCAAATTAGGGGAGAACGGGAGAAAACTCACAACGCTGTTTCTTACACCTTTGGCAGTCCTCTCCTATCTCAAATAGCACAGTCACAGAACTCAACTTCAGAACAGAATCTGAGCATTTTTGCACCCTACTGCCACATTTTCAGGCAGAACTCTTCCAAAAAGTATTTCCCCTGCAGAAGCATGTGAAATGTCACCCTCTTGGCAACTTCCACCACTCAGCTGCTGAAAGTATCAGAACCTACAGCCCTGGACTAAAGTGGGGCAACGCTCCTGGATGAACCTCCACAGTCTGGCTGAAAACCATTCTCCTGTCTACTGCTTGGGAAAAGCAGGGCTAAGACAAAGGGGAGCTGAAAGCTTGGGGCTCGAATTGAAATTATAAAAGGAACAAAAGTAGCAGCAACAAAACTCGACAGACTCCTTTGGCACCCAAGGAGGAAGCTTAAAATACAGCCAGCATCTCTCAGCCTTTTTTCCCCTATCTTCTCCATACAAAAAAAAGAGAGAGCAAAGGGAGAAGGGGGGGAGGAGAAAGAAACAAGACAGCTCTTGGAAACAATCTCTTTCTGTGTAAGCTGTTGCCAGAGTCTGAGAGAATAAGCCAGCATTTCTGTGCCAGCCCATTCACATGGCCAGGTGAAAAGAAACTCATTCCTTTACAGCCTCTGCTGCCCCACACAACATCTGCTGAGAAAGTGGGATGGGAAACACCAAAAAGGGGAGAAGAGAACAGGCGAGCCCTGCAGGTTAGAAGGGCAGCCTGTTCCCACCGGGGAGCCCCTTTTTCACTTGCAGACAACTGCTGCATTTGACATTTCAATGGGAACTGAGGCAGAGCTGGAGGGAGGGCGATGGAGAAGGGGAGGAGGGGAGGTGGGAGAGCCCAAATAAAGAGACTGGAGAGCGAAAAGCAAGGAGACAAAAATTCTGCATCTCTTTCATTGCTGCTTTCAGGGCTTTTTCCCCCCTCCTCAAAACCCATAATATGACAGTGAGGAGAAAGAGGAGACCTCCTTTTAAAGCCATGGTGCAGAGGCTTGGTGCTGTTAAAAGCTTCTTCGAAATGAATCCATTTTAGCAGGCTTAGAGAGCAAAATTCTTTGGGGTTTTTGGGGGCAGTTTTGGTTTGGGTTTTCTTGTGTGGGTTTTTTTTTTTCCCTAGTCTTTTTTTTTTAGTTGTTTGTGTTTTACATGAGAGAGGGGGAAAGGATTTACATAAAATAAACAGAATGAATAGCAGCAAACTCTGCCATGGGCACCAACAGTGGCTCCCTTTAGAAAAGTTACAGGAATATTGTTTCAGTGCTCAGCATTGTCTGAGGGTTCAACACAGGCACATTCATCCTGGGGAGCAATTCTGGAGCCCTGATCCCTTCAACACAAGCTCCTCAATGAAGGGCTGCACGCTTTGTTGAAAATCTGCTTTATGGAAACTTTCATCCTAACACATCAGAGTAGTTTGTAAAGGCTTCAAAGCAGCCCTGTGCCATAAAAAGGGTATTATCTCCATTCTACAGAACAGGAAACTGAGGCCCAGAGGGAATGGTGCAGACAGCATCCAGAAATGAATCACTGTCGAAGCCTGGAATAAAACTGGCTCCCTGGAGCATCACACTCATCTGCTGCAAAGGCAGAAATGGCCTTGGCTAAGTGAGAGGCTCTCCACTGGGTTTTATGTCAAGCTCAAATGTGCAGACCCAAAATAATGCAAATAAGGTTGGAAAGGAAATAGTAATAGAATCAGTCAGGGTTGGAAGGGACCACAAGGAGCAGCCAGTTCCAACCCCCCTACCATGCCCAGGGACACCCTACCCTAGAGCAGGCTGCCCACAGCCTCAGCCAGCCTGGCCTGAAACACCTCCAGGATGGGACCCAACCACCTCCCTGGGCAACCCATTCCAGCCTCTCACCACTCTCATGCTCAACAACTTCCTCCTCACATCCAGGCTGAACCTACTCATCTCCAGCTTTGCTCCATTCCCCCCAGTCCTGTCACTCCCTGATAGCCTGAAAAGTCCTTCCCCAGCTTTTTTGTAGGCCCCTTTCAGATACTGGAAGGCCACAAGAAGGTCACCTGGGAGCCTCCTCTGCTCCCACCTGAACAGCCCCAACTCTTTCAGTCTGCCCTCATAGTCCATCCAGATCTACAACCAATAGATGTAGGTCCACAGCCGGTCCATGTGTTGTGAAGTATGGAAGAATCTTCTCACCAAACACTGAAAACTAAGTCAATAGCTAAGGTGGGAAGAAGATAGAGCATGTCCAGAGAGAGGGGACAAACTCTTCTCAGTTGCACCCTGTGATAGAATGAGGAGTAATGGGTATAAACTACAACACAGGAAGGTCCACCTCAACATGAGGAAGAACTTCTTTACTGTAAGGGTCACAGAGCACTGGCACAGGCTCCCCAGAGAGGTTGTGGAGTCTCCTACTCTGGAACCTTTCAAGCCTATCTGAATGATGAAAAGTTCAACATGAGGCTGCAGTCTGAGTGCAGCCCAGACAGCAACCCTGTGCCAGGCTGCAGCAAGAGCAGTGTGGGCAGCAGGGCAAGGGAGGGGATTCTGCCTCTTGGCTCTGCTCTCCTCAGACCCCACCTGCAGTCCTGGGTGCAGTTCTGGAGCCCCCAAAACAAGAAAGACATGGAACTGTTGGAGCAAGTTCAGAGGAGGCCACCAAGATGCTCAGAGGGCTGCAGCAGCTCTGCTCTGAGGACAGGCTGAGAGAGTTGGGGCTCTGCAGCCTGGAGAAGAGAAGGCTTTGAGGAGACCTCGGAGTGGCCTTCCAGTGTCTGAAGTGGGCTACAGGAGGGATGGGGAGGGACTACTGACAAAGTCTTGTAATGACAGGAGGAGGAGTAAGGGGTTAAACTGGCAGAGGGAAAATTGAAACTGGATGTTAGGAAGAAGTTGTTTGCAGTGAGGGTGGTGAGACACTGGCACAGGTTGCCCAGGGAGGTTGTGGAGCACAGAAGCACAGAAGGTGATCAAAGACCACATTCTGTGCTCCACAACCTCCCTGGAGGTGTTCAGGACCAGGCTGTATGAAGCCTTGAGTGACCTGTTCTAGTGGGAGGTGTCCCTGCCTGTGGCTGGGGGTTGGGACTAGATAAGCTGCACACCTTGAGACTGTGTCCCCTTGTTCTGAGCCCAGAAAATAGCACAGGGCGGTAAGGAGTCTCCTCAGAAGAGCAAGGTGTAACTTAGGTTCAGCTTCCACAACTCCAAGTGGGAAGTGGGGTATGACTTCCACAACTACTTTAGGTTTGTTTCTTTCCCAGTGAGGATTCCCACAAATTCCCCTCATGGTCAGTAAGGGAGGGAGGCAAAGTCCAAAAAGCTTGCAAGCTTAACACCATGCTCAACATTCAACACACACTGTGCAACAGCCTGGGGGAAGGGAACTTGCTGTTTGCTTGGGGCAGACACAGGAGAGAACCTCCAAAATGCCACAATGCCCTCAATGTCTGAGCCATAACTCCAAAGTGAGGATTAAGAGGTCAAAATGCTTTGTGTTCAGCTGGACTCAGCCTAGAAAGGGTTCAGCATCACTTATCCCTTTGTGTGTTAAAAATTGCCTATCTTTGATCCTTCTCTACTGCTGTGCCTCAATATTACTTCCTTTCTGCCTCTGCTCCCCACTACACACACAATCCAGTAGGCTCCTGGTTAATAGGCCAGTTTGTAGAGGGGCAGATTTAAGGGTGATGAAACAAAAGCCACAGGTGCCTCTCAGTAAGACTGGGCAGTGTGGCATGCCTCACACATCGCAACAGGCAAGTGCAACCTGCACCCACCCCCTGCCACCCCAGCCTCGTGGCTCTCCAGGCTTTACAATGTCTGTTTTCACCCTTCCACACATCACAGACAAGCAAAGGTAGCTGAAAATCCACAGGGTCTCTCAGAAGGCACAGAGGGCAATTATTTGTGAGGGGGTTTAGGGGTGGGTGGTTGTTTTGTTCCAAGTCAGAAGGCTGCCTACAAATGTACATTTCTGCCACGGGTGACAACAACATGAAAACCTCTATCAGCCTTTCCTCGTGTCTGCAGGTTAAAGCATGGATCCTGACTCCAAAGGACCCAGCAGCTGGTGTGCAATATGTGCTTCATGTATTTGTCACACCCTCAGCAAGGTACTCACTGTGGTATCAGAGCCCTCTGCAATCCTAAAGCCTCTCTGCCATACACAGAGGAAATGGCAAACACTTCCCATCCCATCTTTTCCTTCCCCCAGACCCTCAATGAGGACTTTAATCTTTGACAAGGAGGAACCAAATACATTGTCCAGAACTGCAGGAAAGCTTCAGCCCACCTTCTGAATTTGCACACTGGAAGGACACTTAAAAGCAAGATGTGAAAGCACTTTCCCAGCACTTGAAACAGCAAACTCTCCCAGGGCACGGGAGGGGATTCTGCCCCTTGGCTCTGCTCTCCCCAGACCCCACCTGCAGTCCTGTGGGCAGTTCTGGAGCCTCCAAAACAAGGAGGAGATGGAACTGTTTGAGACAGTGAAGAGGAGGCCACTAAGATGCTCAGAGGGCTGCAGCAGCTCTGCTCTGAGGACAGGCTACAGGAGTTGGGGCTCTGCAGCCTGGAGAAGAGAAGGCTTTGAGGAGACCTTGGAGTGGACTTCCAGTATCTGAAGGGAGCTACAGGAGGGATGGGGAGGGACTATTGACAAGGGCTTGTAACAGGATGAGGAATGGGTTTAAAGTGGCAGAGGAGAGATTGAAAGTGGATGTTAGGAAGAAGTTCTTTGCAGTGAGAATGGTGAGACACTGGCACAGGTTGCCCAGGGAAGTTGTGGAGCACAGAAGCACAGAATGTGATCAAAGACCACATCCTGTGCTTCTGTGCTCCGCAACCTTCCTGGAGGTGTTCAGGACCAGGTTGGATGAGGCCTTGAGCAACCTGTTCCAGTGGGAGGTGTCCCTGCCTATGTCAGGAGGTTGGATCTAGATAATCTTTGAGGTCTCTTCCAACCTAAACCATTCTATGTGAGGATCTGCTGCCCAGCCAGGCTCAACACCAAGGTCTGGAACAGATAAGCATCCTAAGGGGTAAATCTGGAGGTGTGCAGGGCAGTTCAGGCTGCACTCTGCCCTGCACCATTCTTGGCCAAAGCCAAGAGGGTGCAGGATCTCCAGCAAGGAGCTGTTGGCACCTCTGAACCACGTGGCTCTATTTTCCCTCTGCAAAAGGGAAACAGAAAGTAGTCACACAAGTTAAGCACACTGAGACTCTGTGGAGAAGATCAAGCTACAAAGTGCTGGTAAAAGGTTAAACCCCTCACTGGTGCCTCACAAGCAGCTGTCAGGGAAGAGATAGCAACAGATAGAGGAGGACTTCTTTTCTAGCTGCAATGAAGTTGCCATTATTGCAGTTCTGGCTACAGCAACATGAGCTAAGGAACTTTACTCTATCACAGTTCATACCCTTCCCATCCTTTAATCCCCAGGAGAAGTGACTAATTGAGTGACAACAATACAGAGCCACCGAGGCTCTCAGAGCCTCTGAGGCAGGTGACAAGGACAAGTCCATCCTCCTCTTTCTTATGCAGCTGAAGCTACCCAGTGCTGAGAGGTTCCACCGTTTCGCCTAACACATCCTCAGCAACCAGATATGCACAGGGTAATGGTGAGTAATGTGCTGGCTGCTATCTGCTCTGCTGAAAGGGTGATAAGAGTCAGCTGGAGATACTCCTGCTTCCCAAATTAGATAGCTAAACCATCAGGCCCTCAGAAAAACAACACCACAAACCTCTCCCCCACCATCCCCTTTGTACTCCCATGCAAGAACCCAGCACTGCTAACACAATGTTAACTGCAGCATCAGGCACCTATGTTTAAACTCAGACAAGACCATGGAGCTGGTTTAGATTTGTTTTTTTTTCCATTAAAAAGCTAATTTCAACGAGGTTTGGGTTTTTCTCCTCGTTGCTGGACTGGAAATGGGGTTTTAAACCAAAAGTATTGATCAAGTATGAGACAAGCTGCTGCTCCTACAGCACTTCGCTTTGCAGGAGAGGTCTAGCTTTTTCCCAGCCAAGAGATGTGGTGACAACGTGTCTGTCAACAGCATTCACAGAATCACAGACACATGCAGGGTGGCAAAGCCCCTCAGGAGCACCAAGTCCAATCTAGAACCCTCCTCTACAAGATTCACCTTAAACCCTAAGCACCACAGCCAAACCACCCTTAAACACATCCAGGCTGGCTGACTCCACCACCTCCCTGGGCAGCTCATTCCACTCCCTGAACACTCTGTCAAAAACTTTTTCCTAATGTCCAATCTAAACCTCCCCAGCCTCAGCTTGAGGCCATTCCCCCTTGTTCTGTCTCCAATGACCTGTGAGCAGAGCTCAGCAGCAGCCTCTCCACAAGGTCCCTTCAGGTAGTTGTAGACAGCAATGAGGTCTGCCCACAGCCTCCTCTTCCTCACACTAACCATCCCCAGCTCCCTCAGTTGCTCCTCATCAGATTTATTCTCCAGGCCCTTTCCTGGCTTTGATGCCCTCCTCTGGACCTGCTCCAGCACCTCCACATCTCTCTTGTACTGCAGTGCCCAAAACTGAACACAACACTCGAGGTGTGCCCTCACCAGAGCAGAGTCCAAGAGGACAATCACCTCCCTGCTCCTGCTGGCCACAGCATTTTTAATCCTACAGCCAGGCTGCCACTGGCCTTCTTGGCCACTTGGGCACACTGCTGGCTCATCTTCAGCTGCCTGGGCACACTGCTGGCTCATCTTCAGCTCCTGTCTATTACAATCCCCAGGTCCCTTTCTGCCAGCAGCTCTCCAGCCACGCTGCCCCAAGCCTCTAGCATTGCTTGGGGTTGTTGTGACCCAAGTGCAGGACCTGGCATCTGGCCTGGTAAGATCCACCAGGATCTTACCTATCCAAGTCCTTCTGCAGAGCCTCTCTACCCTCACTCAAATCAACACTGTGATTCCTCAGGCTACATGAAGTTCTCTGCCCTTGGCTCAAGCCAAGTATTTAAGTTCTAGCTGATACATATTCCTCAAGATAACTGCCTCAGAGCAACAGGAGTGGTTTAGCTCAAAGCCCTGCTTGCTGCTGAGGTTGCTCTGCTGCAGCAGTTGATCCATGCCAACACACACAGGCCAATAATTTATGGCAAGGGAGGTGCCCAGGTGGGTGACAAACAATGTTCCCTGCAATGCTATTTGATTCAGGGCATCAGAGCCAAGTTTCTGAGATATTTGGCTTCTACTTTGAAATCCCTCCCAGAAGCAGTGGTAGGGCTTGGTTGCAGCTGCACCAACCAGCAAGTTTCATAAGTGACCTCAGATAGTTGAGGCTCATTGACACAGGCAAATACAGTGATAAGGAAATCTTGGTTATGGCTATGGTGCTGTCTCCAGAAACCTTTTCCACAGCAAGGAACTTAGCCTCATGTGAGCACTGAGATGGGGCAGGTTTATCTGGGAAGAGGGGAGAAAAAAGTCACACCAAAAGCACCTCAAAGAAAAAGCAAACTCATTAAGAACTTGGCATGGAAATTACTCCTGGTGTTTGCCATTTTGGTGCTCTGTGCTCTTGTTGTCCCTCATCAGCTTTGTGTGCCTTGGGCATGAAACACTGTAGATCCCTATCTCCCAAAAAACAATGGAGAAGAGAGACCTGGGAATTCAGTACTAACTAAAGAGCAAGGTGACCAAGAAGCTGAACCCAGACTTCAGCCAAGCATCCCTGTGAGCACAGGAGCACGTGAGTGGTGCAGCACAGTTCTGGTATTCACAAGCTCCTGGGGCAAAGATCGTTTTCCTCCAGGTCTTCACATCAGTTTTGCACCACTGAATTTTCCATCCTGAAAGGAAAGCTCTGGCTTGTCAGGTTCACTCTGGGCAGAGCCAGAGCAGTGAGCTGCAAGTACTGAATGTGGAGCCTTAGAATAGAATAGAATCCACCAAGTTGGAAGAGACCTCCAAGATCATCCAGTCCAACCTAGCACCCAGCCCTATCCAGTCAACCAGACCATGGCACTAAGTGCCTCATCCAGGCTTTGCTTCAACACCTCCAGGGATGGTGACTCCACCACCTCCCTGGGCAGCCCATTCCAATGCCAATCACTCTCTCTGCCAACAACTTCCTCCTAACATCCAGCCTAGACCTGCCCTGGCACAACTTGAGGCTGTGTCCCCTTGTCCTGTTGCTGGTTGCCTGGGAGAAGAGACCAACCCCAGCTGGCTACAGCCTCCCTTCAGGTAGCTGTAGACAGCAATGAGCTCTGCCCTGAGCCTCCTCTTCTGCAGGCTGCACACCCCCAGCTCCCTCAGCCTCTCCTCATAGGGTTTGTGCTTCAGGCCTCTCACCAGCTTTGTTACCCTTCTCTGGACACATTCCAGCACCTCAACATCTCCACCTTCCACTCCCCAGTGACATGCTGAGAAATCAGAAGGGAGAGGGGGAAATGCTCGTCAGAAAACAAATGTTAAGTCAAAGCTTAACATCTGTAAGATGCATGTGGGTAACTTACCTGCTTACTGCTACAATCAGCTATTTTTCTGAGTGAATCTAAAGCAGAGGAAAGCCCTGAAGGCTGCTAACATCACCAACCCCCCACCACCACCACCTACCCACCAGTTCCACAAATAAATCTTGTGGGTTTGGAAACAGCTCCGTCCCCACCTCCAGCCACAGGCTTGACAGTCCCCGCCAAGCCTCTCCATTTCATTAGTTTCTGGATCTTTCATACCCACACAAACACATATACAAAGAGCTGCCCACTTACAAACCTGACAGGTAAAATTATTCCCTCCTTCTACAGCCCTCCTAATTGCCTCCCCTGGGCTCTGGCAAAGTGCAAACGTCACTGCCTAACTATTAAGTTCAGGCAATGTCACTGCTATGCCTTTCATTAGAGCAATCTCTGTCTCCTGGCTCAGCGTGTCTGTTACTTCTAATTTCACTGCTAGGACCCACACGGAGCCTGCAACTTTCTACCCCAACTTTAAATCATTATGCCAGTTTCCCACAGTTTTTAAGGGATGGTTTGCTCAGGAGCCACCTGCAAGCCAGCAGTGATGCTTTTTGGAACAGGAAAACAATGTTTGCTTTTCCCTAAGATGCATTTAGTGCTGGTGTGCAGAGGTGTGCTTTCCTCTTGACAACTTGCTCTGAATGTGTCAGTGGTTTGAGACCTCCTTCATCCACAATTATTGAAATTAAGTCGTGATATAAGGGTTAGTAGAAGGTTTACTACGTTTACAGCCTTCACAGAATGGCTCAAGTTGGAAGGGAGCTCAGAGAGGGGCTGCCCAGGGAGGTGGTGGAGTTGCCATCCCTGGAGGTGTTGAAGCAAAGCCTGGATGAGGCACTTAGTGCCATGGTCTGGTTGATTGGCCGGGGCTGGGTGCTAGGTTGGACTGGCTGAGCTTGGAGGTCTCTTCCAACCTGGTTGATTCTATGGTTCTAAATTTCTAAAAGATCATCTACTCCAAGCCCCCTGCCATGAGCAGGGACTTCTCTCAACTAGACTCAGCTGCTCAAAGCCTCATCCAACCTGGCCTTGAACATCCCCAGGGAGGAGGAATCGACAGCCTCCTTGAAATGCCTGTTGCAGAGTCTCAGCACCCTCCTACTGAAGAACTTCTTCCTAAGCTCCATTCTAACCCTGCTCTACCTCAGCTTCAAACCATTCCCCCTTGTCATAGAATGGTTCAGGTTGGAAGGAACCTCTAGGATCATTCAGCTCCAACCCCCTACCATAGGCAGAGACAGCTCCCACTAGAGCAGGTTGTCCTGTTGCTAGACACCCTTAAGAAAAGTCCTTCCTCAGCCTTCCTGTAGGATCCTTTCAGCTATTGGAAGCCAGACCATACTGCACCTACCCCATTAGAGATTTCTGGAGCTTGAGATTTGAAAGGCTATGACCAGAAGTTTGGAAATGAGTCACTAAAATACCATAAAGCACCTAACGACCTCCCAGTTGATCTCTCTCACCAGTGGAATCTGCTGGTTGCAGACTGAAGAGGGAGTCAGCAGTTCCCATTTTGACCTCCAACTCCATCAACAAGAATATTTGGAAGCATTCTTCCCCAGGAAAGATCTCCAAATCCTTCCATATGGGGTATCAATTTGCCAGTGCTGATCTACAACACTGAAGTCTTTGCACTAACAAGGTAAAAGCAGAAGCCCCAGTAGCTCTGTGCACAGGTTGGGGGACAGGACAGTTATTTTCCAGCACCACTAAGCTTGCCCATGGGTGATTCCTACAGCCCCCTCTGTGCTGCAGCTGTTACAGACCAGACTGCAACATCCCCTTGCAGACTGTAAACCAGCACTGTGGTGACTGGAACACATCAGTCAGGATACAGCAGGTCTAATAATACCAACTGCTACATCTGTAATAGGTATCCGTGAAGGGATATAAATCCAAAGAGAGGTTATTCTTCCTTTGTACTCAGCACTGGTCAGGCCACACCTTGAGTGCTGTGTCAAGTTCTGGGCTCCTCAATTCAAGAGAGATGTTGAGGTACTGGAAGGGGTCCAGAGAAGGGCAATGAAGATAGTGAGGGGCCTGGAGCACAGCCCTGTGAGGAGAGGCTGAGGGAGCTGGGGGTGTGCAGCCTGCAGAAGAGGAGGCTCAGGGCAGAGCTCATTGCTCTCTACAACTACCTGAAGGGAGGCTGTAGCCAGGTGGGGTTGGGCTCTTCTGCCAGGCACCCAGCAACAGGACAAGGGGACACAGCCTCAAGTTGTGCCAGGGGAGGTCTAGGCTGGATGTTAGGAGGAAGTTGTTGGCAGAGAGAGTGATTGGCATTGGAATGGGCTGCCCAGGGAGGTGGTGGAGTCACCGTCCCTGGGGGTGTTGAAGCAAAGCCTGGATGAAGCACTTAGTGCCATGGTCTGGTTGATTGGCCAGGTCTGGGTGCTAGGTTGGACTGGCTGAGCTTGGAGGTCTCTTCCAACCTGGTTGATTTTATGATTCTATATTCCTTCCTTTGCATAAAGCACACAACTCTTCTCCAAGGCTATGGAAACATTTTTTTCCTCCCCCTCCAACAAATACCTAGACCTAGTCAAAGCTGGAGGTATGCATACATTTACATTCCAGCTGTAGGCTGTACCTGCAGATTGAATGCTAGTTTTGCTGGGTCTGACAGAAAAGGAGATGGAGACAAATGTGTCAAACACACACCCCCACCCCAGTCAGGCAATGGCACAGGTGTCCTGTTTGCCCTGAGGGCCACCTCTTGCTGTTTGCACGCCCCCACCCCAGAAGCCACAACTCTAGAGGCAGTGGGATGGGTTAATGCACTGACTACAGCAAGTCATGCTCTCCTTCCTGCTCTCCCCTCTTCCTCATGGCTAGGAGGGCCAGGCCAGCCCCAAAATCACTTTTACCTAACACACTTTACCAATTCCCACATTCCCAACTGCTTAAAATACCCTGGGAAAGTGCTTTCCACTGGCTGTAATCAGGGACACTTCCAGAATGCTGCACTTAGGAGCTGCCCCCCCCCCTGCCAAGAGTAATAATGATGGAGACATTCAGCATGGGAGACCAAGAAGGGAAGGCAGAAGGGAGAAGAGGATTTTCAGCCTTAAGTCATCAGGTACCTTCGGGTGAAAAAAGTCCTCCTTGATCTTTTTGGAAGGTTGGAGAAGGTACAATTTGTACAGAGGCAAGCTAAGGGAGAGACACAGCTAGATCCAACATGTCCATACTTGCTCATTCCTTGTAAGCACCAAAGGAGCATAAACATTTTTGCTAGGTGGTTCCCATCCCTCACTGTGGCTTTTGACTTCCCTTACTGCTGCAGTCACAGGTCAGTCACCATCATAGGATGCCCAGCCCCAGTCTCCTCTCCTATGAGGAGAGGCTGAGGGAGTTGGAACTGTTCAGTCTGGAGAGAAGGCTCCCAGGGGACCTTATTGTGGCCTTGCAGTATCTTAAGGGGGCCTACAGGAAAGCTGTGGAAGGACTTTTTAGGTTGTCAGGTAGTGATAGCAGTAGGGGGGAAATGGAACAAAGCTGGAAATGGGGAGATTCAGACTGGATGTTAGGAAGAAGTTCTTCAGTGTGAGGGTGGTGAGAGCCTGGAATGGGTTGCCCAGGAGGGTGGTGGAAGCCTCATCCCTGGAGGTGCTTAAGGCCAGGCTGGATGAGGCTCCAGACAGCCTTATGTAGTGTGAGGTGTCCCTGGGCATGGCAGGGGGGTTGAAACTGGCTGATCCTTGTGGTCCCTTCCAACCCTGACTGATTCTGTGATCACACTGGGATGAACTGCTGATGTGCCTGCATGGAGAAGCTTCTTGTCAGAAAGGCTCTGGAGCATGTCCTTCCCTTCCCTTTTCTCCAGGAAGAGACAGAGCTGTGCACTGATTTGGAAAAGCAGAGGTCCCCAAAAACAACAGCTTTGGGTTAGTAATGTGGAAAGAGGAGCCTGGCCAGCTCTTACAAAACAGACTTTTGACACTGATCTCCCAAACAGGAACAGGCTTGTTCTGGCTGTACGTATGTGTACACACTCCCACACGCACAGATGTGAGGAGAGAACTCGGCTCTCTCCTGGGCTTCAGCCACCAGCACTAACCCAACCTCCATGGCTGCAACCCACCACTCTGGCTGGTGCTTGGACCAGGAGCCCAACCTTGACAAGAACTTAACCCTCATGGGTTAGACCTGGAAAAGTAGGGAGAAAGAAGAGGAGAGTCCCCATCCATCAAACAAGACAGCTAAATAAATTGCCCTTTTCAAGAGCTGTGAGTGCTCCAAGTGCAAATCTTTCAGAGTTTGTGACAATGAATTTCCTTTCCCCTCCAACTCCAATCCTATTAATAAAATATAATAGCAATTCTGAGAATAATGGCCTATTATCTGGAGTCCTTAAATGACAGAGCAATCAAAAGGAAGCTGAAATATAAGGCTGGAGGAATCAGTTCTGGGGGGGGTTGGAACCTCCCTGCATGACACGATAGATTTAGTGGCTTCTCGGACAGAAAAACAGCACCAAAGAATCACAGAGTCACAGGATGTTAGGGGTTGGAAGGGATCCAAGAAGATCGTGGAGTCCAACCCCCCCTGCCAGAGCAGGACAATCCTATCTAACACAGATCACACAGGAACATCTCTTCAGCTGCAACTTACACCCATTGCTCCTTATCCTATCACAGGGAGCAAGTGAGAAGGGGAACAGGCTCTGCTCACCGCTCCCTGGGATAGGACAAGGAGCAATGGGTGCAAGTTGCAGCAAAAGAGGTTCTGTCTCAACACAAGGGGGAACTTCTTGACTGTAAGGGTCCCAGAGCACTGGCACAGGCTCCCCAGAGAGGTTGTGGAGTCTCCTTCTCTGGAGACATTCAAGGCCTGTCTGGATGTGTTCCTGTGTGACCTGTGTTAGACAGTACTGTCCTGCTCGGGCAGGGGGGTTGGACTGGATGATCTCCTTAGGTCCCTTCCAACCCCTAATATCCTGTGAACACATCCAGACAGAAGTTCAGCTTCTTCCTTTTTTAATCCATCAAATGCACAGTTTCAAGTTGTCCCCCAGTGCACATATGTCAATTGTTTGCACAGCTCACAAGAATTACCCTGCTCTGCCGTCTAAGCCTGCAGAAGGGACAGGTTGGACATACCAACCTCCCTGCCCCTCCTGCGCTACAGCTGTCACCAGGTTTGCAATGGGACAGGTGGCACCAGGGACAGCAAAGGGTCACACAGCACACCTTGGTCTCTGCCACTAGTAGAGCAAGGAGGGAATGGCATCTTGTAAAGGATTTGCTCTATAGAAGGTGTGCAGAGAAAAACTGAATTTAAACCAACAGCTTAAAAAGAAGCTGAGATCAAAAGTTGCCTGAGGATGGTGTTATCATTGGTCTGGTCTCTATGGAACCAAACTAGGGCCAAGGCTGCCCCCCCTTCCACTCCTTTCTTTCCCCCTTCCACTCCTTTCTTTCCCCCTTCCACTCCTTTCTTTGCTACTCTTGTAGGGATTTGAAATTTTAGGAGCCTTGTCAGAAGATACCTTCATTCTTTTCCCCTATTCATCTAATGATGCAAGCATTCTTCCTTCTTCCCTTCTATTTTATCTTCCTTTCCTTTTCTCTCCTCACCATTACCCAAAGGTTAAATTACCCAGGAAAGTCCTTCCCCATTATACAATCTCTGACCAAAAAAAACCCAAACCAACCCACAACCAAGCCTCTAATCCCTCTTTGCATCCAGCCACTAAGGCAAAAACTGACTCAATGATGCTCCTCCATGCTTCATTAGCTTTTATCAGTGTGGAAATCAGGATTTGTTCTGAGTTCTGCAAGCCTGTCACTGGAGATGAGCTGGGGAGGGCAGAAGAAGGTTCTGGCTTTCTTGGTGTCCTTGGGCTTGCTGCCATTGATTTCAGGCGTGTCAGAAATGTCACCCACGGAGATTTCCAGCCATAGGCAGCTGAGTCTGCTCCAGCCCCCAATTAGCAGCTGCTTGATAATTGTTGACATTGGAGAGCTATGAAGTAAATTGGGGGCCTTGATCCAATGAACCATAAAAGTAAATAATCACCATAAAACTACGTCTGCACTATAAAATCTCACATGGTGATTGCCAGTAATGATGCCTGCTATTTATATATGCTACCTGCCTGGGGAGGGCTCTGAGCTCAGATACTCAACAGAATCTGCCTTAGCCATCTTTATGAGAAGGTGAAGGGTTGAGCAGGCAATGAACCGGGGCTATTATCCTGCCTTGCCCCCAGTCTAACCCAAATCAGGGCCGAGACGTTGTGATTAGATCAATCATTGTGTCCCTGCCCATGGGGTCTTTCAGAAAGGCAGGTTTCAAGTGCAAAGTCCCAGGCCTTAGCTTCAGCCTCTCTTCGAGCCCTAAGTGACCTGTTGGATGCAGTAACAAGTCCAGGAAATACCTTTTGAGTTTGCTTTAAGCACATCACTGGAACAAAAACATGACTCCAGTCAAACAGACTTCTGCTTTGATTCACTTCTCCCATTGCCTTATCTTCGACTTTAGCAAACAAATACATTAAACAAACAACACAAAAAGGAACATATCTGCCAAAATAATTTCCAAATTAGAACCTGCTGAGTTCTAATTGCCTTTTCCCAGAAAGCAGCATGTGACAACACACTTGAATCAACCTGGGCTTGTAAAAAGTGATCCTGATCTTTGCCAAACCCTTGCTGTGGTTGGCTCTTAATAAACCACTAGACAGGGAACAGCTTAATACTGGGTTTAAAGCTTCAGGACTGAAAAACCATGGGAATCTGGGCTTCTCTTCCCAGCTCTTTGGCCAGTTCCTGCACAACTCAGTAGTCAGTGAGGCACCAGAAAGGCTTTTTGTGTTTCATTTAGGGTCCAGCTCTACAGACCTTTGCGCAGCAGCCTTCAGTTGCCTTTGCACCGCAAAGCAGCAGCTCAAAAAGTCCTCTTAGAGCTACTCTAGCTGGTGCAAAAGGGAATTTTTAATGCTTTCCTACCTCTACCAAGCTTAACACATCAGTGTTTGCAAGGAGAAGATGACAGAGCACAAAGTTACCATTTGCAAACAGCCTATGGGTGTTTTCTCACAGCAGCCAAATGAGGCTTTGGGCAGCCTGCTCTAGGGTAGGGTGTGCATGGGCATGGCAGGGGGGTTGGAACTGGCTGATCCTTGTGGTCCCTTCCAACCCTGACTGATTCTATGACAAGAGAGAATGGTTTGAAGCAGCTAAATGCAGGGTCAGACTGCATCTTAGGAAGATGCTCTTCAGTACAGGGGTGGTGAGACTCTGGAATACCAGAGGGACTCTGGAATTACCCAGGGATGTTGTGGATGCCTCCTCCCTGGGGGTGTTCAAGGCCAGGTTGGATGAAGCCTTGAGCAGCCAAGAGGCAGGGAGGTTGAAGGAGATGACCTCTGAGATCCCTTTCTAACCTAAGCCATTATATGATTGTAAACTTGCACCTTTGTCTGCTTCTCGTAGATTGAAGCACAGCTGCAAAATTTGGGAACAGAAAAAAGTGAGGGGAGGAAAAGGGAAAAAAAAAAACCACCACCACCACCTCTCAGCACACACATCCAAAACATAAATACTCCTGGCTAGTAAATGTCACTCGACACTCACATCAAACCTGTCATCAGCTCAAGCCTTTAAAGGGAAAAACAACACTGCTGGGGTTGGCTTCACAAATCTGTCCCTAGCACTAATTTCCAAGTAAGCTTTCTATATTAATTATGCCACAAAGACACATTACATTTGCATGCAAAAGCCCAGTTAAAGCCTGAACAAGCCAAGACCTCCGAGAAGAGGAGAAATGTGTTGTTTTCTACAGCTACCCACTGCTGAGCTGGGGCACAGAACAGCCTGGGAAGCAGGAAAACTACTGGAAATAAGCAAGTTGATTTGGAAAACAACACTTTTGGGTTGTGCCAACACCAGAACTAGTCAGCAAACATGTATTAAGGTTGCTCTAAGGTGGGTCTGGAGGTTAGTCAAATAAATCCAAGCACATACAAGTACTACATCCAGGTCTGGTGTACCCAGCATAAGGAGGACACAGAGGTGGCAGAGCAAGTCCAGAGGAGGGCCACAAAGATGATCTGGTGCTGGAGCACCTGTGCTATGAGGACAGGCTGAGGGAAATGGAGGTGTGCAGCCTGGAGAAGACTCCGGGGGGACCTTAGAGCTGTAAGACCCCTTCAGCTATTGGGGGGCTGCAGAGGGACTTTTCATGAGGGCATCTATAGACAGGACAAGGGAGAATGGTCTGGGGCTGAGGGAGAGCAGGGCTAGACTGGAGCTGAGGAAGAAGTTTCTGAGTATGAGAGTGGTGAGATGCTGAAATAGGCTGCTCAGGGAGGCTGTGGATGTCTCCTCTCTGGGCATGTCTAAGGTAAGATTGGATGAGACCTTGAGCAGCTGAGTCTAGCTGAGAGGAGTCCCTGCCAATGGCAGGGAGGTTGAAGTAGATGATCTTAGGAAGAAGTTAGGAAGTTCTTCCCAGAGAGAGTGATTGGCATTGGAATGGCTGTCTGGGGAGGTGGTGGAGTCCCCATCCCTGGAGGTGTTTAAGAGGAGGCTGCATGAGACACTGAGTGCCATGGGTTAGTTAATTAGAAGGCTTAGGTGATGGGTTGGACTTGATGATCCTAGAGGTCTTTCCCAACCTGATTAATTCTGTGATTCTGAGATCCCCAAGGCCACTTCCAACCTAAGCCATTCTGCTATTTGCCTGCTCCTGTGAGTCTTGGAGGTAGAAGCTTTACCTTTCAGAGCAAATTCAGGTAGCAGAAGCCATTCCAGCTGCCCAGAGGTTAAGCAGTCTCAAGGACTATCCATAGCTCAGTGAAGCTCTAAATCAAGTTCTCAAGCAGCAGCCTCCTGATTTGCATGCAGCTTCCCAGAGAGCACCAGGATGTTTCTACCTCAGATACCATCAATGTGAAGCAAATTGCTTCCATAATCATGCATATTTGTACAGTGCTGTCAGCTGCAGCTGATGCCATTTGTCAGTTATCTTTCTCCTAACGTTTTTCAATCAATGGGAGTTTGGTTTTTCACTTGTGACTCATTCTGCAGCATTTACTGGATGCTGGGCCATGCTAGGTGTGCTTTTAACACTTGCTGTATTGCCATCCACAGGTTGCTTTCTATGAGGATGGGGTGGAAAAGGTGTCGGGCTGAATTCACCCTTCCTGCTCCACGCTCATGAGAGAAAGATGTCAAGAGACTCCCTCCATGTCCAGGGACTGAGGGAGTTGGGGCTGTTCAGGCTGGAGAGGAGAGGGCTCCCAGATGACCTTATTGTGACCTTGCAGGAAATCTGGGGAGGGACTTTTTAGGCTGTCAGGTAGTGATAGGAGTGGGGGGAATGGAGCAAGGCTGGAGATGGGGAGATTCAGCTTGGATGTTAGGAGGAAGTTCTTCAGCATGAGAGTGGTGAGAGCCTGGAGCGTGTTGCCCAGGGAGGTGATGGAAGCCTCATCCCTGGAGGTGTTTGAGGCCAGGCTGGCTGGGACTGTGGACAGCCTGATGTAGTGTGAGATGTCCCTGCCCATGGCAAGGGGGTTGGAACTGGCTGATCCTTGTGGTCCCTTCCAACCCTGACTGATTCTGTGATTCATTATCATTTATGTGTCACATTAATCCCGTGGTGCTATTATTTAGAAAGCAATCAATCATTCACAAGGCAGTTATGAAAGGATCAGATCTTATCATGCCCTGATGAATCAGAGTTCAGTATATTTTAGGTTTCCCACAATCAGCTGGCAAAGGCTACCCTCAAGCAGGATGCTGCTTAAATTAGTGATGAACAAACATCAGGAATCCATAGCAGAAATAAAAGGAGAGCCTCTTCTCTGGGAAATGGAGTGAGCCTACAGCAAGCTGCTTGTCCTTGGTGGTGTACTGCAGACACAACCACTCCCTGCTCATTACCTCATTCCACCCAGAAAATGGAGGAGCACAGAATCATAGCATGGCTCAGGTTGGAAGGGACTTCAGAGATCGTCTACCCTAACCTCCCTGCCATGAGCAGGGATGCCTCTCAACTAGACTTGGCTGATCAAGACTTTATCCAACCTGGCCTTCTCCAGGGAGAAGGCATCCACAGCCTCCCTGGGTAACCTATTCCAGAGTCTCATCACCCTCCTGCTGAAGAAGTCTTTCCTAACACCCAGCCTAACCCTCCTGTCTCTCAGCTCAAAACCATTCATAGAATCAGTCAGGGTTGGAAGGGAACACAAAGATCACCTAGTTCCAACCCCCCTGCCATAGGCAGGGACACCCTACCCTAGATCAGGCTGCCCAGAGCCTCATCCAGCCTGGCCTCAAGAACCTAATTCTCCCTTGCCCTATTGCTAGATACCCTTATGAAAAGTCCTTCTCCAGGCTTCCTTTGGCCTCCAGATACCATCCACCTTTGGCCATGTTATCACTAAGACGCTTCCCCATAGCATGAAATTATGTGAGCCACACAAGAAACAGGTTGGCACAAGGTAGGGAGGACCTGTGCTGTGTATTTCATGAGATCACAGGGTGGGGAGGACTTGTGCTGTCTATTTCATGAGATGACAGGCTGATCAGATCTGCCATCAGGCCAAGCTTTACCCCAGCCACAACAACTTGGGAAGGTGAGGGATGAAGAAGCCTGGCTCTGGCACACCATAAGCTGCATGGTTTGCTGGTTCTCATTGCACTTAGCCCTTCAAAATGAAAAGATGGCATGAAAAGCCAAAGTGTGACAATGAGAAGACACTTGGGAGCTGCACACTTGGCTTTAAAAGCAAGCAGCTGCTGAAAGCCAGGCTGTACCTGCAGCTCATGGACCATAGCCAATTCTCTGGGGACTGAAGGGGGCAGGAAGCTTTCAACCTGCAGGGCACCACAGATGGATTTTTGTGAGCCAAGTTCCTGCCTGGTTGTTGTTTGCATCTTTAAGTAAAATAAATAGGAAATCTCACTCCAGCTCTTAGCTGCCCACAGGCTGACAGTCACCTTTCAGCTCTCAACAGCAAGCAGCCCTGCAGCTTTAGGAAGAACAAAACCTGCAGTCCAAGTGAGAGACATGCTGGGGTCACCACACCCCAGCTCACTGCAATCATAGCCATGAAACTGTTCCCTGAAACCAGCCTAATCCCTACAGTAAAAGCCTGAAATTCATCCCTTAGTGCCATGGTCTAGATGATTGGACAGGGCTCGGTGATAGGTTGGACTGGATGAGCTTGAAAGTCTCTTCAAACCTGGTGGATTCTATGATCACTGTAATCCTGTGGGAAGTCCAACAGAAGACCCCCAAGGTGGAGCAGAACTGGGAAGATAGGAGGATGTTTTCAGAGTCCCAGCCTACAGCTACCTTCATCCTACAACATCATCAGGCTGGATCCTCCAGCTCCCTTCTAGATAGGGGATGCAAGGTGCTGGCTGTGTCTTGGTTGCTCCTCCATGAATATCACACATTTAGGGCTTGTTGCACCAGCCTCATGCATCCACCACTTACACTTGTGCTGAAACCCAAAGGAGGAAAACCCTTGCTGCCCTCTCAGTGCAACCATGACTCACCCTCCAGAGAAAGGCATGCACAACCAAGAGTATCTGTCAGTAAATGACTATCTCATGGCTCTGAACATACATGCTTTGGTCCACAGCTTTAGCAGCTCTGCAGTGTTTGGGCAGTACATGGCACTGGAGCAGTGTCCCACCTCCCCCCAGCTTGTTTACCAAGCAGGCACACTTAATAAGGAGCCTGATAAAAAGGCCATGGTTAGAGAGCACTCTGCCCTGTCAAGCCATCAGGCTGGATGATGGTGTTGACCATCACTTAGTGGGAAGGGGAGGAAGAAAGGCAGGCTCAAATGAAAAGCCAAACCAGAGCTCATTACGCACATGAACAGGACAAAGACTACGGCGCTCAGCTCCATGCCATACCTGGGATGAGAGATCTCATGCCAGTGCTGCTCGTGCTCGGGGGGTAACTTCACATTCCTTTCTGTGAGAACATCCAGGGTTCCATTTTTTTTGTTTGCCAGAAGATCAGTTCTATCATCAAAGAACCTCAGCACTCCACAGCTGAAGGTGATGCTCACATACGATGCTTCACTGCGCAAAAGCAACAGGGTTTGCCCCGTGTGTGTGGAGGCTGTGAAGCACAAGAGACTAAACACTGCCTCTTCCCAACCACCAACCACTCTTAAACCCATGGGAAACATCCCATTGTTCCCAAAACTGCAGCCAGTCACTCAGGGGAGCCTGTGCTGCAAAGACAAAGGGATGTGAGAGCAGGGATAGGGGGAGGAGACATGGGGACTGAAGTCAAGTGCTGGGAAAGGAGGAAAAGCATTTCTTTGTCTTCTGCAACTCAGCAGCACCTTCCAATGATTCCCCATAATGCTTATTATGGTGCCTCCTTACAAGGAGAACAGCAATGGGTTGCCTCAAGCCATCCATTTGGATGCCTGACAGGCAAACACCTGACACAGGATCCCTTCCTCACCATGTGCTTGTTTTGGCCTATTACCTTCTGAGCATCACCACAACAATGCACTGAACTTTCTTCAGACTACTGCATCCCAGCACAGGGGAGGAACTGCCTGAGCAGCAGACAGAACCACAGGAGTCAGTCAGTACATTTGAATCTAAAGCTAGTCTAGAGCAGCATCCATTGATCAGGTGAAGCAATAGGAGCTCTCCTTGAATCACATTCCAGAGTCAATTCCTTGAGAAATTCATCCACCACTTTTTCACAGCAACATGCAGGTTGGCAAAGCTCCTCAGGAGCACCAACTCCAACCTAGAACCCTATTCTCCAAGATTCACTTTAAACCACAGCCCTAAGCACCACATCCAAATCACCCTTAAACACATCCAGGGTCAGTGATTCAATCACCCCCTTGAGCAGCTCATCCTTTATGTTGCCGTCAGCGCCTCCTGGAATTCAGACATTGTGCATAGCATTAGTTGAGCTCTGTGGCCCCTAGAGCCTCAGCCAAGAGGTCTCACCCCCTTTGCATCACCCATTCCAGTGCCCTGCCATCCAAACAAGCTCTGCTGCTTGTTTCCAATTCATACAGGTGCAGGGCAGGGAAATCCCTGATAACACTAAAAACACTGAAATCCTTTCCCCCTAGAATCTTCCAGCAGGAAGCACCACAGAGAACAGCAAACTTTTGGCACACTCTGGTCTGTCATGGTCAGTCCAGTAAGGACATTTGGATGATGAGCAACCTCAAGCTCACCTCTGGCCAACCCTTACACTGACTCAAACCCAGGTTGTCTGGCTGCTCTCCCCACCCACCCAAGTAACCCAGCCACTTGGTCATCCCCTGGGAGCCCTCCGGTACTCATCTCAAGCTTCCCACCCCTGTTTTCCAAACCAAGCTTAGCTCCCCCTGACTACTTCCAACAACAACAACAAATCATTTTTCAAAGTCCCAACATCTTTGTGTCTGGAATCAAATCTCTTTAAGTGTGCAAGCCTCAGAAGAGGACCCTCAGGCACGACAGATCTCATGGTACAGCTTTGTCATCAAAACCTAAGAGAAGCTGCAGTGCACCTCAAGTCAATGCCATTGTCTCACACCACCCAGGAAAAGGGGAAGGAAAAAAGCCGACAAGAACAAAAGCACCTACAGGTCTTTTGTCTCTGACCTGCCTCTCATTGTGCAGCCAGACAGAGTTTCAAGCAAAGGATATTTGACTGGCTCACCAAAGCATGCTTAGGTAAGACAGAAGAAAAAGATGTTTCCCCTGCCTGCTTTTACTCATGGAAGGAAAAAAAAAAGAGGTTGACTTGATTTAATTTTGCCTACAAATGAGCTGCACTCTCTGGCTAAGGGCTCACAGAAACTTAGCATAGGGCTGCCCAGAGCAAAGGCAAAGCTGACAGCAAGTCAAGCAAACCAGAGCTGACACCACTGCATCTTCCCAAGCCTGACTTGCAAAACCACCACAACTCCCCACACGCTGCCAGCTTGGAGGGGTCACTTTCCTCCCACACGCAGCTGTGCAACCACCTCATGCCCTGCCAAACACACAAGTGTCAGTAGAAACAGATCTGAACTGCAGTGTAATGAATCCAGCTAATTCATTATTTGAAAGACTTCAGTTCTGTTTCATCTTGATGGTTGGGGGTTCCCACCCCCCCACCTCTTCCAAGCCAAGCACACCAGATGGTCAATACCACTCTCATTGCTAGGTACTAATCAGCCACTTCCATATGATATTTGCCATGAAGAATTAATACAATTAGGTCAGGATGTAAAGACATCACATTATTCATGGCAATAAGCCCAGATTTGCTTTTTATTCCTCCTGCCACTGCCTGCAGCCTGGATGAGGTCAGAAAACAGGTCCCTTTTTTGCTGCAGTGAGATGAGCTCTGCTCCATGTCTCATTGCACAGCACTTTTGCAGCTGCAGCTCGTTTCCCCTTCTATAAGAAACAGAATCAAACTCAGCTTCAGAAGGAAACCTCTCGAAGAGACCACCAAGCACACAAGGAACAAAAGGATGATGTCCTTCCATCTCTCTCACTTCTATTTTTTGAAGGAGGCTTTCCCTTCTTTTTCAGTCACTACAAAAGAAGTGAGCAACATGACTGGAGAAAAAGTGAGAAGCATTGGGCAGGCTGTGGCTGACCAAGCCCTTGGAGCTGGGAGCTCCTAAGAGACTCATAGAATCAGTCACTGTTGGAAGGGACCACAAAGATCAGCCAGTTCCAACTCCCCTGCAATGCCCAAGGACACCCTACCCTAGAGCAGGCTGCCCACAGCCTCATCCAGCCTGGCCTTAAACACCTCCAGGGATGGGGCCTCAACCACCTCCCTGGGCAACCCATTCCAGGCTCTCCCCACTCTCATGCTGAATAACTTCGTAACAAGCAGTCTGAACCTCCCCATTTCCAGCTTTGTTCCATTCCACCCAGTCTTATCACTACCTGACAGCCTAAAAAGTCCCTCCCCAGCTTTCTTGTAGTCCCTCTTAAGACACTGAAAGGCCACAATAAGCAGGACCCAAGCTTGCCTAAGACAGACAGTTCCTCTGTTCCCTTTTCAGGGCACATTCCCAGCTCACACTCACAATCAGTTTGATTTTAAGGGTCCTCCTTCTCAAGCTTCAAAGCTGTGAGCAAAGGTAGGACTGCCAAGTGACATATGGAACACCAAGTCTTGGTTCTTCACTCTGATAAACATGAGGCACAGCTTAGGCCAAGCTGCTTGCCTTTTTCTCTACACCTCTGATTCCCTGCCCCTACCAAGTGTTCTTGCCTAAAAACAAAGTCCATTCTGTGCAGGGAGGCAAAAGAAAGCCCTCAGCCTGCAGCAGACAAAGGAAGTCACAGAATCACCCAGGTCAGAAGAGGCCTCTGGGATCATCCAGTCCAACCTAGCACCCAACACCTTCTAATTAACTAGCCCATGGCACCAAGTGTCTCATCCAGCCTCCTCTTAAAGACCTTCAGGGATGGCAACTCCAACACCTCCCCGGGCAGCCCATTCCAGTCACTCTTGCTGTGAAGAACTTCTTCCTAACATCCAGCCTAAACCTGCCCTGGCACAGCTTGAGGATGTGCCCTCTGGTTCTGTCACTGGGTGCCTGGCAGAAGAGCCCAACCCCACCTGGCTACAGCCTCCCTTCAGGTAGCTGCAGGCAGCAATGAGCTCTGCCCTGAGCCTCCTCTTCTGCAGGCTGCACACCCCCAGCTCCCTCAGCCTCTCCTCACAGGGCTGTGCTCCAAGCCTTGCTGCCCTTCTCTGGACACCTTCCAGCACCTCAACATCTTTTTTAAATAGAGGGGCCCAGAACTGGACACAGCACTCAAGGTGTGGCCTGACCAGTGCTGAGCACAGGTCAACCTGGGAGCTGCTGCCGCCGAGCAGCCAAGGAGCCAGGATGGTTGGCGAGTCCCACGCAGGGCTGCTGTGCCGTGCCCAGAGCTAGTCCCCAAGCTGGGCTCTGCTGTCTCACACTGTGATCACATCCCTGCAGGCCTGCCTGGGAGGCAAAGCCTCTCCTGCCAGCCAGGCCATGGCTCTGCTCCGCTTCCTCCGGCTACTTACAATTCAAGACATCTGTGTTTACTCCGTGACCCAGAACAGAGGGCTGTTTTCTCTGGAAGGGCTCCATCACTGCCTCTCCCCTGGTGCCTACCATGTGTCCATTGAATTTCTTTTTCCCCTCCAAGGAAGGTCTGTGTGCTGCTATTTTTAGCACCTTTCACGTGCTGGAGGCAATCCGTGCTTCGGGACACATGGCAAGGACTACAGAAGTATTTCCTGTTGGTCCAAGAAGAGGGGGGGGAAAACCACCCCAACATAATAGTGCTTCCAAAAGCCCATTCCCCACGTACAGCCAAGCACACCAGGCAGACAGCACTCACACCAAAAGATGTGCTTCTGGCACCACGCAAAGCGAAAACCCTTCAGAGAGCCAGAAAGCTGAACAAGTCAATCAGCTCATCTGCTGCAAGGCCACCCCCAAGGCAAGATCCCTCTTACTGCACCTCATGTTGTTGCACAATAGAATAGAATCAACCAGGTTGGAAAAGACCTCCAAGATCATCCAGTCCAACCTAGCACCCAGCCCTATGCAGTCAACCAGACCATGGCACTAAGTGTCTCATCCAGGCTTTGCTTCAACACCTCCAGAGATGGTGACTCCACCACCTCCCTGGGCAGCCCATTCCAATGCCAATCACTCTCTCTGGTAAGAACTTCCTCCTAATATCCAGCCTAGCCCTCCCCAGGCACAACTTGAGACTGTGTCCCCTTGTCCTGTTGCTGGTTGCCTGGCAGAAGAGACCAACCCCCACCTGGCTCCAACCTCCAACACAACACAAGAGGGCTGTGACCTTCTTGCCTCATCCTTGGATGGAGCACACTAACCAAAATCCAATGGACATGGATCTAAACTCCAAACCTTTTTCTCTGCAGACAGCTCGGCCACAGCCCAGCCTTCATTAGCTGCTCCCACCTCCAGCTGTCATGCATGGACCCTCTCAGCACTGCCAGCTCTCAATCTTGCAGCTGAGCACTCCTCTGGATCACAGCAGGATGAGCAAGTTGTCATCACCTCCCTGGGGCAAGACATTAAAGGACACTGCTCAGGATCCAACTTCCTCCTTTACATTCACATAAATGCTTTCTCATGCTCTACTGTCTCACTTTGCCTCTCAGAGGGAGAAAACATGGTTGGAAAGTGTTTGTTACTACCAGAATCACAGAATGTCAGGGGCTGGAAAGCACCTCCACAGCTCATCCATTCCAACCCCACTGCCAGAGCAGGATCTCCTACACCAGATCACACAGGAACACATCCAAGAGGGCTTTGAATATCTCCAGAGAGGGAGACTCCTCAACCCCCCTGGGCAGCCTGCTCCAGGGTTCTGTTACACTTACAGGGAAAACAAATCCTCCTCATGTTTACATGAAACCTCCTATGGCTCAGCTTCCACCCATTGCCCCTTGTCCTGTCCCTGGGCATCACCCAGCAGAGCCTGGCACTCAATACCATTGTTAGACAGCAGAGGGGCTTAGAAGGTAGTTCTAGTGGTAGGACTGGGGGGAATGGAACACAGTTAGAAAGGGGGAGATCGAGACTGGATGTCAGGAGGAAGTTCTTCAGCATGAGAGTGGTGAGAGCCTGGAATGAGTTGCCCAGGGAGGTGGTGGAAGCCTCATCCCTGCAGGTGTTTAAGGCCAGCCTGATGTAGTGTGATGTAGTGTCCCTGCCCATGGCAGGGGGGTTGGAACCAGATGATCTTTGTGGTCCCTTCCAAGCCTGACTGATTCTATGACTCTCAGGTACAGGTAGCACCAGTGGCTAAGTGGAGTGAATGGGAGAAGGCAGGAAGAAAAGCAGTTTGCCAGGAGCCTGCAGAGCAGATTATGGAGCAGGGCAGTGCCAGATCCCAACAACCCCTTCCAGCATGGAAGTGGGAGTTTGTTCCTTTCCTGCAGGCTTCAATTCCATTTCTTCCTTGCACTGATATTTCCTCATCACCCTGACAGCTGGGAGGTGCTCAGCTGGGACTGGAGCCCATTAGAGAGGCCAAACCCCAAAGCAGCACGTGTGTGCACCCTCCCTCATCCCAGTGGAGCGGGGAGGGGGTCAGCCCAGGAGAGGATGGGGTGTGGAGCAGAAGAGGCTTTGAAGGCTGACAGCCTCAGGTGTGAGCGTGTGACTGCGAACATTCCTGCAAAGCAGGAGCAAGAGATTTGTTACCTGGAGAGGGCTGCTGCTTGATGAGTGATATCTTCATCCAGCTGTCCAAGAGGCAAGTTATTCTGCCTGCAGGCAGCTCCTGCCTCATCAGGGCCAAGAGCCCACATGCAAGACTTTGTAAGGTCCTTAAGACAGCTGTGAAAGGAGGAGAGAACTGGGGAGGGGGGGAGGAATAGCTGGGGAAGAGGTGCCTCTCATGGTGCCTCTCTTGTTTCCGTGTCAGCTGGTGGGGGAACGTGGAGGGCCTTGCAGAGCTCCTGCCTGCCTGCACACTCCTCAGCATGGGACCTGCAGGAACGCGTTCCCCTCCCGAGGAGCTCATGGCACTCATCTGGCAGCCAGCCCTTAGCAGGGGGGGTTGTGGAGCAGCTACAGCTCTGCAGAGCAGACAGAGTGGGACACATGGAGCCTGCAATGTTTTTTTCTGATATCCAGAAGGGTTTTTCTGAGCAGTGGAGATGCATTCCCCTGGATAAAGCAGGCCAGGCTGATGAGAATAAGCTTGGTTTTCTGACTACAACTGCCTGAAGGGACATTGGGGAGAGGCTGCTGCTGGGCTCTGCTCACAGGGAACTGGAGACAGAACAAGGGGGAATGGCCTCAAGCTGAGGCTGGGGAGGTTTAGATTGGACATTAGGAAAAAGTTTTTCACAGAGAGAGTGTTCAGGGAGTGGAATGAGCTGCCCAGGGAGGTGGTGGAGTCAGCCAGCCTGGATGTGTTTAAGGGTGGTTTGGCTGTGGTGCTTAGGGCTATGGTTTAAGGTCAGTTTTGGAGAGGAGAGCTCTAGGTTGGAATCAGTGCTCCTGAGGGGCTTTGCCAACCTGGATGGCTGTGTCATTCTGCCAAAGACAACCAACGAGTACCCCACGTACTGCTAGATGAGAATCAGAGGGAGCATGCTGGAAAAGAAGGTGTGGGTATGTCATGGTAAGGAGCAGGAGCCTGAGGGAAAAGCCACTGTGCAGGAGAGATGGGCTCTGAGGTATCATCCCACCCATACAGCCAGACGGTCCTGCAGGCTCAGAGGGATGAACACATTGCCCTGTGCCCTGCTCTCCTTATCTGCAGGCTCAGGCTGGCTCATTAGCACTGCATTTTCAGAGTCAACACAAGAGCTTTAATTTATTAGTGCCCAGAAAATCCTCTGCATTCCAGGGTGGGAGTTTTTCTGCAGCAAAAACCTCCTTGCTGCCTTCTTCTGCCAAAGCATGCCTGTTCTTTCTTGGTGTTCACCAGACCACAGCAAGACTCCTTCTGGGCAGCACCAAAGTGAGGTTTTCCTAGGATGCAGCTCACTTTTCTTTCCTCTCACCTGTGTCTTAGGCTCTATAAAATACACCTCAGAGAAGCCCACCTGCCCACCATGCAAACTCATCTACAAGACTTGGAACTTAGAAGATCCAGCTCTCACTGGGAAAGATAGAATAGAATNCTCCTCATAGGGTTTGTGTTCCAGGCCCTTCACGAGCATTTTTAATTCCATTTAGAGAGAACTCCCAATTCCATTTAGGGCCATTAAAGGTTCATAGAATCATGGAATGGTTTAAAGTGGAAGGGACCTCAAAGATCATCCAGTTCCAAGCCCCTGCCACAGGCAGGGACACCTCCCACTAGAACAGGTCACTCAAGGCCTCATCCAACCTGTCCTTGGACACCTCCAGGGAGGGAGTAGCCACAACCTCCCTGGGCAACCTGTGCCGGTATTTTACTACCCTCACTGGAAAGAACTTCTTCCTAACATCCAGTCTAAATCTCCCCTCTGCCAGTTCAAGCCCATTCCTCCTCATCCTGTCATTACAAGGCTTTGTAAATAGTCCCTCCTCAGCCCTCCTGTAGCTCTATTCAGATACTGGAAGGCCACTCCAAGGTCTCCTCAGGAAGGCTGGGGAGGGACTGTTGACAAGGTCTGGTAATGTCAGGACGAGGGGGAATGGGTTTAAGCTGGAGGAGGGGAGATTTAGACTGGATGTTAGGAGGAAGTTCTTTACAGTGAGGGTGGTAAGACACTGGCACAGGTTGCCCAGGGAGGCTGTGGCTGCTTCCTCCCTGGAGGCGTTTAAGGCCAGGCTGGATGAGGCCTTGAGCAACCTGCTCTAGTGGGAGGTGTCCCTGCCTATGGCAGGGGGTTGGAGCTGGATGATCCTTGAGGTCCCTTCCAACCTAAACCATTCCATGATTCTATGATTCTCTTCTCCAGAGTGAAATGGTCAAGTCTCATAGCCTGTCCTCATAGCAGAGGAGCTCTGACTGTGCACAGCAAATGTTCCTGACAGCCTGTGTGCCACCCCAGGTTTTGAGTGCAGGCATTTTTCCTGGCTGCCTTCATAACCAGTACGAACTAAGGAGTGAGATGCAGCCCAAAACTTGGCACCTCCGGTGCAGGTGGAAGCAAGACCACTCATTACCCGCTGAGGGGTTGCTTCTCACCCCAGGGGAGGCCTGCAGATGGGTGGGAACAGGATGATGCTTCACAGGGCCACACATTGCTTGGGCATCAGGCAGCAGCAACCCCCATTCACTCCTTACCCACCCCGGATTTCAGTTATGGGGTTGCACTCCTGCAAAGTCAGGGCCAGGCAGAGCCCTGGGATGTTAAGAGGAGGCAAACCAAAGACAAACCAAGGTGAGAGATATGCAAACAGGCACTCCCCACCTGCTCTGCTCAGGAACACCTCCAGGTTTGGCTAATCCCCTTTCAGAAACACATTTCAAACGCTGCTTCTGAAGGTCCTCCAGGCTAAATAGCTTCAGCTATCAGAGTGAAACCCAAACAGGCTCCATCTCCCCACCCCAGGGCATGTCAGTGTGACACTGGCTTCTGGAGTTCCAGGATTCTGGCTCAGCAACACGGAGGACAGGAAAATGGATGACCCTGCATCTTCTCTGAAAGATGTAAGGCCAGAGGGGTTTCCCCAGGCTGCATCAGGAAGACTGAAGATAGCATCACAGAATCCTGGAACGGGTTAGGTTGGAAGGGACCTCAAAGATCATCCAGTTCCAACCCCCCCTGCCACAGGCAGGGACACCTCCCACTAGAACAGGTCACTCAAGGCCTCATCCAACCTGGCCTTGAACACCTTCAAGGAGGGAGTAGCCACAACCTCCCTGGGCAACCTGTGCCAGTGTCTCACCACCCTCACATCTCTAGAACTGGATGCCAGTTACAGGTCTTTCACTCCTGAACATTTCTTTCCCAGTAAAAATGTTTCCACTTGATGCAGTCCCCTCAAAGTCATGTCTGGAGGCTCAAAGAACCCAGAAGATCCTAGGACAACTCAACCCCCAGTCAGATTCACCACAGGCCACTGCAAAGGGGTTAAAATGCTTCATCTATGCCTCTCCTTGCTCTTCCTTTTATCCTGGTCATGCCCAGCAGGCAAAGGAGAGGCTGGAGGATGTAGGGAGAAGGAAGGAGGTTTGGAAGAGGGTTAAACTTGAGGGAGGCAGAGAAATAGCCTGGCAATGGCTTTTCAGCACTGCCAGCAAGAAGACTGCTGGCTGCCTGGGGGGACTATTAAGGGACTGTGGTGAATTTCATCTCCAGGTCACTAGTTCAAATCTGGTCCAGGTCAGTGGACAACAAAGGTATTATGTGAAATTAATTGCTGGTCTCAAGTCCAACTCCTAGTACATGTGTGTCCATTTCAGTAAAACTTGCACCAGATGAAGGCCAACTCAAGGAGAGGGGCAGAGAAGCAAAGGGTGATGAAGCTCCTGCCTCATCCCAGATGGAAACCCCCCCTCCCACTTCAGCCAAAGTCAGAGCAGTCAAACAGCACTTGCCATGCCCTCTCCACTGACAGAGCCATTGTTCTCTCACCACATATGCTTTTGGAGGGAAACCACTTCAAGAGAAACAATTTCAAGACATCTCTGAGTTACAGACTCAGGATAAGTGAAACTGAGTCATTACTTCAGTAACCCCTCATGTGATGCTGGAATGTTTCTTACCCAAAGAAAAATGCCTGTGATGACAGGATGGAGTTAGATGGAGAAGTTTACAGGGCAAGGACAGGCTTTTGGTTGAGGTTTTGCACAGCAGCTCCTCAGCCACAAGCACAGGGCTAAGTGGAGACTGGAGAACTCCTCAGTGCTTTGAGCAGTGAACTGGGCAGCACTGCTGCTGGCTCCCAGTCAGAATCAGTGCTCTCATTGCCTTGCACAGAAAGTCATAGAATCAGTCAGGGTTGGAAGGGACCACAAGGATCAGACAGTTACAACCCCCCTGCTGTGCCCAGGGACACCCTGCCCTAGAGCAGGCTGCCCACAGCCTCAGCCAGCCTGGCCTTAAACACCTCCAGCCATGGGGCCTCAGCCACCTCCCTGGGCAACCCATTCCAGCCTCTCACCACTCTCATGCTCAACAGCTTCCTCCTCACCTCCACTCTGACTCTCCTCGCCTCCAGCTTTGTTCCATTCCCCCCAGTCCTGTCACTCCCTGAGAGCCTAAAAAGTCCCTCCCCAGCTTTTTTGTAGCCCCCTTCAGATCCTGGAAGGCCACAAGAAGGTCACCTGGGAGCCTCCTCTTCTCCAGCCTGCACAGCCCCAACTCTTTCAGCCTACCCTCACAGCAGAGCTGCTGCAGCCCTCTGAGCATCCCAGTGGCCCTTCTCTGGACACGCTCCAGCATCTCCACATCCTTCTTGTCATAGGGGCTGCAGAACTGGATGCAGAGAACAAAAACACTTGAAGAAAGGCACTTATCAAGGTGTTTAAAAATAAAACTGATTATCAAAATGATTTTAAAACTCCAAGTCAAACTGCTGAGTTGGTTTTCTGCAACAGAGCAGGGAACTATCAGACACGAGAAGGTCCTCAGCAAGTTGTCCGTGTTAGCAAAGCAACAGTTCACACCAGGTGGGCACTAGATACCTCCATACACTGTCTGGGACACATCAAATCCTGCTTTAGCTGTCCCCAGGGTTTCTTAGAGATGCCAGGTAATATTTATATGGGATACAGAAGGGCATTTTGTAGTCTTCCTGGAGAGTTTGCTCCTAGACAAGAGCTGAGCAACACCATCAGGAAATCCCAGCATTTCTTCTCCACTTTTAAACTAGACAACACACAGCTCTGCCAACACACAATGGAGGAGGCAGTCAAGGAAGGACAGCTCTCCATCCCCTAGGCAGTGAAGGAAGTGGTCCTCTCCCTCTACTCTGCACTGGTGAGACCCCACCTGGAGTACTGCAGCCAGTTCTGCAGCCCCTGTTATTTATTACAAGAGGGATATGGATGTGCTGGAAGGTGTCCAGAAGGGCCACAAGGATGAGCAGAGGACTGGAGCTGCTCTGCCATGAGGAGAGACTGTGAAAGTTGGGGCTGTTCAGTCTGGAGAGGAGAAGGCTCCCAGGTGACCTTACTGTGGCCTTTCAGTATCTTAAGGGGACCTACAAGAAAGCTGGGGAGGAACTTTTTAGGCTGTCAGGTAGTGATAGGACTGGGGGGAGAAAAAAAGCCAGAAATGGGTAGATTCAGGCTGGATGTTAGGAAGAAGTTCTTCAGCATGAGACCCTGAAATGGGTTGTTTGGGGAGGTGTAGGAAACCTCATCCCTGAAGGTTTCACCATAGAATCAACCAGGTTGGAAGAGACCTCCAAGATCATCCAGTCCAACCTAGCACCCAGCCCTATCCAGTCAACCAGACCATGGCACTAAGTGCCCCATCCAGTCTTTTCTTGAACACCCAGGTGTTTAAGGCCAGGCTGGATGAGGCTGTATGCAGCCTGATCTGGGGTAAGGTGTCCCCGGGCATGGCAGGGGGTTGGAACTGGCTGATCCTTGTGGTCCCTTCCAACCCTGACTGATTGTATGATTCCCCCCCAGCTGATGCTCCCCCATGGCACACACCAGCCAGCAGCAACACCTTGTTTAACGTCTCTGCTGAAAGCGACAGCAGATGGTCTCAGCTGGGAAACGTTGCCTGCCCCTGGAGTTACAGCTGCACCTCTCCGGGCTGCTCGCCTCTCCCAATTAGAAGCAAATCTGCCTCCTGTCAGGCAGCAGTTCATTCTACCCCTGCAGCCCACCCCATCCAGGCTCCCATTTAAAAATAAAAGATTGCCTTTGCTGAGCTGCTTATTGCTGCCTGCACTGACAATAATTCTGTGGAAATTGGTCGTTGCCACTGCTGATGACCATTAGTGTGCTGACCTGCTTTGACTCCCCCATCAGCTTTGAATATCAAATCAGTGATTAACGACTTCCAGTAATGACCCTGCCAGGAGCATCCCTGTGTTTCTCCAAGAAGGTACCCTCTGAACTGGATCATTACAGGAGCTTGTCATTTGTCAGCAGTTTCAAAGCTGATAAGTCAGCAGCTTGGGGATGAGACGGAGACGATTTCCTTGCTGCCTGTTGTTGCGTCTCCTTTTCCACCAGCAGAGGCAGATAAAATTCATATGGCTATGGTCAGTCTTGTTCCTTGTTTGGTTGACATCCAAGAGGTTAGAATGAAGGCAATCACTCCTTACTTGCCTATTTCTGAACCTCTTGCTGAAAGCATCCCATATTGACTGTCTAACGCTGTGATACAGAAACTGTATCAAGTCCAACACTTGCTGCCCAGTTGTAGCTCAAAGACATTCTCCCCCTTTGCTCTGCTCTCCTCAGACCCCTCCTGGAGTATTGTGTACAGTTCTGGAGCCTCCAACACAAGAGGTCATGGAACTGTTTGAGCCAGTCCAGCCAAGGCCACTAAGATGCTCAGAGGGCTGCTGCAGCTCTGCTATGAAGACAGGCTGGGAGAGTTGGGGGTCTTCAGCCTGGAGAAGAAAAGGCTTCCAGGAGGTCATGGAGTGGCCTTCCAGTATCCAAAAGGGACTACAGAAGGGCTGGGGAGGGACTATTGACAAGATCTTGTAGTGACAGGATGAGGAGTAATGGGTTTAAAGTGGCAGAGGGGAGATTGAAACTGGATGTTAGGAAGAAGTTGTTTGCAGTGAGGGTGGTGAGACACTGGCACAGGTTGCCCAGGGAGGTTGTGAAACACAGAATGCAAAGATCACATTCGGTGCTTCTGTGCTCCATAACCTCCCTGGAGGTGTCCAGGACCAGGTTGGATGAGGCCTTGAGCAACCTGCTCTAGTGGGAGGTGTCCCTGCCTATGGCAGAAGGTTGGAGCTGGATGATCTTTGAGGTCCCTTCCAACCTAAACCATTCTATGATCTCATTTGAAGGCACAACCTGTCCTGTTACCAGCATGCTCAGAGACATACAGAAGAAGAGCTGCTCTCCTCAACCCTGTTTCTCCACAGAACACTGACACACAGAGCCAAATACTTCACACACCAGCAGCAGGAGGTACAGAGCTGACCCAAGCTCAAGGAGCAGCCTTGTGCTAACACATAGATGAGACATATCATTCTGCAGGCTCCAAGGACCCTACATTCCAGCCTCTGCAAGCCATGCAGATGACTCTGCATCCAAGCAAGAAAGGACCCACAACCACAACACCACCTCTACAGCCTGTAGCATCCACATATTCCCTTTCCAGCTCCTCTTGCTTGCTGAGGAAAGGAACAGCAGGTGCAGAAAGATAGAGCTCGAGTTTTCCTTGCAGAGAGCTGAACAAGTAAACATTCATGAGGAAGTCCTTGCAAGGCTCCCTTCTCCTACTTACCCTGAGAAACTTCCTTCTATCCATTTTTTGTTTGCTCACCACACACAGCTGTCTCAGGTTTCTTTTTCAGTCCTTCCACTTGCTTCATAACAGATTTCCAAACCACGATGACCAAAAGGGGAAAAAAAAAAAATCAATAACAAAAACCTTGTCCCTTTTAAGCAACATCTAGGTCCTTCTCCAGCCTCCCTTTAGTAAGTTCAGTGAGGAATGAGCATCCAATCAAAGCTTCTTATCAATTAGGGTAATTGGCACCCAGCTGAGCCTATCTCCCAGCTGGGACCTGTTAATACTCAATTAAGACAACCCCAGGCCTTACTCTCCTCCCTGTTTCAACTCTCCTCTCTGTCAGTGCACAGGTCTGTGCATAAAACCCTCTCGTGGCCGTGTGGTTGTCCATCCATCACGTCTCTGGAAAGGCAGGGATAATGATAATGAGTGTAATGAGCAGGCCATCTTCTCAGGGAGCTTAGCACATAACTGTTCTCCTCACATTTGAGTTATGCAATTAGCCTTGCCCTCCTGGCATGGATAGGACAACAGCAGCAGCTTTCTGAAGGACAGGGAGAGATTTGGAAAGCATGAGATGCTCCCACACAGACCTAGCTTGCTCTTGGTGGCATCAGGTGTGGGATCAGTTCCTGGAGCCCTCCACTATGTGCTAGGTGCAATACCTCCACTGACTGAGAACAGCACCTCCAATTTTCATGGCTCTGAGTAGATCTAAGCCACTTTTTCAAGGGCTTCCTTTGTTCCATCTAATCATAAAAGCAAACAAAAGCAACCTGGGAAACAACAGAGCTTGATAATCTACTTTAACCTTGAGCTTTCCTTGAAGTCCTGATTCACTTCAGTTGGTTGTTTGGAGATGATGTGCTGGGACACTCAGACACAGTTGGGTGAGGCAGGGAGCTGGCACCTGTGCTCTCTCCTCCACCACTTCCATTGAAGTCTCCTTTACAGAGTCACATAAGGCTGCAGTCCCTGTTCAACCACATAGCCCTGGGGAATGGAGAAAACAGCCCTCATTTCTCCTTTCCTTGTCACAAAGAAAATGAGGGGATACAGTCTTATGTTGTGCCAGGGGAGGTCTAGGCTGGATGTTAGGAGGAAGTTGTTGGCAGAGAGAGTGATTGGCATTGGAATGGGCTGCCCAGGGAGGTGGTGGAGTCACCATCCATGGAGGTGTTCAAGCAAAGCCTGGCTGGGGCACTTAGTGCCATGGTCTGGTTGATTGGACAGAGCTGGGTGCTAGGGTGGACTGCACAAGCTTGGAGGTCTCTTCCAACCTGGTTGATTCTATGATAAGCCTGATTTAAAGCTGTCAGCCCTGTGCTGCCCCTCCTCCAGCTGCTCCCTAACCACATTCTAAATCCCCTGTCAAAGCCACAGGAAAGCAGTGCCTGTTCTTTCTGCCCAGAGGAAAATACATATATATATATATATATACCCACCTGCCTGCACCAGCGTTCAGGAGCTGTGTCTTGCTTGGTTGTGCAGCCCTGAACAACCCAAAGCAGCCAGGCAGCAGCACATATTCCTTCCTTGCTCTTGGCAGTGATTTATTTCTATGCCAACACATCTCCAAACACAGCACCAGCATTTGGTCTGGTTTTAATGCATGCATTAAAATAGCCATGCCTGCATTTCAATGTGTATGTAAAAGCAGGGGGACACAGAAAGGGAAACCTGTCAGATGACCTAGCAACTCAAAGCCAGGCAGAAAGCATTTCTTCTTCCATCTTTCTGGGGTCAGTGTACATCTGACTTCGAAGTAGTAAACAGTACAGATGTTTTCCAGCCATCCCTGACGGGGGACACAGCAGGAGATTGGGATAGTGAAGCAGCTTTTCTCTCTGCTGCTCATGTTCTGGGTGAAACTGAAGCAGTACTTTCAGGAAAATCATCTGTTCCCAGGCAAAAAAAAAAACCACTTTCTTCTCCCCTTCTCTCGTCTGCTGTTCTAGGAGGTACAGAGAAGTCACATCAGCACCAAGCAGCAGTCCCAGCACCTCACTGGTGCAGCCCAGCTCACAGGAGAGGGAGGAACCAGGGTTGCCCTGAGAGATGGGCTATCTGGTGCAAGGATACCATCTGTCTTCAGTGTCTGAAGTCATTTACTTCCAATTTTCGAGGTGTTTGCACTAATGATACTAATTTATGTCCAGCATATTAGACTCCTAGGGATTCTTGTCGGGGCTGACCTTCTGATCACACTCCCATTTAAGCCTGAATGTATTCTGCTCATGTTTTGAGATCAACCCTATTATGCCTGAAGCCTGTAACGAACTGTTACTACTGCTTTTATGAGCCACCTCCTAATTAACCATTTGTCCTGCCATCCCAGTTGCCAGACTTCCCCTCACCGTGGGCATCATCCTGCAACTGGCCAGTCATGCACAGCCTGCCCATGTTTGTAGTGCCTTGGTGTTCCTGGGGTCGATGTGCAGGTGACGTGGCTGTGTCCAGGGTGTCCCAGACCTCCTGTGCAGAGACAACTCTGAACCACTGAGTCAGAAAACTCATTCCCAGGTAACAGCCTCAGGCTGCGCTGGGGGAAGTTTAGGCTCGAGGTGAGGAGAAAGTTCTTCACTGAGAGAGTCATTGGCTACTGGAATGGGCTGCCCAGGGAGGTGGTGGAGTCGCCGTCCCTGGAGCTGTTCAAGGCAGGATTGGACGTGGCACTTGGTGCCATGGTCTAGCCTTGAGCTCTGTGGTAACGGCTTGGACTTGATGATCTGTGAGGTCTCTTCCAACCTTGGTGATACTGTGAGACTGTGAGACTGTGATACAGCCTCAATCCAGCAAGACCTCCCCCAGGAATTTTGCCCCAAACTGTGGATCAGGGAGTGCTAACTCAGGCAAGGAGTACAGCAGCTTGCAAACAGACCTGAGGTCTCCTCTGGGCTTTGTGGACTCCACTTTTTTCATCCTGTACAAACAATAAGAAAATGTGACTAGATGTATGGCCAGGCTGACCTGGAAGGAAGAATCTCCTGAGATCTACTCATCCTCAACACTTACTCTTTCAGCAGTCTCAGGAAAGTCATTTAACTATCCCACCTCTGCTTTCCCTCCTGTAGCACAACTCATCTACCATGCAAACAGTCCCACCGATGCAGGTCATCTCGCAGGGGACTGTGAGCAATGCACCCTCACTTTGCTCTCTCCCAGCTACACAGCAATCAGCACAAGAGCCTGAATCCCCTCAGGTGGCACACCTGAGACTTCTCTTCTACTCATGGCAAAGCAGCAGCAGCATCTTCCAAAGTCACAGAAGCATAGAATAGCTTGAATTAGAAGGGACCTCCAAAGCTCATCTAGTCCAACACAAACACACAGCAAGGAGGGGCATCCTCAACTAGAGCAGGTTGCTTAGAGCCCTGTCAAGCCTCATCTTTAATATCTAGAGGGATGGAGCCCCAACCACACACACACAGCAACAAGGAGGGGCATCCTCAACTAGAGCAGGTTGCTTAGAGCCCTGTCAAGCCTCATCTTTAATATCTAGAGGGATGGAGCCCCAACCACACACACACAGCAACAAGGAGGGGCATCCTCAACTAGAGCAGGTCCTTAGAGCCCTGTCAAGCCTCATCTTTAATATCTAGAGGGATGGGGTCCCAACCAGACACACACACACACAGAGCAGCAAGGAGGGGCACTCTCAACTAGGGCAGGTTGCTTAGAGCCCTGTCAAGCCTCATCTTTAGTATCTAGAGGGATGGGGCCCCTACCACACACACAGAGCAGCAAGGAGGGGCATCCTCAACTAGAGCAGGTTGCTTAGAGCCCTGTCAAGCCTCATCTTTAGTATCTAGAGGGATGGGGCCCCTACCACACACACAGAGCAGCAAGGAGGGGCATCCTCAACTAGAGCAGGTTGCTTAGAGCCCTGTCAAGCCTCATCTTTAATATCTAGGGAGATGAGGCTCCAACCACCTAAAAGTGACCTAAAAATAGGTCCTTAAAAGTGAGCTGAACTGACACTCAAAAAGGACAGGTTCCACATATGGTTTCCTCCCAAGTGTGTATTGGGTAGGGAGGAATATACCTACCCTTCTTGGATGGGAGGTGGAAAATTATTTCTACTCTTCTCCTGAAAGACTTTTCCGTGTTTTTGTTTTTCCAAAAAGGAATAATTCCATCTCTTGCCGAACCACAGCTTTTTACTAGGACGAACTTGTGCAGAGAGCTGGATGAGAAGGCACCACACAGCTCCTCCCAAGGGGAGAAACAGGTGAAGGGGCCACGCATCACCACATCAAAGCTGAGCTCAGCCCTTTGTAGTGCCCATGAAAGAGCCTCGTTTTGTCCTGCTAACAAGTGGGTCCAGCACGGAGATGGCCTCATTGATTCTGCAGCGGCTGCCTTTAAGGGCCGCGGCAAAACCAATCAACTGGGTGTCATCGATGGCTTTTGAGAGGTTGACTGAGGATCTGCGGAGGGCGGAGGAGACAATATAACCTGGAAAGCCTTCCTTCCTTTCAGCCTGCCCTGCGCTTCCCCTCTCGCCTTGTTCTCCCTCTCCTCTTTATTAAGCCGCTTTTGTGGGGCTTTCACCCATTCTCTCCGACAGTGAAAAAGTCCAAGCGAGTGAATCTCCTCCTCCTGGTTTTTTTTTTTTCCCTCCTCCCCCCTCTCTTTCCTATCATCCTTTTTCAAAGTGGAGCCTGCAAGGGCTGGCAGGGCTTTCAGCGCATCGGGGTCCCTGCCATGCCGCTTTGTCGGCCGCCCCAGCGCTGCGCTTCCCGAGGCGGCGCAGGTGCAGCAGGGCTTTGTGCGGGTGTTAGGCGCAGGCTAATCGGCGGCAGGGAGGGCGCTGGGGATGGAGCTGGCAGCGTGCGTTACGCGGAGACGTTCCGGGGTCCACACGAACTAGGATCTGGGCGGTTCGTGAGATCTCGACTTGTTTCTGCCCTTGCTGCAGGATAGGAGAGACTTTGGGATTCAGGATCACGGCTCATGGGGGTTCACAAAATCACAGAGTGTCAGGGGCTGGAAGGGACCTCCCCAAAGCTCAGCCAGTCCAAACCCCCTGCCAGAGCAGCATCACCTGTACCAGATCACACAGGAACACGTCCAGGAGGGTTCTGGATATCTCCAGAGAGGGAGACTCCACAGCCACCCTGGGCAGACTGTTCCAGGCTTCTGTCACCCTCACAGGGAAAAAAAATCCTCCTCGTGTTTACATGAAACTTCCTATGGCTCAGCTTCCACCCAGTGCCCCTTGTGCTGTCCCTGGGCATCACCCAGCAGATCACTCCAGCCTCCTGGCACTCACCCTGCACATATTGATAACCATTGCTGAGGTCACCTCTCAATCTCCTCTTCTCCAAGCAGCACAGCCCCAGCTCCCTTAGGCTCTCCTCATAAGAGAATGTTCCATTCCCTTCTTCATCACCATAAGAGCGGTGAGAGCCTGGAATGGGTTGCCCCAGGAGGTGGTTGAGGCTCCATCCCTGGAGGTGTTTAAGGCCAGGCTGGATGAGGCTGTGGGCAGCCTGCTCTAGGGTAGGGTGTCCCTGGGCATGGCAGGGGGGTTGGAACTGTCTGATCCTTGCGGTCCCTTCCAACCCTGACTGATTCTATTCTATGATCATCTTTGTGGGTCTGTGCTGGACTCTCTTAAGCAGTTCTACATCCCTCTTGAACTGGGGAGCCCAGAACTGGATTCCTCTCTACTTGCATTTGCCACTAGCTGGGAAGTCATCTCTGATGGGGAGAGTAAATTGCCATCAGCTCCCCCACAGCACTCCCACACCCTGGGAATGGTGAAATGAGACATTGGCTCAGGATTGACTGGGGAAAGAGACAAAGCCCAGTGAAAGAAACTCAGATAATCTGCACATAATCTGGCACTGAGGGCTAATGGGTGAGGGTCTGCCCTGGCTGCAGCAGTGTCTCTTTGCAAGCTCCTCTAATGCACACCATATGCAGCTCATGTGACATTCAGCCTGCATATTTATTTTGAAAGACAAGAGTCTTCACTTAGTTTCATTTGTCACTAAAAATAAGAAAGGAGAAGCCTAAAGTAAGCAAAACCAGAAATGCTTTGATCCAAACCCAGTAATAGATACAAGTCTCACCCTGGGTATTAGCATGTGATAGCTCCAAGGTGTTTGGCACCAGTATCCTTCAGAGCTGTGCTTGAACATACACCAAGTGAATCACACTGATGGGCCAGGGCACAGCTCTCCCATGAGCTGGTACAAAGGAAATCAGAAGTTGTTGGGAGGTGAGGGCTGTGTGTCCCCTTGGGTCCTCTGACCTTGCATTTCCAGAGAGAGAGTTGCTTCTTATTCACATCTTCCATCTGCAAGCCCAGCCAGGTCAGAGCAAAATCCATGTTGACATAGCAGCGTTTCACATTTACTTTGGACTCACTTTGTGCTGCTGTGCATAACTGCATACGTATCAGGCAATCAGAGCAGCAAAGATGTGCAAGTCAAGCAAAATAAACCATGCCAAAACCTGTGAAGGAACAGTTCCAAAAGGTCAGGTATTTTTGGCCTACGGACATTATGCATCTAGGTCGAGTCTCAATCCAGGCAAAAGCTGCTAAGATCACAGAATCATCACAGAGCTCTAGAGGTTGGAAGGGAATTCCAGAGATCATAGAATGAGTCAGGGTTGGAGGGAACCACAAGGATCATCCAGTTCCACCACCGCTGCCATGGGCAGGGGCACATCACACTAGATCAGGCTGGCCACAGCCTCATTCAGCCTGGCCTTAAACGCCTCCAGGGATGAGGCTTCCACCACCTCCCTGGGAAACCCATTCCAGGCTCTCACCACCCTCATGCTGAAGAACTTCCTCCTAACATCCAGTCTGAATCCACCCATTTCTAGCTTTGTTCCATTTCCCCCCAGTCCTATCACTACCTGGTGAAGGGCCTGGAACACAAACCCTATGAGGAGAGGCTGAGGGAGCTGGGGTTGTTTAGCCTGGAGAAGAGGAGGCTCAGGGGTGACCTCATTGCTGTCTACAACTACCTGAAGGGAGGCTGTAGCCAGGTGGGATTGGTCTCTTCTCCCAGACAACCAGCAACAGAACAAGGGGACACAGCCTCAAGTTGTGCCAGGGCAGGTCTAGGCTGGATGTTAGGAGGAAGTTGTTGTCAGAGAGAGTGATTGGCATTGGAATGGGCTGTCCAGGGAGGTGGTGGAGTCACCTTTCCTGGAGGTATCATAGTATCATCATCAGGGCTGGAAGACACCTCACAGATCATCAAGTCCAACCTGGTGTTCAAGCAAAGCCTGGATGAGGCACTTAGTGCCATGGTCTGGTTGACTGCATAGGGCTGGGTGCTAGGTTGGACTGGATGATCTTGGAGGTCTCTTCCAACCTGGTTGATTCTATTCTATTCTATTCTAACTGAGAGCCTAAAAAGTCCTTCCCCAGCCTTGCCATAGGCCCCCTTCAGATACTGCAAGATCACAATAAGGTCTCCTTGGAACCTTCTCCTCCCCAGACTCCAAGTCATCGAGCCCAACCTCCCTGCCAAGGCAGAATCACCCCGGGTAGTTCACACAGGACCATTCTGCTGCAGTTCAGGCTGGCATTAAAGGTCTCACACTGCCATTTTCCTGTCAAGCAAAGGACACTTTGGCAAAGCTGCTGTTTGTAGGAGTTTTCCACAAAGGGTTTCAGGCAACATAAAATATTCCTGGCACCGTTTCCAGCCGTGTGTCCCAGAGACATTCAACTCTGCACTTAATTCGGGTTTAATAGGCTGCGATTATGTTAAATAAATACCAGCTGAACTGATTATTTAATACAGAGTTATGGCTCTTTAACAGCCCTGCAACTGACTGCTACATCTCCATAAATGTATGCTTTTCATCGATCTCCCACTATTTCATTTCACATCCCATAATTTTCCTGTACAACTCTTGGCCCTTCGAAGCGTTGCTGGGGGTCTCTCCCCAGCCCTGCCGCGCGGAGCTCTGCGGCACCAGTGAGAACATGCTCAAGACCTGCTGCCCTTCCAGGGACTTATCACAGGTTAGAGCACCACAAGCAGCTTCTTCCCACCTCTTCCTTTTCATTTTCAGGTGATGCAGGGGACTCATGGCAAGTTAAAGCACCACAAGCAGCTTCTTCCCACCTCCTCCTTGCATTTTCAGGTGATGTAGGGGACTCATTGCAGGTTAGAGCACCACAAGCATCTTCTTCCTACCTCCTCCTTGCATTTTCAGGTGATGCAAGGGACTCATTGCAGGTTAGAGCACCACAAGCATCTTCTTCCCACCTCCTCCTTTGCATTTTCAGGTGATGTAGGGGACTCATAGCAAGTTAAAGCACCACAAGCAGCTTCTTCCCACCTCCTCCTTGCATTTTCAGGTGATGCAAGATGCTTCTTCACATCCCCTCCAACCTCGCCCAGCTGCTCAGGGCCAGTGAGGCAGCTGCTTCTCTCCCCCCCAGCGCTGGCCTCCTCGCAGGAAGTCAGAGATCACTCTGCTCTCAACAGGCTGTAAAGAGTTTAAAGCTTCAAGAGGCTCTAGAAACCTATAATCTGGATTCTAGCCTTTCAAATTCATAGTTCCCTTGCCCACTGCTGCCTTCCCCGCCGCTCTCTTGTGTTTTCCTCTTCGTTATCAGCTCGCCCGCAGCTCCTCCGCAGACATTTGCTCAGCTAAGAGGCACGGTTACTGCGGGGCTGTCAGGCACCGGAGATGATCAGACAACATAGAAATAAGAAGTTGTTTTTCAAACCTGCCCCTATTTGCAAGGCAGCCAAGTGAATAACAAGCTGTTATTAAAAGCACATTTGTTGAGGGCTGACAAACTGCACAAGGGACACACACACACACACACACACAGAGAGCTTCTGCCGCAGAGCTGTTTACCCTAACTAATCACTTCACTCCTCCAAAGACAGCATCAACATTAAACCCCCACCACCACCATACATACCTGGATTTAATTACTTTTCCTAGCCTGACTACCAACAAACAAAACCCCGAGGTTTTAGTGGGTACCTTTTGCAAAGGCTTTTTACCCCAGCAGCCGCAGAACGGCGATGCTGCTTCCATGCATTATAACAACTGAATTTCCATGCTCTGCCAGAAATGGTGCAGATGACACCAAGCTGGGGGCAGATGTGGCTGGGTTGGAGGGCAGAAGGGCTCTGCAGCGGGACCTCGACCGCCTGGACAGATGGGCAGAGTCCAAGGGGATGGTGTTCAATGGCTCCAAGTGCCAGTGCTGCACTTTGGCCACAACAACCCCATGCAGAGCTACAGGCTGGGGTCGGAGTGGCTGGAGAGCAGCCAGACAGAGAGGGATCTGGGGGTGCTGATTGATACCCGCCTGAACATGAGCCAGCAGTGTGCCCAGGTGGCCAAGAGAGCCAATGGCATCCTGGCCTGCATCAGGAATGGTGTGGCCAGCAGGAGCAGGGAGGTCATTCTGCCCCTGTACTCTGCACTGGTTAGACCACACCTTGAGTACTGTGTTCAGTTCTGGGCCCCCCAGTTTAGAAGGGACATTGAGATGCTTGAGCGTGTCCAGAGAAGGGCAACGAGGCTGGTGAGAGGCCTCGAGCACAGCCCTACGAGGAGAGGCTGAGGGAGCTGGGATTGTTTAGCCTGGAGAAGAGGAGGCTCAGGGGAGACCTTATTGCTGTCTACAACTACCTGAGGGGTGGTTGTAGCCAGGAGGAGGTTGCTCTCTTCTCTCAGGCAGCCAGCACCAGAACAAGAGGACACAGCCTCAAGCTGCGCCAGGGGAAATTTAGGCTTGAGGTGAGGAGAAAGTTCTTCACTGAGAGAGTCATTGGCTACTGGAATGGGCTGCCCAGGGAGGTGGTGGAGTCGCCGTCCCTGGAGCTGTTCAAGGCAGGATTGGACGTGGCACTTGGTGCCATGGTCTAGCCTTGAGCTCTGTGGTAATGGCTTGGACTTGATGATCTGTGAGGTCTCTTCCAACTTTGGTGATACTGTGAGACTGTAAATTTCAAGGTGTGCTGTAAAGAAGGGGTTATTTGCCTGATTTGTGTATGTCATGGGAAGGTCAGCCAGCCTGAAAAATACAGATGACATTCGAAAGGTGGCAGGGAGAGAGGTGGAAGGGAATAAAGTGAACAAATACAGGGTGTTTAGCTCTGTGCAGTGCTGCCTACCCTTGCAGAATGAAAGGGACAAACCCTTCCACATTCTTGGCTGTTGTGAGCTGCTCTTTCCTATTCAGACCCCAAGCCACTGCAGCCAGTAGCTATAAATGCTCAAGAGCTAATAAACACTTTGCAAGGTTTAGTGCTGGAGAGCCACACGGTAAGGAATAGACAACTCTTTGTTATCATTGTAGGTAACCCCTTCCTTAAAATGCCCTGACATGAGTCTCAGGCAATAAATCCTTTCCTAAAGCTCATCTATGGACTATAAAACCCTTTTTTTTTCCCTCCCACCTCCTATTCCATATCCCTGGAACAGTTTTATTCACAAGCAAGCACACCTGCATGTGAAAAGAAACTTAAATCATAGAATGGTTTAGGTTGGAAGGGATCATCCAGTTCCAACCCTCTGCCATAGGCAGGGACACTTCCCCCTAGAACAGGTTGCTCAAAGCCTGATCTGAGCTGGCCTTGAACAGCTCCAGGGAAGTTGTGGAGCACAGAAGCACAGAATGTGATCTTTGATCACATTCTGTGCTTCTGTGCTCCACAACTTCCCTGGGCAACCTGTGCCAGTGCCTCACCACCCTCACTGTAAAGCACACCTGCATGTGAAAAGGGACTTAAATCACAGAACGGTTTAGGGTGGAAAGGATCTCAAAGATCATCCAGTTCCAACCCTCTGCCATAGGCAGGGACACTTCCCACTAGAACAGGTCACTCAAGGCCTCATCTGACCTGGCCTTGAACAGTTCCAGGGAAGTTGTGGAGATCAAAGATCACATTCTGTGCTTCTGTGCTCCACAACCTCCCTGGGCAACCTGTGCCAGTGTCTCACCACCCTCACTGTAAAGAAACCTTTCCTAACATCCAGTTTAAATCTCACCTCTGTTGCTTTAAACCCATTCCTCCTCCTCCTGTCATGACAAGCCCTCATCAATAGGCCCTCCCCAGCCTTCCTGCAGCCTCTCTTGAGTAATGATTTCTTTTGCTGCTTCTCAGAGCAAGTGGTGATGTCTCATCCTCACCCAGATCTTTATTTGCTCCGTATTTCCCTGACACAGTGGCAGCCCTGCACCTTTCCAGCCTATGGCAGAGGTATTAATTCCCTACTTCCTGCATTATACAATCCCCACTTCCTTTCCAGTTTTCTCACTCTAATGATGCCATAATAAAAACCAGAGGTAGTAATGAAATTGGAAAACAAGTGTAATTTCTAGCTGGCAGAGAGAGTCGCTGGAGTAGAGTACAGCTCTGGAGGCTGCTTTGCTGCTAGCTTATTAGATGAAGGTTTTGAAGGGCTTTTGAATGACTACTTGTGAACTGCCAAAGCAGTGTTACTGGATCTCAGCAGCCCCCAGGGTTGGCTCAGCGATGCTCACAGCCAGGCTAGACCAAAAGACAAACAGCTGGGGGTTATATTCCATGGGGACAGAATAGAATCAAGCAGGTTGGAAGAGACCTCCAAGATCATCCAGTCCAACCTAGCACCCAACCCTAGCCAGTCAACCAGACCATGGCACTAAGTGCCTCATCCAGGCTTTTCCTGAACACCTCCAGGGATGGTGACTCCACCACCTCCCTGGGCAGCCCATTCCAATGGCAATCACTCTCTCTGCCAACAACTTCCTCCTAACATCCAGCCTAGACCTGCCCTGGCACAACTTGAGGCTGTGTCCCCTTGTTCTGTTGCTGGTTGTCTGGCAGAAGAGCCCAACCCCACCTGGCTACAGAAATTCCTTCAAAGGAGGCTTCTCTTGAGGTGAAGTTAAAACTGCTGGGTGCTCCAAAACAATGAGCCCAAGATGCTCCACTCTGCTCCCAGGTTCCTCTTGCTGCAAGCCTGCCACATTGCTGGGCACAGGCTTTGCTTCAGGGCAACTACTCCTGATTGCTCCGGAATAAACAGGATCTGAATCAGGACATGAACATGAAGTTTTTAACGAGCAATTGGGAAGATAACGTTTCCTTTCAGCACACCCAGACACACACCCTGCCCCACAGGCTCAGCCCCTCAGCTGATTTTCAACACTGCATTCATGCACCCATGACAATTCCTCATACAGGCATTGCCTCTTCCCAAAAGAAGTCCTCATGGTACAGTTAAAGATAGTGATCTTCTGGCTGACTTCAATTTCCAGAACATGTAGTATCAACAGCACTTGAGAAACGCAGCAATTTCCTCCAAGCCTTATCTGTGGGCTGAGTTTGTCACTGGAGAAGTTATCCAGCCCATCTGAAGTGCAACAGGTTTGTCTGAGCTCAGGGTGGGGTGGGTGCCTCAAAGTTGCACCTACAGTTATTGCTGTGCTATCCTGGATGTCACTGAGAGCAGAGAACTGTGATGTAAAGAAAACCTGGGCAGTTCCCACCCTCTGCATCCATCAGCACTCCTCAGGCAAATGAAGGAGAGAGTAGCTCCCAAGCTTTCCTCAGCCAAGCAGAAGAAACACCCTCCTGCTTCTACTGCACAGCCAGGAGGAAGGCAGTTTTGTCCTCAGAAATGGTGACATGCTATAAATATGGCTTGCAGATGCACAGTCAATTAGGAATGGAGAAGCTTAGCAGGCACCAGCTGAAGGCAGACCATACAGGACAGACCCCAGCCCCATGGACACCTGTTTCCAGGTCTCTGCTCCAGAGGTCCCCCAAGCTGAGCTCACTCTCATCTTCCATTGGCTCCCACAGCTGCTGAATTTTATGCCTTACCTTCTGCCACAGGAGAACATTTGGCTTCAGGACAAGCCTGGTCTCACCCTTCTCCAGAGACACAGTGGGTTTTCAGAGGAAACTTTTACTCCCCAGGTCTCCAGAAACCAGGACAAAGGCACAGTGTGGGAGATCTCTTTCATAGACACCAGCTGGAGCATCCCTCATGTCAGGGTGGGATTAACCCCACATGTCCTTGAGGAAGAAGCAGGCAGAAAGAATGGGGGATGTGGGTTCTCAAGCAAGCTGTGAGAGCTCATTCTGAGTGGCCAGACTTGTGCCTCATCTCAAGACACCTCACATGGAAAAAAAGCAAGAGAGAGTAACTCTGTTCAGCCACCTCCAATGAAACAGGAGCACGCAGCTGAGCCCTTCAGCGCTGCCTCAGAGCTCCTGCAATTAGAGAGAGCTTTGGGGGCAATAAACAGCACCCAGCTGGTTGCAGCACAGCCCCCAGCAGTTGGGTTTCTGTGTCTGCAGTCTTTTAAAGCTTTACAAGCAGGGACTCAATGGGGAGCTGAATTTACACAGGTGATGGTAAACTGCAGCTGGGAGGAAAGGGTGGCTGAAGTGCATGGGGCTGGACAGATCTAGAAACAGCAGATCTCTTGCTGGTCAAAAGGTAGCTGGAATGAGATGCAGCCAGCTCTGATTTCCAGCTCAGGGTGGAGCTGAGCTCTTGGGAAGCAGAAGGGTTACATACCTGGTGTCAACGTAAAGAAAAGTGGCCTCGTTCACCCCCTTCCTGCAGCAAGGCAGGAATGGATGTTACCATCCAGACCTCCTCATCTGGCTTTCAGCACTCTCCAAAGGTCTGTGCACCTGCAGCAACAGCTACAGGCGAGATTATTCCCTGTAAGAGGAAGCAGATCCCAGATAGCATCAGGTGCTCAGGCCAGCAAACAGAAATGTGCATCACCCCTCTGTCCTCCGAGGGGAATTTCATGCCACCACTTCTGCTTTTCCACCCAATGCTGGCAGCGTTTCCAAGCATGACCAAACGCATGATGGATGCAGTGGCTGAGTGTTTGGACCTTCAAACCTCTCCCTCAGCTCTTCCACAGTCAGATATGATGGTGGGGTGTGTGGGCAGAGATAGGTGTCTAGTGGCTGATGGCATCAGGTTGTATCATTTGCTATCCTCCCAGTTTGTGCCTATTTGAGAGGGGGGGAGGGCAATAAAATAGATCTGAAGATTGAAACAATGGCTTCAGGGTGGGAGAGATGTACAGAAGACACAGTCTTCTTCTCAGAACACACACCAGGCCCTGCTAAATACCTCAAGAGGCACCAGCAGCTCCTGTGGGTTTCAAACTACCCTTTAAGCTAGAAAGTGATACAGGTAGCCTAAGAGGTTAGAACCCATCTGGAACTGAGAGGTCTGGGACTGTACTAAACCACAAGCCTGGTCTATAGGGATGCTCAGGCAGGTCAAGAGTCAAGGAGCTAGAGACAGGGCAGGTGTAATAAAGCAAGAACAAGGTCACAGTGAAGTTCAGTCACACTGGATCATCCTTCAGACTTTCTGGCTTTTTTTAGGAGGGATCTGAAGGATGAAAACCAGCCTAGAATGGTAGAAGGTTGGCTGGGAGCAGGGCCAAGGATGGCTACGTTGGGAAGCTGAAATTGGTCACTGAGACAAACCAACCAGAAGCAAGAGCCAGGAGAACAGCTGCAAAAAACATCACATTGCAAAGGCAAGAGCAACTGGTGGTGTTGACCAGCATCTCTGCCAGCAGCTGGGACTAGCTAGCCCCAGGCCTGACAAGCCCAGCCTGAAATGAGTTCACAAGGCAATCTTTCCCAGACTTTGATTTGTTGAGACAATCTCTTCTCTCCACTTGTCAGCCACAGCTTGTTGTGTTTCATTTACAGCTCCTTCTACTCTGCAAACACAAGCTGCTCTTGTGTTTGCAGACACTGGCAGCCTGTCTTAATTAATCCTGAGGTGTTGGCCATTTCCTCAGCCTTTGCAGACAGTGGCACCGACATCTGCAGACAGACACTTCCTTGTGATGCACTTACCAGCAGACTTCACTGCAGCCCTATTCAGCTGTCCTGTCTGTGCAGGCTTGGCCCTCTGGCAGCTCTCCTCTGAATTCATCCTTGGCACAGACATCAGCAACTCACCTTGGTCCCACAAGAGGGGAAGGATACTGGCACTGCCCTCCACCTTCATCTATGTGGCTATCAGCTGGCATGGGCATATCCCACTGATCTTTTCCAACCAAAACACTTCTATGCTTTATGAATGCCCATCCAGCAGGTGACCAAGCCATGCACAGCAGATGGGCAGCCCCAGAGCCCAGGACAACACTCAGACATAGAGAACAAAGCTGGAATTTAAGCAGAGCTAGCCAGGAGGTCAGACTGGATCAAATAGGAGGTTCCATGTGAACCTGAGTGGGATGGTTTGGCTGCTACCCGACCCCCCCACACTTTGGAAATCACCCAGACTAGACTCAGCCAGCTCTGGAAATTGAATGAAGCTTATATTTACAGCTGGCACAATGTACAAGCAGATAGTTACAGTACATACAGTTATAGACAGATATAGACAAGGGAAAAGATAATGCAGAAACACAACTCTCCTCCCAGAAACCTGAGTCCCCAGGAGGGGCTCCCAACCGCCCTTCCACCTTCTCCCACCCCTCTCAACCTTACCCCAGCCCCAAGGAAGAATGGAGGTTTGGCCAGGGGAGTTAGGAAGCAAAGTGGATTAATCAGAGAGATGGCAGAGAGGATAGAGAGGAGCGCAGCTCAGAGCTCCCAGGCAGAAGAAAAAGTGCCTTATCTATGTTTGGATTCTTGTTCTTATACCTCTCAGCAAGCCTAGGAGTGAAGCAGACATCATCACTCTTTGTCTTTCACAGCCTGTAATCTAGTTCTTCTCACCAAAACATTCTGGCTAGCTTCAAACTAGCACACTGAGGAAGAATCTTTTTTCCCTGTGAGGGTGACAGAGCACTGGAACAGGCTGCCCAGGGAAGCTGTGGAGTCTTCCTCTCTGGAGGTACTCAAGAACTGTCTGGATGCATTCCAGTGTGATCTGTCCTGGGTGATCCTGCTCTGGCAGGGGGGCTGGACCAGGTGAGCTTTTGAGGTCCCTCCCAGCTCCTGACATTCTGTGATTCTGTGAAATAACAGCAGTCCCTCTTAGTCTTGTGCTTGGGGAGTGTTGAATCCCAAGAGCAGGTGTTCCTCTGTGAAGGACCCCCAGGCTTCCAGGTTTGCTTCATAGCTGAGTGAGCCTCAGGAGAGGGAGGAAGGAGCAAGACAGACTGTGCAAGATAAGGTTGATATCCAGTGCTTCCATTTGATTATTCAAATCTAGCAACGCAGGAAACCCTTAGAAACTTCTCCCTGGGGTACCTCCACTAGTTACCTAGAAACCTAGACTGAGTTTTATGAGCAGAAACTATGTTGGGAGGGATGTTTGCCTCATCTGCCTTAAAGAGGAGCTATTTTCCCCTTTTCCCCACCCAGCAGTTTCATTAGTGGAGAGCTATTTATGGGCTTTAACCACTCTTCCCTTCTTTGCAGCGTGGATCTCTCAGTTGCAAGAGCATCCCAGCCCCTCTCACTTCCAGTCTCACCCAGAGGTAATCTGTACAAGCTTCTGTGGCATCTGCAGGGCTTTCTGTGAATAAGAATCATAAGATCACAGAATGTTAGGGGCTTGAAGGGACCTCCCCAAAGCTCAGCCAGTCCAATTCCCCTGCCAGAGCAGGGTCTCCTATACCAGATGACACAGGAACATATCCAGGAGGTTTTTGAATATCTCCAGAGAGGGAGACTCCACAGCCACCAAGGGCAGCCTGTTCCAGGCTTCTGTCATCCTCACAGGGAAAAAAAATCCTCCTCATGTTTAAATGAAACTTCCTATGCCTCAGCTTCCAGCCATTGCCCCTTGTCCTAGCACTGGGCATCACCCAGCAGAGCCTGGCTTCAGCCTCCTGGCACTCCCTTTACATCTTTATAACCATTACTGAGGTCACCTCTCAGCCTCCTCCAAGCAGCACAGCCCCAGCTCCCTCAAGCTCTCCTCCTAAGAGAGATGTTCCATTCCCTTAATCCTAAAGAAACTCTTTATGAGCCTAATACCTCTGCATGCTGTCCTTAGACCTCAGAAAAACCTACTTGCAAGATGCATTTTGCCTGGGGGGAAAGCCCTACCAAACCCACTGGCATTAAATTCCAGGCCATAATTGAACCCAGAGAGTTTCACAGTTCATTGTCCTCTCCTTTTGTCCAGGATCTTGCTGAGCTTTCTCTGCAGCCTGTTTGCTGAGTTATCAGGGAGCAAACAGCCCAGCAGACTGCACATTATCCTTGTGCAGTGAGCAAGGCTTTCTCATTCCATTCATCATTTATGGGTTGCAGCAGTGATTGCCCAAAGTTAGTGCCTCTCCTTAACAAAGCAGAGGGGGCTCAGTGGCAGGCAAGGAGCCCAGCGTGTTAGCCTTTCACCTTGGGGGGCCTCTGCTCCAATCCTGGTTCAGGTTACCAAAGAAAAGCTGCTCTGATGGGCTCCAACCACCATCCGCAGAGCCAAGCTCCCTCCCCTAGCAGACAGGCCAGATGAGATGTGTTACACACCACGCTGCAGCCCAGCACCTCATGACCCCGCACAGGATGACATCCTGGGGGCTTCACTTCCAGGGGGCACTGCCTGGACTGATGGTTTCATGGATGCAAATTGCCACATCTCACAGGAGCACGGCAAAGGCAAGCACAGGGTGAAGGAGAAGGCAGACTGGGTAACATTGCCCCGTTTATTGGATCTCCCTTGGGTTTGCCACTTTTTCCTCCCTGCTCAAACTGGGCCAGCTTAAAATGTACTCCCTCATTCTCTTCTTTGTCATTCTGCTTCTCTCCCTGACAGATGATGCACCTAAACTAGATTCCCCCCTCCCTGTACTTTTAACATCATTAGAATCATCACTTTTTATGGGGGTGGCTCTGTTTTATGTGAAGCTGAGCTGCTGCTGGGGGCTTTCTTACTTTACACCAGCAACAAAACAAGAAAGTCCCTCCCCAGCTTTCTTGTAGCCCCCTTAAGCTCCCAAAAGGCCACAATAAGGTCACCTGGAAGCCTTCTCCTCTCCAGACTGAACAGCCCCAACTCCCTCAGTCTCTCCTCATAGCAGAGGTGCTCCAGCCCTCTGCTCATCCTCGTGGCCCTTCTGGACACTTTGCAGCACATTCATAGCCCTCTTGTACCAGTGGCTCCAGAACTCCAGATGGGGTCTCAGCAGTGTGGAGTAGAGGGGGAGGATGACTTCCCTCACCCTGCCTAGGGGATGGAGAGCTGTCCTTCCTTTCCTCGACCACAAGATGCTCAGAGGGCTGCAGCAGCTCTGCTATGAGGACAGGCTACAAGAGCTGGGGCTCTGCAGCCTAGAGAAGGCTTTGAGGAGACCTTGGAGTGGACTTCCAGTACCTGAAGGGGCCTGNACCTGTTCTAGTGGGAGATGTTCCTGCCTATGGCAGAGGGTTGGAACTGGATGATCTTTGAGGTCCCTTCCAACCTAAACCATTCTATGATTCTTCACAACCTGCACAAGCTCAGACCTTAGCCCACTTTGGGTCCCGCTCCTCAGATGCACACATTGGATACAGCCAAGCTAAAGCCAGCCTGTGTCAGCAGAGGTTCTGTGAGTCTGGGGCTTTGGGCTATTGAACCTATCCATCTGGCCATGAGGACACCCCACGGGGGTCGAGCGTGGCTGAGTGAGTCTCCCCTGCCTTGGCTGCCGTCCCTGCTGTTCCGCGGGAGGCAGGGACCACCGCGGCTGTCAAGCAGATCCCAGCCACTGGTGCTATTTTCACTTCAGACATTTCTTTTCCCCTTCGTGGAGGAAAAAGCAAATACGAGGCCCTCTGCACCTGGCTGAGGAACGGCTGTTTGTTTGGACAGCCAAATGAAGTCATCGCTGAGCAATGATGCCCTCACACCCCCCTTGAAGGCTCGCTTGCCAGAAAGCATAATGGAGTGAAATGACCCAGCACCATCCGCAGCTGGCTGATGGAACGAGGAATGTTTCTGCCTCCTCCATCTCTTCCAACAAAAGCCAAACTGTCCTCATCATTGCCGTTTAACAGCGAAAACAAACTAACAAAGAATAGAACAGAATCAAGCAGGTTGGAAAAGACCTCCAAGCTCATCCAGCCCAACCTAGCACCCAGCCCTAGCCAATCAACCAGACCATGGCACTAAGTGCCTCATCCAGGCTTTTCTTTTCAAACAAACAAACTAAATCGTTTCTCCAGGATGAAAGGGAGGTAGAAATCACTGCCCAGGACAAACTTGCCCTGGGAACCTTCTAATGAACGCTACAGTACCTGAGCTCTGCCCTGCTGTGAGGTCTGGCCAAGGACTCCAGCACCCCCCCCAGCCAGAGCAAAGCTGCTCTGAAGAAGCTCCATGCTTTAACACCACTCTGCTCCTCAAGACAAATGGAAAACTAAGCATTTTTAATTTGCATTTTAAAGCAAAGGCTTCTAATATCCAGACCATTAACTTGCTTATGAGGCTTTCACGGCAAAACTTGCTACCCACTCTGCCTTTTGTTGTCATTAAGATATATTAAATACTATTAATTGTGATGCCTTCTATCATGCTGTTTGGAGACTTGCCACAAGCCCACTCCCGCCCAACCTGGATTATGCTGTGAACCTTGGAGGCATTTTAAGCACCTCGTGCAAAATTCATGAAGGTGAAAAGAAGCCTCTCTGCATTCCCAACATCTTGAGGGGCCGGGGAGCCTTCCTGCAACCCAGCTTAGCCCAGCACCGATCCCTAGCAGCTACTCCATCTCAATCCAACCGGCCAAGCCCCCCCCCCCCTTCAAGCCCAGATGATTACCACACTCTATCTGCACCTTCCTTCTAATGAATATAGGCTCAGGGACATCTCATGCATTATTTACCAAGGTGTGCTTATTATGATTGCAATGATTTAAGGCAGTTTGTTACAGGCACAGCTCTGAGTGATTGCGATCAATAGAAGAAACAAGAACAGGCCAATCCGCATGGAACAACAGTCCTGGTCCTTAGGAGCTGTGCTTCCTTCATTAACCCTTCCCAGCCCGGCAGCACCAGAGGCTAGCACTTGTTTGATAGACACCATCCCTGGCTACCCTCTCTCTTGCCCTCCCCACCTCAGTCAAGCACAAGAGGCATTCGAAGGGGTGACGCAGCTCCTCTGGCTGTGTCTTGGGGCAGCATCCCACTCGCCGGCACAGCATTCCTCCTGGTGTTTAAGGTGTGCCTTGGATGTGGCTGTAATCTACTCCTTAGCATATGCCATGTCTCCACCTCCAGGCCTCATAGGCCAAGCCTCCATTGCTTCTCCCAGATACAGATTTAGACACAGCAGCTTCTGCTGCTAGCTGTGGATAGTCCAGGTTCAGCCCTTTGAGGATGACTAAGGAGGCAGGGATGAAGCAGTTACTGCAAACAAGTAGCTGGACACTGATCCTTCCTGCAGCAAAAGGCAGTGGAATCTTCCTCAGCAAGAACCAAAACGAAGAAGAAAAGGATGTGGAGCAGTTTTGTGTCTTTTCCAGTGCAAACAGAGAGGTCCCAATTCTTTGCACCTGACATACAGGAGTATGGTTCAGAATCTCCTCTGTGCACCTTGGGAGCTGACCAGATCTCTGAATCTTGATGCCTGATGACAGCACAAGGGGCAATGGGTGGAAGGTGAGGCACAGCAAGTTTCATGTAAACATCAGGAGGAATTTTTTTTCCCTATGAGGGTGACAGAGCCCTGGAACAGGCTGCCCAGGGGGATTGTGGAGTCTCCCTCTCTGGAGATATTCAAAACCCACCTGGATGTGCTCCTGTATGATGTGATATAGGAGAGCCTGCTCTGGCAGGGAGATTGGACAGGAGGAACTTTGGAGGTCATAGAATCATAGAATCAGCCAGGTTGGAAGAGACCTCCAAGCTCAGCCAGCTGAGACCTCCAACCTAGCACCCAGCCCTAGACAATCAACCAGACTATGGCACTAAGTGCCCCAGCCAGGCTTGGCTTCAACACCTCCAGGGACGACGACTCCACCACCTCCCTGGGCAGCCCATTCCAATGCCAATCACTCTCTCTGACAACAACTTCCTCCTAACATCCAGCCTAGATGTCCCCCAGCACAGCTTCAGGCTGTGTCCCCTTGTTCTGTTGCTGCTTGCATGGCAGAAGAGCCCAACCCCACCTGGCTACAATCTCCCTTCAGGTAGTTGTAGACAGCAATGAGGTCTGCCCTCAGCCTCCTCTTCTGCAGGCTGCACACCTCCTCCCAGGGCTGTGCTCCAGGGCCCTCAGCAGCTTTGTTGCCCTTCTCTGGACACGTTCCAGCACCTCAACATCTCTCTTGAATTGAGGAGCCCAGCCCCTGACATTCTGTCATTCTGTAAAAAGAAAATAAAGATCAATCAGAACAACACAGCAGTGCTGCTGGGATGTTCCCACCACAACAGTGTGAGCTCTCAGACGCCCCAAACTTCTCCCCTGTACCACAGGGTGGTAGCTACAACCTCTGGGCAAGGGCAGCTCAAGGAGGGTGGTTTTAAAGGCAACCAATAAACACCACTTTGGATTTATCCCAAACCTCCTCACACAAGGTGAGGTTGGAGCTGTCTTTCCCTGGGGAGCACACAGCTGACCTCTGCTCCCACGCAAACAGGGGAGCTTTGGATCAGACCTGACACACAGGAAATATATTCATTACTTCCAATGGGGAAGCAAACAGGATGTCTGGACAAAGCACCAAACAAAAGGCTAATGACACAAATGGATATTTAATACAATGACTTCCTCTGATTACCCTATAAGGAAACACTTCAGATGCTGTCCGCTTTGTGCCTCCTGCAGCATCGCAAAACGCTTCAGAGGCTGGCAGGGAATTTTCCACACCGTGCCCTGGAAAAGGTGGGGCTGTGCCCTTACCTGCCCACTACAGACAGGATGGTGCAGCACACACAGCCTGCCTCAGCTGCTGGGGGTCCCAGGATGCTCTGCCAAGCAGCACAATAGCAGCAGCCTTCCTCCTCCTCCCCATCGTCTGCTTGGCATCCCCTGCACGGGGAGATGGGTGAGAAGGCATTGCTGAGGTGGCTCTTCACATCACAAAGCTAGTCCTGGTGACAGAGAGGAAGAGCAGAGTCACGTTTTCCCTTTTGCTCTATCCCTGTCACAGGCAACAAGGCACCAGGAGCTGAAGATAATACCAGCACTGGGACACCACCACCTGGGCTCAGCCCCCAGACTCAATCTCTCCAAGGGACAGCAATGTGCCCTGGTGGCCAAGAGGGCCAATGGGATCCCGGGGTGCATTAAGAAGACTGTCCCCAGCAGATCAAGGGAGGCTCTCCTCCTCCTCTACTCTGCCCTAGTGAGACCTCATAGAATCAACCAGGTTGGAAGAGACCTCTAAGATCATCCAGTCCAACCTAGATTGAAGAGGGACAGGGATGTGCTGGAGAGAGTCCAGCAGAGGGCCAAGAGGAAGATTAGGGGACTGGAGCACTGCCTGATGAGGAGAAGCTGAGTGACCTGGGGCTCTTTGGTCTGGAGAAGGGAAGACTGAGAGGGGATTTAATCAATGTTTATAAATATCTGAGGGCTGGGGGTCGGGGTGGTGAGGGGACAGACTCTGCTCACTGCTCCCTGGGATAGGACAAGCAGCAATGGATGGAAGCTGCAGCACAGCAGGTTCCAGCTCAACACAAGGAGGAACTTCTTTACTGTAAGGGTCACAGAGCACTGGCACAGACTGCCCAGAGAGGTTGTGGAGTCTCCTTCTCTAGAGATTTTCAAGGCCTGTCTGGATGTGTTCCTGTGTGACCTGTGCTAGACTGTATGGTCCTGATCTGGCAGGGGGGTTGGACTTGATGATCACTTTGGGTCCCTTCCAACCCCTGACATCCTGTGTGACCCTGTGATTTGATGATCTCCTTGGGTCCCTTCCAACCCCTGACATCCTGTGTGATCCTGTGATTGGATGATCTCCTTGGGTCCCTTCCAACCCCTGACATCCTGTGAGCCTGTGAACTGTTCCATGGCCTGATCTCTCCCCAGGGCAGCTTTGAGGTGTGGAAGAGGTCACTGAACAAAGAGAGTTGAACTGAAATCCTTACTCAGATTAAGCCAAGAGAGGACTTCATTAGCATAGCACTTGTTCCACATGCTGGTGCTGATCTCTGCGGAGAAAAGACAACCAAAGCCTTTTGATTGATAGCAACTTGGAGGGGGGGAAAGAGACAAGAACCAAATAGTTCAGCTAAAACTTTGTTTTCAGAGTCACCACGACCTGATGATTGCTTTGGGTTAAACTAAATCCAACCCAACATAATTGGCCAAAAGGCCAGAGACAGCAATATGTTGGAGACTTAAGATTAGATTTCTTTTTGCTGGAGAGAGAAGCCTGGGAAATAGAGAAAAAAAATCTCTGCAAAATGACTTTTTATTTCCCTTTGATTATTTGTGATGTGAAAAAGAATTGAAAGAGAGAATTGAGCTCTATCTGTAATGGTTACTGAATAGCAAAACAAGGACACCATTAGGGACACATAGAATCAGTCAGGGTTGGAAGGGACCACAAGGATCAGCCAGTTCCAACCCCCCTGCCATGCCCAGGGACACCCTACCCTAGAGCAGGCTGCCCACAGCCTCAGCCAGCCTGGCCTGAAACACCTCCAGCCATGGGGCCTCAACCACCTCCCTGGGCAACCCATTCCAGCCTCTCACCACTCTCATGCTCAACAACTTCCTCCTCACCTCCAGGCTGAATCTCCCCACCTCCAGCTTTGCTCCATTCCCCCCAGTCCTGTCACTTCCTGACAGCCTAAAAAGTCCCTCCCCAGCTTTTTTGTAGCCCACTTCAGATCCTGGAAGGCCACAAGAAGGTCACCTGGGAGCCTCCTCTTCTCCAGACTGCACAGCCCCAACTCTTTCAGTCTGTGCTCACAGCAGAGCTGCTGCAGCCCTCAGAGCATCCCAGTGGCCCTTCTCTGGACACACTCCAGCATCTCCACATCCTTCTTGTCATAGGGGCTGCAGAACTGGATGCAGTGAACAAAAACACTTGAAGAAAGGCACTTATCAAGGTGTTTAAAAATAAAACTGATTACCAAAATGCTTTTAAAACTCAAACTGCTGAGTTGGTTTTCTGCAACAGAGCAGGGAAGGACACAAGAAGGTCCACAGCAAGCTGTCTGTGTTAGCAAAGCAACGGTTCACACAAAGCTGAGTGATTGAGGACAGCTCCTTCCCAGTTTAAAGCAGTAGGTTTTGTTAACAGTTCTTTCATTCCAGTGCCTAGCCAGCACTTTGTTTAAAAGAGGGCTTTGTTAATATTTTGATTAAGTTAATAAACATTATTCAGCAAACCTACCTCTCCAGAGCCAAGGAAGACCTCCTACCAAAACCAGAAGAGAACTCCTGGCAGTCCTAAAGAAGGAAAAGTCTAAGACAAGGAAACACACATAAGAAAAAAATCAAACCAAACCAAGCCCAACAAAACACAAGAGGGAAAAAAAAAACCCACCAGGAAAATCCCTCAGCTTGAGTAGTCTTTAGCCATTCCAGCAAAATTAAATACATAACTAAAGTGAAGACTAATTAAACAGCAAATTTCATTACAGGCTGCTTTCAAGCCACTGTTCTTCCAATAAAGGAAATCTATAGTCTGGGGAGGACAAGGAAGACTTCCTCATGCTTTTTTGGAGTCTGACTTTCTTCCAGCAATGTAGACACACTCTGCTGGGTTGATTACACTGAAAAAAAATGAGGGAAAATAATAAATGAAGAATCTAATCAGAACTAAACCCTCTTCTTCATTTCTTAGAATCAATCATAGAATCAGCCAGGTTGGAAGAGATCTCCGAGATCATCCAGTCCAATCTAACCAAGATCATCCAGNATCCAGTCCAGTCTTTCCAACCTACTCATCCAGTCCAACCCATCCAACCAAGAATATCTAGTCCAACCTATTCATCCAGTCCAACCTATCCAACCAAGATCATCCAGTCCAACTTTTCCATCTTATTCATCCAGTCCAACCTATCCAACTATGATCACCCAGTCCAGCCCTATCCAATCAACCAGACCATGGCACTAAAGCCTCATCCAGGCTTTGCTTCAACACCTCCAGGCACGGTGACTCCACCACCTCCCTGGGCAGCCCATTCCAATGCCAATCACTCTCTCTGACAACAACTTCCTCCTAACATTCAGCCCAGACCTCCCCCAGCACAACTTGAGGCTGTGTCCCCTTGTTCTGTTGCTGGTTGCCTGGCAGAAGAGCCCAACCCCACCTGGCTACAGCCTCCCTTCAGGTAGTTGCAGACAGCAATGAGGTCTGCCCTGAGCCTCCTCTTCTGCAGGCTGCACACCCCCAGCTCCCTCAGCCTCTCCTCACAGGGCTATGCTCCAGGCCCCTCCCCAGCCTTGCTGCCCTGCTCTAGACACATTCTTTTTGCATCCTTGTTTCCCTGATGCAATGGTTTTGAGCAGTAGAGCCACTGCTGGTAGTAATTAGTCCCTGGTACCTCTGTACATGCTGTGAATTATAGTTATTTCTGTATCAGTGATGCAAGAGCACTCTTCTACCCATCTTGTGCTGCTCCTAAGCTCAAGGGAAAGGGGTCCACTCAATCCCATCTTTGCTGCACAGCTGCTTTAGGAAAGAAGCCAGTTTATGTTCCATCCCAGGCCAAGAAAAATAATTTTTTGGGATGAGATAAGGCAGAATTCAACTCTCTGTTTACAGCTCCCACTGCAACCAGGGCCAAGCTAACAGACCTGTGGGAAAGCCTGGCTGCCTTGCAGAGCATAGGTGTCAAGGAGAAGACAGTTTGCCCCAAAGGGCTAACATTCCTCTCTAACACCTTTTGTGGAGCAACTCAAGGGATTAACTCGTCTCATTATTTGCTAGCTCAAAGCTCCTTATTGATTCACAGTCTCACAGTATCATCAGGGTTGGAAGAGACCTCACAGATCATCAAGTCCAACCCTTCACCACAGAGCTCAAGGCCAGACCATGACACCAAGTGCCACGTCCAATCCTGCCTTGAACAGCTCCAGGGACGGCGACTCCACCACCTCCCTGGGCAGCCCATTCCAGTAGCCAACCCACTGCTGACACTGAGAAATCACAATTAGTTGCAGGTAGTTTTCACAGTGGGACAAGAATTGCTGGCAGCAATCTTTATCAGGCAGAGGTAAAGCCTGCAGCCCCATCACTGCTCAAGCAGCCCAACACCAAGGGAGAATCACAGAATCAGTCAGGGTTGGAAGGGACCACAAGCATCAGCTAGTTCCAACCCCTCTGCCTTAGGCAGGGGCACCTCACACTAGACCAGGCTGGCCACAGCCTCATCCAGCCTGGCTTTAAACACCTCCAGGGATCAGGCTTCCACCACCTCCCTGGGTGGAAGGTTCCCTGGGAAATCTCTTCCAGGCTCTCACCACCCTCACGCTGAAGAACTTCTCCCTAACATCCGGTCTGAATCTCTCCATTTCCATCTTTGTTCCATTCCCCCCAACCCTATCACTACCTCACATCCTAGAAAGTCCCTCCTCAGCTTTCTTGAAGGCCCCCTTAATATACTGCAAGGCCACAATAAGGTCACCTCAGAGCCTTCTCCTCTCCAGACTGAGCAGCCCAGAGAGAACTAGAGATGCAAAATCAGGAACCCACCTTCACTCAGATTCAAGGCCACCTCCTTCTCCCACAACAGCCCTAAACTCCACTGCCTCCTCCAGCCTGGGAAATAATCTTCTCCTCCTTCACAAACAACCCATTTCAACAGGCAGCAGCTGATGCTCGGCCACTCACTCACATCCACCTCCAGCTGCTGGCTGATCACCCAGCAGAGGAGGTTAAGTGTCACTGGAGCTTAGCAGCAAGATTGGACCTGCCCTTCTCCAGCTGCATCCGTTGTGCTCTTGGGGCTGGGCCAGGCTCAAGGCAGAGGATCTGATGGGGTGGAAAAGGAAATTCTGTGCATTCCTTCTCCGTAGCCTACATGCCAAGAGAAATGCAGCGACGAGCAGCCAGAGCGCAGCGCTCATCCCAGGCTTCCTCCTAGCTGCAACAACTGCAGCGTGTTTAGAGCAAGCTCATTGAGTTGGGTCCAGAGAAACCAGGCTGCTAGGGTTATGAAATCATTCCCACTCCAGTGCTAGTGCAACAGGTGAAATGTTAGGAGAAGCATAAATCCTGGGATACGCCCTCCAGAGACTGAATTCTGGCCTAGGAAAAACACCTGCCCTGAAATGTTCTAAGCATGCAACTTTAATTTGCTTTGACCCTTTTTTGTTGTGTGTTTCTCCTCAGGCAGACACACAAAAAAATATATCCTCCTCAGAAAAATTTCTGCCTGGAAATGATGGTCCTTTTTCCCCCAGGTCCTTTAAAAAGGGAAGAAAACTGCTTGACTTCCAGAAATATCCTGCTAGGAACAACTGAATCAGTCAGGGTTGGAAGGGACCACAAGGATCAGCCAGTTCCAACCCCCCTGCCATGCCCAGGGACACCCTACCCTAGAGCAGGCTGCCCACAGCCTCATCCAGCCTGGCCTTAAACACCTCCAGGGATGGGGCCTCAACCACCTCCCTGGGCAACCCATTCCAGGCTCTCACCACTCTCTTGCTGAAAAACTTCCTCCTCACATCCAGGCTGAATCTCCCCATTTCCAGCTTTGCTCCATTCCCCCCAGTCCTGTCACTCCATGAGAGACTAAAAAGTCCCTCCCCAGCTGTTTTGTAGGCTCCCTTCAGATCCTGGAAGGCCACAAGAAGGTCACCTGGGAGCCTTCTCTCAGTGCTCATCCATGCTCATACCATCTATATCCCAACAAACACAACTGTAATGAAACTGAAATACAACAGCAGGAGAATCCAACATAAATGCAGTGGAGTCTTGCTAATTAACAGTTGAAACATCCAGCTTTTGGTGCCCTGCTCCCTCCTGCTGGTGCATTATTAGGTCTGGAAATGGAAATCTCCCAAGAGCAGAGTCATGCTGGTTAATCACAGTGCCCTGACAAAGGTTGGTGTAAGCAGTGTCCCTTTCTTGCCCCATCTGCCTTAGGAGGTTTTGAGGGGGACTTGTTCTCCATCCTCACAACAGCAGAGAGGGACCTGGGGGTACTGGTGGATAGTAGGCTGAAGATGAGCCAGCAGTGTGCCCAGGTGGCCAAGAGAGCCAATGGCATCCTGGCCTGGCTCAGGAACAGTGTGGCCAGCAGGACAAGGGAGGTTCTTCTGCCCCTGTACTCAACAATGGTCAGGCCACACCTTGAGTGCTGTGTTCAGTTCTGGGCTCCTCAATTCAAGAGAGATGTTGAGGTACTGGAAGTTGTCCAGAGAAGGGCAACAAGGCTGAGAAGGGGCCTGGAACACAAACCCAATGAGGAGAGGCTGAGGGAGCTGGGGGTGTGCAGCCTGCAGAAGAGGAGGCTCAGGGCAGACCTCATTGCTGTCTACAACTACCTGAAGGGAGGCTGTAGCCAGGTGGAGTTGGGCTCTGCTGCCAGACAAGCAGCAACAGAACAAGGGGACACAGCCTGAAGCTGTGCTGGGGGAGGTCTAGGCTGGATGTTAGGAGGAAGTTGTTGGCAGAGAGAGTGATTGGCATTGGAATGGGCTGCCCAGGGAGGTGGTGGAATTGCCGTCCCTGGAGGTGTTCAAGCAAAGCCTGGATGAGGCACTTAGTGCCATGGTCTGGTTGACTGGATGGGGCTGGGTGCTAGGTTGGACTGGAAGATCTTGGAGGCCTCTTCCAACCTGGTCATTTCTATTCTATTCTATTCTATTCTATTCTATTCTATTCTATTCTATTTCATCCCTAAAGCCCTGTGCAGCCTGCTGGGCTGCCTCACCTTCAGGTGGGGTTCCTTCAGGAACCATGCACCCCAGTTAATTTTAATCCCACAGTCATTGGGGTTCTGTTGGGCTGAAGAACATAAAAGGACACATGAAGTGCAGCACCCTTGTAAGAATGGCTGGAGAAGGGTCTGCTCAATGTCCTTGCCTAAGGGTACCTGTCTGGCATCCAGAGTGCAATCAGACCTTTCAAACTCCCAGGCTGAAGGAGCTGGAGCCAACAATACTGCTGCCACAGGGTGAGAAGACTCACCCCTCATAAAACATAACCTGTGCCTTCCCACCCAAGACATTGGCCAGCACCACCTTGACACCTCAACTCATCCATGGTTGCTGACTTGGATGGGACATCAGCTCTGGCCCAGGACAGTTTGGAGAGAGATCACAGTCAGGTTTGAGTCCAGGTATTCCTGGCAAATCCACCTCTGATTCAGCAACAAGATTAGGTTTGGAGGCCTGGCTCTGGAAAGCTCACCAAGCCCAGCTGGAATCACTAGGGACCAGAATAAATCTAGGGGATGGTGCCAACTGCCAAGTGAAACAAACTGCTCAGAAGAGCCTTCCAGGAAGATGGTCAGGCTGCATCAGCACTGTCCACACAATGCTTTCTTCACCACAAACCCAATGCTTCTGCAATTGCTACCACTAATTTCACTCCACTCCTTGTAAAACAGCTCCTGTCTTTGTACATCTGTTTCCTGTAAGGCTTTATAGCCCTTCCATTTGCATCATTAAGTGTGAGACTCACTTCAAGCCACATGGCAGGTGCACATCCTGGGTATACTCAGTGGGCACTTCTAGTTGCTGCTAGGAGTCATACCTTAGAATCACAGAATCATAGAAGAGAATCACAGAATCAACCAGCTTGGAAGAGACCTCCAACATCATCCAGTCCAACCTAGCACCCAACCCTGGCCAATCAACCAGACCATGGCACTAAATGCCTCAGCCAGGCTTTGCTTGAACACCTCCAGGGATGGCAACTCCACCACCTCCCTGGGCAGCCCATTCCAATGCCAATCACTCTCTCTGCCAACAACTTCCTCCTAACATCCAGCCTAGACCTGCCCTGGCACGGCTTGAGACTGTGTCCCCTTGTTCTGTTGCTGGGTGCCTGGCAGAAGAGCCCAACCCCACCTGGCTACTGCCTCCCTTCAGGTAGTTGTAGAGAGCAATGAGCTCTGCCCTGAGCCTCCTCTTTTCCAGGCTAAAACAGGAACAGTCTCAAGCTGAGGTGACTCTGAGCTTGAGTAGGTCAGGCTGGGGGCACAGCTCCCATAGAGAAATGGGTCACAGAGCAGTGGAGAACCCAAGTGTGCAGAAGGTGGTTGGTAGGGATGCCACAGGGGACCCTCTGCCCATCAAAGGGCTTAGTTAACAGCTGCAGCTGATGCCAGTAGCAACCTACTTCATAATTCACGCTGCCTAAATGGCTTTTGGGGTTTAAACTTGCTCGCTCCAATACTTCTTTCAGCTGGATATGATACTCTCAACAACCTGCCTGAAACAACTCAAAGTTATCTCCTACAAACTGAAGTCAGCCTCCATTCAGTGCTGCTTTCTGCTGAAGCACTGCTCAACCTCAAGTCTTGCTCCTCCAGCCTCAACAGCCAACATCAAACTCTGGGACAGACATCAGCGACAACTCAAATGCCACAGGCAGAGCAGAAACATAACATCTGTGGGTGCAGGAGACAGAGCTCGTGCTGGGTTGGCACAGGCTTGCAAGGACAAGTGACAAGGTTTTCTTCCACATTTCTTCCCAGGGAACAGTTGTGACCAAGGAACAGCCTTGCAGCATGTGTGCTGAGGGTAAACAGCTGTGCTCTTTTGAACGCAGTGCGCACAGGGCTGCTACAACGAGGACCAAACTCTGCATCCTAACAAAGGTTTTTTCCTGCCCTGTGTCCTCTGGTCCTGTTCCCCTGACCTTGCCTTTCTAACATTAACACATACCACACATTTTTCAAGAAGCAACCAGCAAAATGACACATTTCATCTGCATCTGATCGTCCCTGGGAGAGAGGAGAACAAAAACTCCTAATGCACCTTAATCCCATTACCAGGGCTCTGCTGAAAGATGGTTGATACTTGGGATAGGACCACATGCAAGGGACAGGGAAGACTATGAAGGTAAGTCTTATGAAGGTATGATGGTTTGGGAGTTGCCCATGCAATGAAATCACCCAGACTAGAGTCAGCCAGCTGGAAGTTAAGGAATGAAGCTTTATATTCACATCTTAGCACAATGCACAAGCAGGTACTTGCAATATATTAACAGATATTTACAGTTATATACAAGTTAAAGGTAATACAGAAACACAACAGCCCTCCCAGAAAGCCTGGATGAGGCACTTAGTGCCATGGTCTGGTTGACTGGCTAGGGCTGGGTGCTAGGTTGGACTGGATGAGCTTGGAGGCCTCTTCCAACCTGGCTGATTCTACAATTCTATGAAATGAGAGTCCCCAGGAGTGGCTCCCAGCCACCCTTCCACCTTCTTTCCAGCCCTGACTCTTATCCCAGAGTCTGCCTTACATGCAAGGTGAGATGGGATAATCAGCAAGGGAGGTCAGCAGCAGAATGATTGGTTGAGTTACACAGATCCAGGCAGAGCGGCAGAAGCCCAGGGAGAAAAGACAGACACCAACTCTGACAGATAGAGACTCTTATCTATGTTTGTCCTTGCTTTTATACATCTCAGCAAGCCTAAGAGTGAAGCAGACATCCCCATTGTTTCCTTTTCACAGCCTATCATCTAATTTTTCTCATTAAAATATTCCACTTAGCCTCAAACCAGCACAGAAGGCTCCCATGTCTCACCCTAGCAGTGGCTGCCTAGCAGTGAGGCAATTCTTAAATAGAACTTGTCCAGCATAAGTAAGTCCATGGCAAGATCTGTTCATGATCACAAAGCACCACGGCTCATGCCTATGCAACATGTCCAACCAGGCAAGGGGGTGGCCACAAGGTTTGGGTGATGGATAGCAAACACACACTGCTCTGCATGTGTTGGGTCACATCCCCTCCTCAGCTGCAACCCTTGCATTTCCCTCTCAGCAAAAAAGCCAGAATGAGACAACTTGCACCCATGGAACCTCCATGAGCCACTTAGCCAGGGGAGAAGAAGCCCTCTAACAAACAGGACGAAACATAACTAAGCACAGTCTAGCTGGAGGGTGACAGCTCCAAGGGGAGGAAAGGAGAGTGGAGCAGCAATTTCCACCCTGGGGCTGGGGCAGGTGGCAGCAGCAGCCGCAGGGCTGTGTATGGACTTGTCCTCATTTTTGTCCTTTGACCCTCTCCCCTTCTCAGCAGCTGAGCCTTGTTTACTGGCATTTTGGCAGCCCATCTCCTGTTTCCATTAACCCTCAGAGGATAGAGGAAGGGGTTTGCAACGCTAGGTGGTTTGGTGCTCTGCATGAAGGGCAGTGTGAGCTGCTCTCGGGCAGCACTACAGGGAGAGGCTGAGCCAGTATTTATTGATGGGGGAAAGCATGGAGACAGCAACCTGACGTGGGCTTGCTGCTTTGCCTGCCTCACAGCACACTGAGAGGGACAGAGAATCCATCACGACTCTGAAGTCCCCAGCTTTGCCTTTAGTGTTGCACATCTCCGGGAGAGCTTTCACTGTTCTGATGATTAGGCAGACGGTGTCAAAAGCAGCCCCATTCTGCCTTCAGGCTGTGTTTATTCAGCACAGAGATGAGACATTTTCAGAATTCCTCCATCAAGTCTGACCTTGTAAGAGAATAAAATCCAAAGGACTTGTCCCCCACCCTGCAAATGACACCACGAAGACTTCAGTGCTCCTGGATAACCATGCCCCATGGGTTAAATCCAGCAGTTCAACATAAAAACAAAGGGGAAATATTGTCCTGCCGACAGCCAGAGCCACTGAATCCAACTGATCTGAGCCACGTCTGGCTAAACTGATCAGAGATGAACGATAGCTGCTACAGGCAAGAAGGGACAACTCCTGTGCTCCTTGCTGCCTCTGACAACACTGCAGTTACTACAGCACGGCTGGTACCCAAGCTATAGCTCAGAGTTGTTTGGGACAACAGTCCTGGGACAATCCTGAGCCAGCCCAACCGTGAGCCAGAGCAGTGCTGCACCATGAATGCCCAAAACCTGCTCCAAGGGGGCTGAAGCTAGGAAAAGCCTTCCCAAGTCGTCACATGTTCAATCCATAGTGAGAAATGAGCTCTGCTTACCTGCAAGGTCATCAGGGTTTAGATTTGGGATATTGATGGGGTTTGGCTGTTCCCTTTTTCTTGATGGAATCTCCTGTTAGCCACAAAGAATCATAGAATGGTTTAGGTTGGAAGGGACCTCAAGGATCATCCAGCTCCAACCCCCTGCCATAGGCAGGGACACCTCCCACTAGAGCAGGCTGCTCAAGGCCTCATCCAGCCTGGCTTTAAACGCCTCCAGGGAGGAAGCAGCCACAACCTCCCTGGGCAACCTGTGCCAGTGTCTCACCACCCTCACTGTAAAGAACTTCCTCCTAACATCCAGTCTAAATCTCCCCTCCTCCAGCTTAAACCCATTCCCCCTCGTCCTGACATTACCAGACCTTGTCAATAGTCCCTCCCCAGCCTTCCTGTAGGCTCCCTTCAGATACAAAGAAGAAATTCCATTTTTGCAACCCTGCCAACTGCAAGCCATCAACCCTTGGTTTGGAGGAATCCTATTAACCATTGTACAAGATAAATGCTGAGCCTAGAGACAAGCTGCCATATGGGTTGTTCAGGACGGACAGACAGACAGACCATATCTCCTCCTGCTCTGTAAGTGTTTCAGTCCAGCTGCACTCAGTCAGCCTGGCTTAGCTGTAGGTATATTTGTCATACAGAGACTTGAAGGATAGTGAAGGGCACAGATTCATCATTATTCCTGCAACTACAGGTTCAGCCTCTCCACCCTGTGCCTGGGGATTACCAAATGCCACAAAGAGTAAACTGAGGATTAAAAGGACCCCTCAGCCCCAGCAGTGTCCTGCTTTGCTGCTGGCCCTGGGGACTGAATGCTTCCCCTTCTCTTTGTCTCTGATCTAGGCTTGGGCAGGTGGCGAGTCACTGGCTGGACCAGACAGCAGCCTTCCCTGCAGCCCCGCAAGCATCAGGGTGCTGATGAATATCCATCTAATTGGAATTAGGGATTCTCCAGCCCAGCCCTCCAAGTGGAGAAATTAGCTAGTTTATTCCAATAAAGATGCTAATATGGGGCAGCTTTGTGAAGGGCGAGAAATTCCCATTGTCATTCAGAAGCAATTTGTAGCGGATTTGAAGCCTTTGTAAAGGTGATGTGCTGGTGGCTGGGTTTGGATAATACCCGTGCCCGAAATTCACAGCTGAGCATTCTTCCCCTCCCTATGCTTCAGTGCTGTCCAATTTGTATTCCCTGGGTGAGGAGGCGCTGGAGCGGAGCAGCGACTCAGCGCAAGTCACCGGCAGCAGCGAGCGGAGGGTGGCTGGTCCCGAGGGTGGGGGACATCACAGCCGGGCATGTTAGGCTCCATCTGAGCTGATGGGGATGCCAGGCTAACCTCTCTGCTGGCGTGGGCAGCAAACGAACTGCAATGAGCTGCTTTGGAGGAGGAGAGTCTCAGATGCCTTCATACAGTGGTATTCATCGTTTAATGCTTCTTTGGGGGGGTCACAGGCTCACAGGATGAAAGGGACCCAAATAGATCATCGAGTCCAACCCCCTCACCACAGCAGGACCATACAATCTCACCCAGGGCACAGAGGAATGCATCCAGTGGCCAGCAGGACAAGGGAGGTTATTCTGCCCCCGTACTCAGCACTGCTCAGGCCACACCTTCAGTGCTGTGTCCAGTTCTGGGCTCCTCAATTCAGGAGAGACGTTGAGGTGCTGGAAGGTGTCCAGAGAAGGGCGATGAAGCTGGGGAGGGGCCTGGAGCACAGCCCTGTGAGGAGAGGCTGAGGGAGCTGGGGGTGTGCAGCCTGGAGAAGAGGAGGCTCAGGGCAGAGCTCATTGCTGTCTACAACTACCTGAAGGGAGGCTGTAGCCAGGTGGGGTTGGGCTCTTCTCTCAGGCAACCAGCAACAGAACATGGGGACAGAGTCTCAAGTTGTGCCAGGGGAGGTCTAGGCTGGATGTTAGTAGGAAGTTGTTGTCAGAGAGAGTGATTGGCATTGGAATGGGCTGCCCAGGGAGGTGGTGGAGTCGCTGTGCCTGGAGGTGTTCAAGAAACGACTGGATGGAACACTTAGTGCCATGGTCTGGTTGATTGGATAGGGCTGGGTTAGGTTGGACTGGATGAGCTTGGAGGTCTCTTCCAGCCTGGTTGATTCTATGATTCTCCAGAGAAGTAGACTCCACAACCTCTCTGGAGAGCCTGTGCCAGTGCTCTGTCACCCTTACAACAAAGAAGTTCCCCCCTTGTGTTGAGGTGGAACCTCCTGTGCTGCAGCTTACATTCATTGTTCCTTGTCCTATCACAGGGAGCAAGTCTTCATGCTGGCATTGAACTCCTCCACGCAGCTCCTTCACTTTTTGGAGCTCCAACCTCCATTAGTCTTTATTCCTAACCTTAAATCATCAGCCCTGGATGTGACTGAGAGCGCAGTTACCACCAGCTCCTGAGAACAACACCAAAATCCTTCACTGAATTTCCCAGTTGGATGTCATTTTCTTCCAACACTCTCTCTCCAGATGCAGCCTTCTAATCTGAAGACTACCCAGGCTGGTGTCTTGCATGAGGCACCCAAGGGGACTGCATTACCTAGGGAAGCTTCGGTTCTCTGAATGGCTTGGCAGGTGATGCTTTGCTGACCTTCCAGCCAGCGCTGCCTCTATCACACCATTCTCTGCAGTAAACCTCATCAGTGTTTTAGGAGTGAAGCACTTTTGCAAACTGCTGCCTAAATTCACATAAACCCCTAATGCCTCCCTAAGCTGCTCTTCACAGACTGCTCTAGGAGATCTAATGACAGCAAAACGTTTCTCTAACAGCTGCCTGGAAATGGAGGTAGAAATCTCTACCACGGAGAGGGACTATTTTTTGCTGAGGGGGGCATCCTCTGGCACTGACCTTAGATCCTTTTGCTCTTTCCATCTCGTGATGTAAAGCCGAGGAATGAATCACAGGCTGACAGCAGAAGTCGTGAGCAGCTGGAGCTGCTCCCCAGAAGCCCAGCTGCACTTGACTCCTGTCCATCTCTCTGTCTCTGTAGCCTTATCTGTGCGAAGCCTGGCACTGAATCTGATGTTTGCTGCGGATTGCAGCGCTCCATCGACTCCAAACAACTGACAGGGCTTGCTCTGCTATAAATGTCATGCTAAGGCCCCCACTCCAGCAGGTATTTCAACTTGTGCCTAAATTTAAACATGGGATGGCTCTGCTGAACCCAAGGGACCGCTCCCATGCCTGCTGCAAATACCTTGAGGTCAGATGGCTTAGAAGCACAGGCAAGGGAGGAGGAATATTTCCATCTGCTCGGGATCATGCCTGTGCCCATGAGCCATGGCCCCACCTAGTAAAGGACACAGCTGACCAGGTCAGAGCCCTGAAATGCTCACTCTCAGCCACGGTGAGGAGGACTCCTTGGCTGCAGCTGCTGATGGGCTTGTTCCCAGAGATGTGAAGCTTAACAGCCTTTTCCATGGCATCTTTGCCAGATCTTCCCATTTTTCACCAGGGACTCTGGCAGACAAGCAATGTGCCCACACACAGCTTTCCAGCAGCTCTGAACTCCTGGTGTGGCAGAATTGTAAATTCTCTGTTGAACCAAGGCTAAATACTCTTTTTTCTAACAATACCTGGCAACAGAGAGGACTTCTGGTGTTTCTCATCAGCCATGCTCTGCATTTACCACTCAGGCTGCAGCTGAACTGATCTCAGGTTTTGATGCTTCAAGCAAGCATCAGTTTAAGAGATAGAAGAATATTAATAAATGGCTGAACAGGGGGAAAAAAGGAGCCTTGGTCCCCAGCCAGGGCAGCTGATGCATCGATGAGATTTTGCTTGGCTGTGCAGCCTGCCTTGCCATGGGTTTCTTGTGTGACCAGAGAACAGATGAGGATCAGACAGAGTTAGGAAGAGAGCAGTCTTGGCTGAGCTCAACTTTATGCTCTGAAATAAGCTAAATTCAGCTCTGAACCCCCCTGAGCAGGGATTACAGAATCTGTTTGCGATCACTAAGCACTACACAGCTGTAACTGTACACTTCTTTTCTTATCTTATGTGCAATGTTGATATGAACTTTAATGAAAAGGGAGGGGGGGGGGAAGGGAATGTTTCTCAGCCATTTTGGCCAGCTCTGAAGCAATGCTTTGCATTATCTATCTAGAATAGCTCTATTAGAACAATAGCTTTTTTTTTTTCTTGCCCCCTTTTTTTTTAACCTCTTGGAAAACAGAGTGAAGAAAGTGTTTTATTTTTGGTTTCCAGTTGGCTTCATTTCCTACGTGGGGCTCAGAACTGGGGAGCTGGTTTTGCTGGTCTGTAATCGTAGAATCAGTCACAGAATCATAGAATCAACCACAGAATCATAGAATCAACCAGGTTGGAAGAGACCTCCAAGCCCATCCAGTCCAACCTAGCACCCAGCCCTAGCCAATCAACCAGACCATGGCACTAAGTGCCTCATCCAGGCTTTGCTTGAAGGAGCCATAGAACCTTCCTCCCAAATTCCACAGAGAAAGGAACAAAGAGGAACCAATTTGACTGAAATGTCCCAAAGATCAGGCCCAAGCCAAGTATAAAGATGAGAACAGAGACCAAACAGCACATGTTGACAGCACCTCCATGCTGGAGTGTTCACTGAGAGGGGAAAGGGAAGGCTACCACCTCCAGGCAGCAAACATGCAGCCTTGCAGCCCACCCTACATGGGTTCACCGCCTGGCTTCGGTCTATTGGCACACATCTTCTCCCCACTGTAAAGAAACTCCATACAGAGCTAAATGCACCCAAAAAAAACACAGGCTCTGCACCTGCCTGGTGCTCAGGTCCCACCATCTTCTGTGGGTGACACTGTATAGATGTCAGTAGTCTTGTGGCAGACTAGGGGGAAGTTCTTGCCAGACAGAGTGACTGGCACTCACCTGCCCAGGGAGGTGGTGGAGTCACCGTCCTTGGGGGTGCTCAAGAAAAGCCTGGATGAGGCACTTAGTGCCATGGTCTGGTTGACTGGATAGGGCTGGGTGCTAGGTTGGACTGGATGATCTTGGAGGTCTCTTCCAACCTGGTTGATTCTATGACTCTATGATTCCTGGCACTGGAAGGATAAATACCTCTCTGCTCCTCCAGCCCTTCCTCTCTTTGGTTCCTCATGCTTCAGCTCTGCACTTTAGGCTCTTGGGGACCCCATTATGATTTCAGCCATGCTGCACTGAATACAAGAAAGGGGCTGAAGGGAAAAGATGTCCCTCCCCAGGCACATGGTCCCTGCGAGGCATTTCCCAGTGCCACCATCAGCCCTACCAATGCAGCTGGGCCATCAACTCCTGAATGATGCCATTGTTCCTGCCTCCAAAATAAAACAGCCACAGGAGGCGTTTCCACCAAGAGAAAGCCAGTTTCCACTGGTGACTTCTCCCTGCTTGCTTGAGAATCCTCCCTCCCTTTCAGGGCCCCTGTAGCTTTCCTTTGTGCCTCTTCTAGGATGAAAAGAGGTAGTCATTGATTGTATTAATAATTCAGAGCCTAATCTCACGGAGGGGTGTTCACGGCCCGTGAGGTGGCAATCTTTCATCTTGAGATCAGGATCAGCCATATCTTTTAGAGGTCAAGGAAAATGGCTGCAGTGTGGAAAATGCCCCCGAAATAATAGCTTTAGGCAACTCCCATGCCTGGGCGAGGATGGCAAGCAGAAAGCTCCTGTGTCTCATACTCTCCACTGGCCCCGCATTTCAAGCTGGAAGGTGTCCAGAGAAGGGTGACGAAGATGGTGAGAGGCCTGGAGCACAGCCCTGTGAGGAGAGGCTGAGGGAGCTGGGGGAGTGCAGCCTGCAGAAGAGGAGGCTCAGGGCAGACCTCATTGCTGTTTACAACTACCTGAAGAGAGGCTGTAGCCAGGTGAGGTTGGGCTCTTCTCACAGGCACCCAACAACAGAACAAGGGGACACAGTCTCATGTTGTGCTGGGGGAAGTATAGGCTGGATGTTAGGAGGAAGTTGTTGGCAGAGAGAGTGATTGGCATTGGAATGGGCTGCCCAGGGAGGTGGTGGAGTCGCCATCCCTGGAAGTGTTCAAGCAAAGCCTGGTTGGGGCACTTAGTGCCATGGTCTGGTTGATTGGCTAGGGATGGATGCTAGGTTGGACTGCATGAGCTTGGAGGTCTCTTCCAACCTGGTTGATTCTATGATTCTATGATTTAACCCAGAGAGGCCCACAAATCTCTGAAGATTACTACTTCCACCACCTTCAGGGAGCTATGGAGTGGCCTCTGTCACATTCCCCAATCCAACAATGTCCTTCAGGTCACCTGCACCCTCCTGCCCCTCAGGAGAGCCACCTGCCTGCTGTTGCACTACCACCCCTCTTCCCCCATGGCCAAGCTCCTCCTTTAACTGCCTACTCACCTGTGTTGTCTTACTCAGTTCTGGAAGGACAAAGTGTTCTGGCACTGCTTGCTTGCTTGCTTTGGTTTGCGGCCAAACTGGTCCTTGTGCAGGGAGAGGAGCAAATTTACCTTTGGTACAAGTAGGTGAAACTGGTCTCAGGCACTAAATTGAGCATTCCCAGGACAGGTAAAGGTAAACCCGGATAATTTGGATGCAGTTTTCCCCTGGCTGTACTTAATGCACCGAGAGCAAATTTACACCACTGCTCTTTGATGCCTATCTAGAAGTCCAATAGACCATTCTCCAGAGTCCTTCTCTTCACCCACGACCAGCATTGACACCAATGCCCTGGCAGCTGAGTGTTGCTCTCAGCCCAGGGGGCAAAGCCCATGCAGAAGGGTGCCCACAGATGGGTGCCCCTACACTGGCACCCATGCTCTGCACCTTGCTGGGTGTTTATGGCGGAAACGGCAGGTCAGAGACATGCACCTTGTACCTGGAACTGAAGGTGCCAACTCCTGCTGCAGTGCCAAAGATTAACGGTGTGCTGATAAGAGCTGGGGGAAATGGCCAGCGGAGACCTCTGAGCGTTGCCAGCTGTGCTTCTCTGGGAGCCTCCTGCGCCGAGGCTGCCGTTCCCCACAGGAACCAGGCTCAGCACCGATTTGCTGCTGCCACGATGCTCTGCTGCTGCTACCAAGCCACTTCCAGCGCCCTGTGCATTACCATTTCTGCTCTCCCGTGCTTTGTCTCCTCAGGAAAGTGCTTCCACAGGACAGACAAGGCCGATGTGTTTGTGGCAGCAATTCCCCTTCCCCCGACAGTGGTGGCAGAGTCTCCAGGTGCTTGGATTAGTAATGCTCCGGCGTACGGCATTTTACTTCCTGGGACTCCAGCCTGACCCACTGTGCACACCTGCAGGAAGGCCTGGGCTTGCTATCCCTTCTCCCCCCCCTCCTCTTTTGCCTACTGCCTTCACTCGGGCTCCTCGAACAACCAGTTTACCTTCTCTCATGCAGGGCTTGTGCCTGGCTTCCTGTCTGTGCAGCATCCCAGGCCTGAGTGAAGCAGCTCTGTCTGGGCTACAGTGTCCAGACACCACAGTATCCAGAACTGTGAACTGATTTGCAAACAATTATTATGGAAGGAAGCCATGCCTTCCAGAGCTGATAACTTATCTGCTACACATCAAGCTTTCCCCAGCCTTTTCTCTGCTCTTGCTTTAACAACCCATCCCCAAACACGTCGTTCCTTTGTCAAGACTATGCACCCATAGTACCCACATGTAAGAGGAGGACCTCTTTGAGGGCAGGGTTTCTGTAGCAGGGCTGTTTAGATTTGTTGTCATTAAATCACATCCATTTTCTAATTTGTACCTCACACACACTGAAATCCCTCCTTAAGCCTGAGATGTACAGGCACATTCTGTCTTTGCCGCTGACTTAATCAAGCAGCAGAGCTGCTGTGTGCTCTCTGCAATTGTCTCTTGCACAGGAGGAGAACAAAAAAAAAAAAGGGAAGGGCAAGGAAGAAAGAAACACTTTGCAAAGGGCTGCTATTATCCACGCACTACGGTGACAGCATATTTAGTGTGTTTGTGGCTCTGGGGCTGCAGTAATTAATTGTGTGTCTAACGCTGGCTGGCACAGCCTTGCACCCAGACCTTTCCCATCACAGCAGCAGAAAAGCAGGCACTCCACTACCTATGGATGCCAAAATCAGCCCACCCACCGCCTCCCCAAGGTCTCTGTGGAAAATGGGTGCTTACTCAGGTTTGGTGGAGGAAGCTGAAGGGAAGGCACCCAGGCAGTGCTGGGTGTGGGGACGGCTATAATGAAGGGCTGTTAGGGCAGCCTGGGGGTCTCCATCCCTTCCCAACTGCCTGGGTCCTCTTCCCTCTCCCAGCCCCCGTCCTCGCTGCAATTCCCCATCAGCAGAAAGATGCTGTCAGCGCCTGCACATGTCCCAGTCGCTGGAAAAGGGGTGTCACACCAAACCCCTCTTCCTTTCCATACCCTCCCGCTGCAGGTGGAGCATCTGGGAGGCAGTGTACCCTGCAAGCTCCCCTCCACCTTCCACCTCCCCCCAGACCTGGCTTCCCGCACAGGGAAAGGGGGTGCCGAGGGTGGGGAGCGGAGGGAGACTGCATCCAGGACAACCCCCTCCGCTCCCCCTCCGCCTGGCCGGGGGCTGCGCCTGCCCTCCCCTCCGCTGCTGCCTGCTAACGCCGCTGCTCAGCGTGTGCAGAGAGAGGGAGGGAGGGGGAAGGACCGAGGGAGGGGACCTCCCTATCTGGCTCTATCTTCTCCGCTGCCTCTCACATGCTCCGGGGAGGGTGATGCGGCTTCCCGCGTCCCGCTGAGCGAGGCCGCGCTGCACCCCGCCGGCGCTGCCCAGCGCAGGGCAGGGGGGGGCTGCCTGCGCCCTGCGGTCAGCCTTCCCTGTCCCCCCCCTCCTCCCCCCCCGCCCCGGCCTCTACTGTCTTTGGTGGTTTGGTTGTTGGTTTCTTTTTACCGGTTTATTTTATTTCATTTAGTTTTATTTTATTTAGTTTGATTTGATTTGGGTTTATCTTTGTTTTATTTACCCCCACTTGGGGAACAAAAAAAAAAAAAAAAAGAAAATAAAAGAAAGGAAACAAACCCCAAAACCCAACAAAGCTGCTGCCGCTCCCCGCACCGACCCCCGCGGCGGGCTGCAGAGGCTGATGCGGCCCTTAAGGTAAGCGGGAGTGGGGGAGCTGCGCGGAGGTCCCCCCCCGGCTCCCTGCGCGGGACCTGTTGAGGCTGTCGCTATCGGACCCCGGCTGCCTCCTCCTTCCCTCCCACCCGAGCCCTTTCGATAAGAAACCTCGATTATTCCTTCCCATTTCCTCTGCCCAGCTCGCTCCCTCCCTCCGTCCGGCTTGACACTAGTCTGGCGTGCATGCGGGTGTTCGTTTGCCCTCCCTCCGGGTGGCTGCCGCTCCAAATGCGCCCTGCTGGGCCATGGCAGTCTTAATAATTCCTAGCGGACCAGGGCGATACCCTCCCCAGTTATTTACCCCTTCCCCTTAGGTGGCTTATCCCGGGGCTGATCACGCTTTACCGTCCGCAGACACAAAGCTTCCCCATTCCTCCCGCTGGGTTGCGGAGCGCCGGGGTGTTGGCAAGCTCCGAGGGAAGGAAGGGGGGGGATGGCAGCTGGACAGATGTGGGACATTGGCAGGGACGGCCACATCTGTGCGCAGGGAGAGGATGGGTCACTGGAGCATGGCCGGCTGGGGGAAGACTTTGCTGCAGTGCATAGCCCATAACCTCAGACAGAAGTCGGGGAGGGGGACTAATAGAGCCCCCAGGTGAGGACATTGCAGAGGCACTAGCCAGAGTAACCCCTTTTCGAGCCTTGCTTCCACCCTTGGGACCTGCATGGTGCCCTCCCTAAACGGTCTGTACGTTTGAGGAAGCCGGGCTGTGTTTGCAAGACAGGTGCTTTGTGGTGTGGTGTGGTTGCAAGGCAGGAGATGAAAGTTTGGTGTTGTTTTGATGTGATTCTTGATTGCTGCCTGTTGGAGTAATTGCATCGCAATTGCTCAGAGGTAGAATCAATTTCCCCAAATTGAGATTTTAATGGGAGCTCGCAAGCTGCTGTTATGTCATGTGGTTACAGGCGGCGTTCGATTGCATTTGTGTTATAAACTGGATACTTTTGCAGGCGGTGCAGGGATAACAGCACCACCCAGTGGGGCCCAGCCCGGCCCCGGCCTCAGCCCAGCAACCCTAGCCCAGTCCCAGCTCTGCCCTAGCTTCAACTCCCAGCTCTAGCCCCAGCTCCAGCTCTGCCCCAAATCCACCCCTGAGTGGGGCACACTCAAGACGACTCCACAGAAACACCTGGTTTCATTTATTGAAATACCTATAGGAGATGCTGGATTAAAGTCGTTTGGGGTTTTAGCTGTTCTTTTTTTCTTTCCCATGAAAAAGAATCTCGCAGATGTTCAGGAAAAGCTTTTAAATCAGCTGATGACATTGTCACTCAGTGTTTCACAAATGAGACCTCAGGAAAGGTGTCCTGCAGTGAGTTCTACTTCTGGCCACTACTGTCAGGAATTGACAGAAGAGGACCTGGGAAAGGTGGTTTGGTTTCACAGGTTTTTTTCCATAGGGTGTTTCAAAGACCCCATTCTCAAAGGGCTGAAGATGTAGATCTACAAACACTTGATGCCATCTCCCACCTTGAAATGAGATCCAGGAGATGTCCTTGGCTAACCTATGGGTTACAGAGTGGGGAGATTAGGGAGCTGTGTTAGCATTTTCTTTAGATACCAGTAGCTTTTAAAAGCAGGAGAGAAAGCCTGTCCCGTTGCACAGAGTGGTTTCTGTCTCTGCTGATAAACTCCCAAGTCTTCTGCAGTTCTCTGCTCTTCATTTTTTGGCAGTTCAGACTTACCCCTCATTTCTGCTGAGCTGAGATATGACCATTTGAACTTGCTCTCGGGACCCTCCCAGCACACTGTATGTTCATTTCTTTTTAGAAGGGAGCCCAGATGTGAAGAAGATACACTAAAGAGATAGTGCTTGATATTTACCCCAGCGAGGAGACTGGGCCAGGAAGACCAGCTCCCTGCAGAGAACTAAATATACAGATGGTGAATTCCAGCCAGCCCTCCAAACACTGCCGAACAAGGGATGGTTACAGGCTCCCATGTGTAGGAGTCAGGCCTCACCCCACTGGGCTTTGCTAGCAAGGGGAAGGGAGAGACAGGAATGAATGCCACCAGTCAAAAAAAAAGTTGACGTGATGAACTCTTACTTGCCTGAAAATATCCCTGCTTGTTTTGCTTTCTGTCATGGGTGAGACTGGAAGCTTTCCACCAGCCCATCTTTGCCCGGTCCAGCCTGACTGGCTGTGAGCATTAAGAGGTGACTTTTATGGCTGTGAGCTTGGAGCAGGCATTTTGAAGAGAAAGCCCCACAGCAGGGATATGCTCAGCAACTGAGTTAATATGCGGATGCGAAGGTGCAAGTCAGCAAAGCATTATTGTATGCACTGGTGTGACAAAGCTGTATTTTATTCCACCTTCAACTTACTGGCCTCCAGTATTTTATTCCACCTCCAACTTACTGGCCTCTTACACAGCCAGACTGGTCAGTCTGATGTTCACAGGGGCAGCTGTGGGGAAATAGATTAGCTACACCAGCAAATTCTTCTCTGCTCTTTGCTACACAGAAATGAGTCAGTTTCCAAAGCCCATCTCCATGCCACCACCTCTGTCTGTCCCATTGCTGTGAAAGTTCAGAGCAGGGCACTAGCAAGACCTTAGGGGACAACTTTCCTGCCAGCTGCTCTACCAGGCGTTGTACTGCAAGGCAACAGCTTAGGAAGGAAGGGGGTTTAGATGCGTGTTTGGCATCTTCAAGGTGCACAGCTCAGGGAGAGAGCAGGGAAACTGTAAAGTGGTAAAAAATTGAGCTATGCCTAAAAAGAAGGTTTTTAAAGTGAACTGCAGCAGTTTTCAGTACTGCAAACCTCAGAGTTGTGGCTGTTACTGCAGAAAGATGAATAGCGGGCTGGGTTTTTGTTTTTGTTTTTTTTTTTTGTTGCTTCTCGTTCAGAGTTTTTCTTCTTTAGTGAGGGACTTGTTCAGAGCACAGGTGTTTGGTTTTACTTCCACAAACATTTTGGGATCAGTTGTCCAACCTCCCCAGAAAACGGTTTTGGGGGGTTTCCGCTACAAACTTTATTTCTTCCACCTTTAGTGAGCAATTTGGTTTTCACTGCTCATCCCAACCCCTACCATTGCAGGACGTGTCAGGATTAGCTTCCTTCACGAGTGATCCCATCTTTTCCCAGGCAGCATTCACTGAACACCTTGTCCCAGGGCGGAGCAGGCAAAGGCTCCTGCTGAAGCTGTGTGGAGATAGCTGCGTGAAGAGTGGCCACACAGAAAGTTCATGGAAGAGTCAGGAGCAGACCAGCAGCCCTGACATCTGTTCCTCTAACTGCTAGTTACAGTCCTCACAGATACCCATGTTTACTATTTCCACCATATAATTGCAGGTAGTGAACGATTCCATTAGGAAGGCTGTACGGGGAGGGATCCTCTGTAAACCTTAGGATTCAAATCAGACACGCTTATCCAGCCCCGCTGAAGCCCACAGCCACGCATGGTATGACACAGGGCAGAGAAAAAAAGTTCAGATGAGCGATCCCAGCTGAGTTTCTCCTGGGAACTGGGACTCTTCCCGCTTATCCTGCAGGCAGCTCAGCGCAGGCTTGTCGGCTGACCGCGGCTGTGATTTGCCTGTCATCCCTGCGTAACGGCAGCGCACAAGCATCACCGTGTGTGTGAGCGCGGAGCTGCCTGTGCCCCCGGAACGCAGCCGTGCAGCCGCGGTGCTGCTGTGCCCCGAAGCTTGTTTGCGTTTTAGCGGTGGGTGGTTGCCCGCACGCTGTTCGCAAAGAGCGGCGGGCCCGGCGCTGCCGAAACGGGGAGCCCCAGCTGGACTTGGAGAAGGAAAAGAAGCTGGGAAAAAACATGGTCACTCTGCGTTTCCAAGCCCAGACAGCCCCGTCAAGCAAGGCGGAGATCCTGATTTCACACAGGCTGCCATTCACGCCGCCAGTTTGAAGTCTTTGATTCGGCTAATCAGAAAAGGTGAAGGTTCTCTGGAAAACGTGGAAGGAGAGGCAGGATTTCAGACTCGCACCTTATTTGGGGCCTTTTCCTGCTCTGCAGTTACGGTTTGGACACATCTGTTGTTTTCTCCAGCGAAATCCGCTGCTTTGATGGGTGCCAAGAACAGCAATCCCATTTGCAATGCATGATGCAACTGAGCAAAAGCAAGGAGAAATTTGTCCAGACTGGAGCCAGGGGCATCAGGCTCTTGTTTTATGGCAGTGTAGCTTTCCCTACACCAAAGGCAGAAGCTTCAACAAGGGTCTCATTTTAAAGACAGTGCTTCAAAAGTGGGTTCCAGTCCTATTGTCCCTCTGTGTCGGTTTGCCGCAAAACGGCAACACCAAAGTGGTAGTTTAGGTCAACAGCACCAAAGCAGCCTCGCTGCAGCTATTCAGCAACTGGATTTTAAAAGTTCCTAATGCAGGTGGGTTTTTTTGACAGAAAGATAAATAGATCATGCTCTGTGTCATCAGCCAGAACAATAGCAGAAGTGATGCTTTTCAGATCGAAGTAACAGCAAAAGTTGCATTGTAGGAGCACACAGTACGAGCAAGAGGAAGGGATTTGGGGTCTGAGATCCCATCTCCTGGATCTGTGTCCCCTGCCTGGGCTCTCCCTAGCTCATGGACCCTCTCCCATCCCCACCCCACCCCCACCTCCCCAGGCTCCTTCTGGCTTCCCCAGGCCCCTTGCAGCTCCAGCTGCCTACACATCCCATCAGCAGGCATTTCTTCTTGGGTGGTAATAACAGCTGGCAGGGTTTGGACATATTTGCCCCTGTTTGACATCCCCCACAAAGAGGTGCTTCGAGTAGGCGTCCCTCCCACACTGCCTTAGCTACAGGTCTGGATCCGGCCTGCCAGCTTTCATCTTCTGCCCAGCTCAGCCCGCTCTGGCAGCTCTTCTGCACACAGAGCTCCTTCTGACTTTAGTGGACAGCACTTAGAATGCAGCTGCAAGAAGATCAGGACCAAGACAGATCTCTGGTCAAGCAAGCAAGGCCTCAGGATTTTTGGATCCCATCTGGGTCCCAGATGCAGAAGTTACAGCATTTGAATTCCAGTTGCAGCCTGGATAAAGCCCCAGTGAAGCTCCTCCTTCATTTGGAGGCAAGGGGGCTCAGATTCTCTAAGGAGAATTAGATAAGTGTTGTCAGATCCCTTGGTGGATATTTACTCCCATCTCCTCTTCCTCACTTCACCTTCCATGGGAGATGTGTTGTAGCTGAATCACAGATTCAGTCTGCAAAGGAGGAGATGACAGGCAGACTCTTCTTGGAAGCCTCAAGCTATCATCACTCCAGAAAGTACCCCTACAGGTGACGGTGAGGCAGATCAGAAGGGGATTTCCAAGGGCAACTAGAAGCAAAGTCAAGGAGGCCTATACCAAGCTGCAGGAAGAAAGACCTGCTGCAGCCCTTACAGAACTGGGAGAAGGATTGTGTAAAACAACCAGCAACCTTTTATTCCTTGTACAAGATCCCCAGGTGAAAGGAGATGAAACATTAGGATGGCAAGGTGGCACTCAGTCAAAGGAGGGATGAAGCTCTAAACCAGGGAAGTTAAAGCATATTAATTAAGCATATTATGCCCTTGGGCACTCTCCTTCAGAAGTGGTCTTAGTTTACTGTGGCTAAAACATCCTTCAGGAGACATTTGCTAAGGGGATGCCTCCCTCCTGGCCTAACCCTTTTTTGAGTGGAGCAGACCCATGATGGGGCTGCAGGTCCAACCTGCCCATACCCTTGTGCTGTGGCATCACAGGAAGTAGAGGAGAGCGGAATCCTGAAGCTCAGCAGGCCTTGTGTGTTCCAAGCTGCTGCTTTAGTATCTACATGGTCAATGAGCACAGAGAGTGCTCCCAGGACTGCCCTGAGGGCTGCCCATAGCGTCTCTAAGGGATGCTTACAAAGTGTGATGCCAGGGCAATTGAACCAGCACGACTGGTGAGACCCTGTGAAGCGGAACATCCAGGTCTATACGTGGGCTGATGGTACAGACTAGGCAGTTGTGGAGGTCCTGAGAGACAGCAGGTACACCTTAATCCTCTCCATCAGTCCTCGGTGGGCTGGCAGCTGGATCTGAGGACCCTTGGCAGTTGTCTCCTCTCTGAGAAGTGTCAATCTAACGATGTATGATGTTTGTTGTTTCTGAGTCACCAGGGCTTATTTCACTGCTGCCAGTGCCTGTGCAGGTGAATGACCTGGAAAGGTTGTGAAATGCTCACACCTACCAAGCAGCCAGGGCTCAGGTGGCATGGCGGAGCTCTTTGTACAGGGAGGACCATATCTCCCGGTCGGCTGGGAGCCACAGCATAGCTCTTGATCCCTGCTCTGCAGGAGTGGCCTAGCATCTCCTGCCTCAGTTTCCCCGCTCTGCTATACAATAGCTTCTTTGCTCCAAACGGCTTCGTTGCGAGGAAATCCAAAGCACTATCGTTAGACCCCTGGGAGAGAAGCAGGGAGAGCATGCTGCGTCCTACAGACCCCCAAGAGGGTGAGAAGAAGCCCCCTCTCCCACATTGCGATGAAGCTGCCATACATGACCGAGACAGCGCAAAATCCCAACAGCCCTTCCCGCAGCCCACCCTGCCTGCCCACAAAGCACGGGAGGATTTGGTAGCTCGATCCCCATCAGTAGCCCACTCGCCCGGGTCTCCGAAGCTCTTCCCAGCCTGCCGCCCGCCATGGCCGCGGCGCTCGGCGGCCGCTCCCCGCCCCTTCCCCGCCGCCAAAGCAGCATGGCCGGGGAGGCGGGCGGAGGGGAGGAGGCGCAGGCAGAGGATGCCGGCATTGGAAGGCAGCCGGGATGATTGATGGTTTGGGCTGTTTTGTAATGGGAGGGGAAGGAGAGGAGGAGGAGAAGAAGGAGAAAAAACTCTGTGTAATCTTGCAGTGCGGGGGCCACTGGAGCGCGGAGCTGGGGCCGCCCGTCCCTGCATCGCTCCGCGCAGCCATGTGGGGCTTTTAATTTTGGTTTTGGGGTTTGTTGTTGTTTTCTTTTTTTTTTTGTTTGTTTTTCCCTTCCAATTATTTCTTTCGATTCATTTGTTTTTCCCCTTTTGTTTGTGTGTTTGTTTTTTTCTGGTTGTTGTGTTGTTCGTGTTTTGGTTTTGTCGGTTGTTTTTTTTTTTTTTCTTTTTTTTTAACTCTTCTTCCAGGGAGAGGATAGTGGTTAAAGCTCGAGCTGGATGGATGGGTATGGGGAGAGGGGCAGGATCCACAGCCCTGGGACTTTTCCAAATCCTCCCTGTCTTTCTCTGCATCTTCCCTTCAGGTAAGGAACAGCCTCTTTATTTCGAAGCATTTTTTCCTTGTATTTCTCGCAGTCCTTGGGTAGCCGCCTCCGTTCCCCCTGTCTCAGGGCCTCTTTCTCTCTCCCTCTCTTTGCAGCAGTTTGCCACATGTTTAAAATACGCAAGTGGGGCTGAGTTGTGGGGGGTGTGCGCCCCCCCACCCTCTTCCCATCCCCTTTTCCTTAAGCAGTTACGGTGGGTGTTTTTCCTTGACCTCATCTTCTTTGTCTCCCCGCTGCCTCATCCCGCAAGGAAGGAGATGGTCGAAATCAAAGCAAGCCCCGGCAAAGGTTGTTTCTGACAGCGTCAGGCAGGTTGCGTTGTCCTCCGTTCCCGGCTGTGCCTTGAAAGGAAGTGTGTGTGGGGGAGAACGGGCAGGGACCCGCACATGAACACCCCAGATGCCACATTTCTGCCCTTGAGTGCACTGGGAGGGGGTGTCCCCGTTGCGAGCCCTTCGGTAAGGGAAAAGCCAGAGAGCGGTTGCGGAGAGAGTGAAGGGGGTCGTTGCTTTGTGGTTTGGGAAGATCGGGTGTCCGAGGGGGGCCCCTCACGCCCGCAGGGAGCGGGGAGCGTGGCTCTGGGGCTCACCTGGGGCGGGCAGCGCGGCGGAGGATGCGCGGGCGGCACGGAACGGGCCCCTAACTGCTCCCCGCTGCACCTTCCCCGGCCTCGGGCGAGGGGTTTTGGGGGGGGGGAATCAGCGCCATTATTTCGCTGGAAAACTTTCCTCGGCCAGGCCCTTGGAGCTGTTGTGCTATCCGAGGGCAGGATGGCAACCAAATGGTCCGGCAAAGCATCGGCTCCCCCGGGCGAGCCTTTCCCCGCGCACCCTCGGCCGCTCGCACCTATAGCTGGGCTCGGCCTCCCCCCTCCCCATCCCCAGTTTGTTTGTATTGTGTCAGAAAAGGAGAGAATTTCAGAATTACAGCTGAAAACGCCATCTGTTTCCAATGAATCCCCCATAGTTTTTCACAATGTTTTTGGCAGATCTCTGCCTGCAAATTCCTTCAAGCCCTGAGTGCTTGTTTTTGTTGGGGGAGGGGAAACCCAGTCCACAGAGGCGGATTTGTTCCTTCCAAAACTCTCCAGTTTCTTTACCTCTCTTTTTTTTTTTTTTCTCTCTCTCTCTCTTTTTTTTTTTTTTTCATTTGCAAAGTGGGGAGAAAGAAGAGAGCAAGCAGGAGAAAGAGAAGCCCTAACACATAAACCTCCCCGGTTATCTTTTTAGTTTAGCAAAGCTTTACTCCTTTTTTTTTTTCTTCTTCTTCTTTTTCGATGTTTTTTTTTTTTTCATCGCCTCTGCCTTTCTTTTGCATAACCGTAAGTGAAGCAGCCTTGCACACACATGCAGCAAATAAATAAATGCTTTATGCTCTTCTTCCCTCCTCCCCCACTTTGCCCTCTCAGCCCTGCTGAAGGAAAGCGAAGCCTTTTCAGCACTACCCTTAGCACTTGAGGTGGCTCTCCGGACCCCATTTTTTCCCAGGGGACTTCCCAACAGGCCTAAGCTTTTTTTTTTTTTTTTTCTTTTTTCCAAAGGCTGAAGCCTTTTTTTTTTTTCCTTATATATGTTTTAGGTTTGTTTTTTTTTCCCTGGGAACTCTGGGGCTGCTCCCTTATGTGTTGCTTAACGCCCTTTTCGGAGCGTTTTGAGTTGCAAAGCGTCGAGGCCGTGAGATTTACGGTGCAAGAAAGAACTTGATAGGAGATCTGGCTGGCTGCTTTGTTTGATTCTCCCTTCAGCAGTCAAATAAGGTGCAAAGAACTGGCAGAACGAGGCAATCCGGAGCCCGCGGGAGCGGGGCGCAGGCGGAGACGGTGCTCCCCATGTGCAGGGGCTGGGAGGGCGCCGGGGGCTTTCGTCAAAAGCTTTTTGGGGTGGGAAGGTAGGAAAAAAAGGGGGAGGATTTATTCCCTGCCATATCCTCTGCTCCCCTCCTTTTTTTTTTTTTTTCTCTCCTGAGCTCGCTGGGAATTTGTGGGTTCCCAGCAGGTTCCCTTCCTGAGGAAGCTTCGCACCCCTCCTGAGAGCCCTGAGTGCGCGGGGCTGCTGGAGGCTGCCCAAGTGGGTGCTCGGCGTGTCAGATCAGTGCCTCGCCGAGTCCTGCCCTATTTATTTATTTGCTTAAACTCCCCCCCACCCTACGCGCACACTCTGGGCTGGATTCCTGCTTGTGCTGCTCTCGCACCAGTGGCTTCGCCCTGCCACCTCCTGGGCAGCCCCCACTCTTGGGCTGGGAGCGCTGGAGTGGGTCCCCTCTGTGTGGGTCAGGGTGACCTCTGAGCTCCGGGCAGCAGGGGAAGGAGGTTTGAGCAGAGCAGGCCTCTGCTGAGAGCGTCCCCAGCAGAAGTCCTACTCAGAGCTTATGCCAAGTCCCGGTGTGGAATGCTCGTGGGTTCTGTCTCCTGGCTAGGACCTTGGTTTCCTGGGGTGCTTGGCCAACACCCCCTTCTGCCTCCCAGTACAGGCTGTGCTCAGGATTCCTTGCAAATCCTTTGTACTTTCAAATCTGGCCATGGGTGTTTTGCTCCAGATGTCAAGCTTTGCTCCCTCCCTGGTACTCCACTTTGCTTTGGCTTTGCCGTTTCAAGAGAAATTGGGATTTTTCTGCCCTTGGTCCCAACATCTGGGCAGTGCAGTTGATTCCAGAAAAGGATCCTTCCCTTCTGGAGGTGTATGGGATCGGTTGATAAATGGCTTTTGTCTCAGCGGCAGGGAGGGATATGATTGCAGCATTAAGCTGAAATTGAGAAGGGGGACTTAGAGGCTGTTGTTTTAACACCTCCCCAGCGCCGGGAACGGGGAGCAGGGCTGGGGGCTGGGGAAGGTGGCAGCAGGAAAGGAGCGTGCCTGTGCGGGATGTTGTCAGGGCAGAGGAGAAGGGGGAGATTCAGATGTAAACCTGGAAATAGTCTGCCTCCTCTGTTGTGTTGCTTGTTTGGAGACCGTCTCATGCTTATTTCCCTGTGTTGCCAGCAAGGCATTGTAGACAGCACCTTGATTTAATGTGGATGTGTTGCTTTTTTTCCACAGAAAATCCCCAAATTCCTTTCCCTTGGTTACTGGGAACAGGGGGATACTAATAGTGAGTTTGGGATAATTGTGGACACAGCTGAGGTTTCCTTCTTTGTGGCCTGAACAGCTGTGCACATGAAAGTGCTCTCAGGGCTGGGCAGCCATAAAAACTTCCTAACCTGAGGGCTCTGCTCAGTCTCTGCACCAGCCTGCTGTCCCCAGAGAGCTGGGGCTTGGGCCCCAGTGACAACAAGTTTTGTGGTCTCTTTTCTGGCTCCTGGTGGGTGCATCCCATAAAGGTACCCTAGACTTTGGCAGAGCAATACATGACCCGGGCAAGCCCCTCCTCAGCCCATCCATCAGTCTTTCAGGAGAACCCACAGCTGAGCCCTACAGCTCTCAAGGGATGACTGCTAATGGAACAGCAAGGAAGGGCTTACTTCAGAAGGGCTTTGCTTTTTCCCGGGAAAGGGTGGGCCAGATGATCGTGGATATCCTTTTAGCCTGATACGCCATGATTCTGTGAAAGTCTGAGACACAGGTTTGGTCTGTATGGGTGAACCTGATTGTGTTTGATATGCTTTTCCCATTGGAGCAGACAGCAAACTGGGGATAAGAGAGAGTGTGGAAACCCAGGACCAAAAGAGCATTGGAGTCCCAAGTGGTTTGGAGGAGGCCAAGGTGAGCTGAAGGCTGCTGCAAGCCGGAGGTGGGATTTTAAGGAAGATGGAAGATGCTCTGAGGTGCAGCTGTGGTGGCACAGATGAGGGAGTACCCTGGCTGCTCTGGCAAATCCTGTCTTGATGCTGCAGATCAGGAGTGAGCTGTGCAGGCAGGGCCTTGAGCACAGCACTCAGAGCGCACTTGTAAGAGGAGAGCCCATAAATGCCTTTAAAAAGCTTTGTACCCTGCACTTGGTAACTGCTGGCATGAGAAGAAGAGGATATTTATTCCCTTGTCCGTGAGCTCTCAAAATAACAGGGCGTTCGATTGTAGCCTCAAGATTGCTTTGCACTCAAGTGCAGCCCCGGCTGAGTAAATCACTGCTTCACCAGCTGAAATTCCTGCAGCAAGGGGGAGAATTGAATTATGGCCAACTGCAAAACCAGATGCCATCCCCTTGATGAAGTCATCGGGCTCTTACTGCAGAGAACAAGCTGGCTCCTACACACATGCAGCCCTCGTAGGCGCAGACTGAGCTGCTCTGTCTAACGGCCCGGCCGTGGTGTGTGGGGCAGCCGGGGGCTGGCGTCCCTGCAGATGCAGGAACAGTAAAGTCCTTCAGGGTGGAGCACCAGAAGGGTGTTGAGTCCCACTTTCCGCTGCATGAGCATCCAGGGGAGTTTGGCCTTTTAGTTCCCAGTAAGCAGAGCAGTTCCTGCCTGTACAGGGGTTTTATGGGTCAGGTAGGGAGCAAGCTTCACTTGAGCCCAAAGTATTTTCTCCTCCCTCAGTTTTCCTCTCCTTCCTGGACAGCTGTTGACTTTAGCCTTCAAAGCCTTAGTAGTGATCTATGGCATTCTGGTTTTCAGACAAGCTACCTTTTTTCTTGCTGTGTGACACGCTGCAGCCAGCACTTTCTGAGATGACAAAACGTGGCAGGATGTTCTAGTGTTGGATCCTGGCTCTAGGCTCTGCCAGACCACAGTGATGTGAGAGCATCACTGTGCTGAGGATGGGAGGGTAGAGGGCTGGGGGGGTGGGGGAGTGTGTTTCAGTTAGAAAGTTAGTGAAAATTAAACCCTGAGCTTGGGGAGGGTGGGCTGTCCATCAGACACATTTAAAAGTAAATAAACCCCTGAAGGTCTGTGTCTGTGAAGGAAGAACAGATCTTGTGGCATCTATGGGGAACAAGAGGTGGAGAACAGGTCTGGTGCTGGGTGGCACCCTAGCCTGCAGGAACCATAGAATCAGTCAGAGTTGGAAGGGACCACAAGGATCAGCCAGTTCCAACCCCCCTGCCATGCCCAGGGACACCCTACCCTGGACCAGGCTGCCCACAGCCTCATCCAGCCTGGCCTTAAACACCTCCAGGCATGGGGCCTCAACCGCCTCCCTGGGCAACCCATTCCAGCCTCTCACCACCCTCATGCTGAACAGCTTCCTCCTCATACCCACTCTGAATCTCCCCACTTCCAACTTTTCTCCATTCCCCCCAGCCCTGTCACTCCCTGAGAGCCTAAAAAGTCCCTCCCCAGCTCTTTTGCAGGCCCCCTTCAGATCCTGGAAGGCCACAAGAAGGTCACCTGGGAGCCTCCTCTTCTCCAGCCCCAACTCTTTCAGTCTGTCCTCACAGCAGAGCTGCTGCAGCCCTCTGAGCACCCTCGTGGCTTCGAGGGGTTCCACAGAGCCCCGCAGTGTTCTCAGGTGCAGCTCCAGCACTGGTTGGGTGCCTGGTGGGCTCAGGGGTTTGCCAGGCGGGCAGCTGGCACCCCACGCCCTGCACGCAGCCCCACGCCTCCGATGGAGATGCCGCAGGTTTTTGGCAGGCGTTTAATTGTATAAAATTTGCCTCATCCAGATTTATGTGCTCCAGGCTTTCCTCCATCTCCTCGTTCCGTGTCTCATTTACCTCTGCGTTTGAAGGGTTGAAATTTCACAAGAGCACGGCAGGGATGATTATTCCTAGAGGGAATCCACACCTGTGAGCAGAAAGCATTTCCCTGCCAGCCCTGCTGTGGCCTGGGCGAGGGGGAGGAGGGCGAGGGACCCGCTGCTACACCTGGGGGGCCCCGGGCGCTGGTGGGTGGCAGCCGTGCCTTCAAAGGCACCCTGGGAAAACAGCTTTGGCGTGGGGAGGGTGATGTCTGCTGGAAACTTGAAACACGGTGATGGGGGTGGCTGGCAGAGGTGGCCTTGCCCGGGTAATGCTGTTTCAGAGGGGTGGAAGCATAGGTGGTGTTGGCTGCAGGAGGAAGCTGAGGGTGATGCTTCAGACAGGGGGTGGCAGGGTGAATCCACCTCTCTTCCCATTGGGCTTGTCTTTGGTGAAGCCCTTTACATCCTCATCTGTGAAGCGGATCCACTGGCTCTTGAGGGCTGTGCCTGAAAGTGGCTGGAAAAGTCAAGTGTGCAGCTCCAGCACCACCTTGCAGCCCCCAGCACGCTGTGGCGGGCAGCCAGCTTTGTTAGCACCCTTCCGCAGATGGAGAATCAGAGATCACTTCCCTCCCTCCTTGTCCTCCATCTGCCAGCTCAAGGTGGAGCAAAACCTGCGTCTTCTGGACCATCTGCTGGAGCTGCTTCCTCCCAGCGGATGAAAGCTCAACAGTTGTGGCCAAGGCAACGCCGAAGCCCAAATCCCAGGCTGCAACGCCGCTGCTGGTTCATGCTTTCAGCCCATCACCCCTTCTGAATATCCCGGGGTTTGCCAGTAATTCTCAGAGTAGCATCACCAGCCACTCCTGGCTAGGACTTCAGGGTCGGTGGCCTCTCCGGCGGCGTCTGCCCAGCCGTCTCCCTGCCTGGGCCTGCGGAGGTGAGGCTGGAGGAGCGGCGCGGGCGGAGGGGGCTGGGGAGCGCTCAGGCCCGCTAAGCATGCCGGGGCAGCGGGAAGCTGACTCCCCGAGCGGGCCCAAAGAGCTGACTAAGGACGGCACCAGTCAAGGGCTCCTTCGGCAGCGTCCAGCGGTTCCTGCTGTAGCTGGTGAAGACACTGGTTCTGCTTCTTTCCTGCTTCTGCTCGCCCCGTGTGCCTCTGATGCCTGGAAAATAGAGGTGGGGGACTACGAACTCGGTGCTGAGGACAAAAGGGAGTTGGCTGTGGCAGGTCCTCCAGATGCTTTAGTGATTGACGCAGGTGGAAACGAGAAAAATGCTTCCCTGCCTCTTTTTCGACTGGAAAGAACCGAAGAAAGCCTTGCCCCAGCATCTTCTTGAGGAAGACAAGGACTGGTTTTAAAGGAGCTGTGTGGATTGAGGGATGCTCTCAGATACACTCGTATCAGCCACGTCCTTTGCCTGGATTTAGTGCATCTGCTGCTTTTGCCAGTGGAAGAGAACATAAAACCTAGGCTCCAGCATGGAAGGTGGCCCCTCCGAGCCAGCTTCTCCATGCACGCCCTTGCAAAATATGAGCTCCAGCTCTTTAAGAGAGGCAGGTTTATTTTCCTCCTTCAGTTCCCTCCTCTCAGTCCTTCCCCCACTTCAGTGCAACTGAAACCTGATCTAATCCCTTTGCACATGGGTAATTTATTGGTCTATTGGGCTTTTCTTGATGGCAAATTGCATTGTCTTTCTTCCTGGGTTGAGGCTTTGGAGCAGTTTGCTGCATTCCTGCAGCTTTTTTTCTCAGGGCTGATCTTTCACACCCCCTCTGAGCACAGTCAAATCAGTTTTATTGGGCCTCTTTGTTATGCAAACAAGGCAATAATAACCAGGCTATTATTCTGCAAGATTGTGCTTGATTAACAGTTCAAAGGAGGTCGCTGGAAGAGCCCTCGGCTGCCTTCCCGCACAAAATCCTTTCACCAAGCTTGGGTCAGGTGGCCCTTGGGTCTTCCTCACCCCACGGTGGCCTGTGGGGCTGCAGGAGGGCTGCCCCTGCCCCTGCCACCACATCCATCAGGGCTGTGGACAGCACTGATGGGCCTCGTTTCTCTCCCTGGTGTGTCGAGGCGCCGGTTGATGTGCATCATAAAATAGAACCATAGAATGGTTTGGGTTGGAAAGGACTTGGAAAGGTCATCTAGTCTCAACCTACTTTCCACTAGAGCAGGCTGCTCAGAGCCCTCTCCAAGCTGTCCCTGAACAATTCCAGGGATGGGGCATCTGCTACCTCTGGGGAGCTTATTCCAGTGTTTTGCTGCCTTCCTTGTGAAAAAAAGTTTGCCTTTCTATCTGTCTAATCCCACAGCTCATGCAGGCATCAAAATGTAGGTCCAGTGTGGCTCGACCTACTCCAGAGTCTCACTTCTGTTGTCCTGAAGAGCTTCTTCCTCAACACTGGGGAAGTGCAAGGGGTAGGGTTAGGGACTCTGTGTCCAGCCAGATATCTTTCATCACGTTTGCTTTTGCTTTGGATTCCTAAAACCTTGCTGGAAGAGATGTCAGGTTTTTAAGGAGCAATGTGATCTTTTTCTCTTTCTTTTTATTTGTTTTTTCAATTTATCTCTTATGGGGTCATTTTGGTGCTGGTCGTGGCTGCTGTCTGTCTAGGAGCTGAGCAGCTCACATCTTGAAGCTGGTATTTAGCACCTCCGAGAATTGTGCCTCTCGTCACTGAGGTGTCAGCATAAATATGTTTATTTAGATTACTTAAGTAAATATGTGTTTGGGAGCCTAAGCCTAGGTGCTCAGATCTGAGGCCAAAGGTAATTACCTTTTACTGTGTTCTCCAAAAAAGCCTTTTTATTGCATGTGTGAGGCTTGCACACCAACACTTCAGCCCATCCATTTGGAAGGGCGCGGGGTGATGTATTTGCACCACGTGGGGGTGATGAAATACTTTCCAAACCGTTAGTGACCAAGAGGATATTAAACAACATCTCCTAGCACTGAGCACTTGAAAGCTAACAGATCTGGTTAACGTGTGCCCAAGAGTCTCACAAGAACTGGCTTTTGTTTACAGAGTACTTTTGCTTACCTCAAATGCTGCATCCAGTTCTGGTGTCCCTAGCGTAAGAAGGGCACAGAGCTGTTGGAGTGAGTCCAGAGGAGGGATGCAAAAGATGATCCAAGGGCTGGAGCATCTCTGCTGCGAGGATAGGCTGAGGGAGCTGGGGGTGTGCAGCCTGGAGAAGGCTCCAGGGGCACCTTAGAGCTGCATTCCAATAGCTGAAGGGATTCTACAGGAAGGCTGCAGAGGGACTTTTCATAAGGGTTTCTAGAGGCAGAACAAGGGGGAATGGTTTGAAGCTGAGGGAGAGCAGGGTCAGACTGGAGCGGAGGAAGAAGCTCTTCAGGATCAAGGGGATGAGACTCTTAAGTAGGTTGCCCAGGGAGGCCCTGGCTGCTTTCTCTGTGGGGGTGTTCAAGGCCAGGTTGGATGATGCCTTGAGCAGCTGAGCCTAGTTGAGAGGTGTCCCTGGGCACGGTTGGAAGGTTGGAGTTGATCTCTGAGGTGCCTTCCAACCTAAGCCATTCAGTGGTTCTATGCAATTAATTTCCAGATTCCCTTTGCTAAAGGGATTGCAGGAGAAGAGATGAATTGGTTTGGGTCTTTTTTTGTGCTCGTTTTCTGGAAGAGCATGATTTGATGAACTGAAATGCAGGTAACCTGACCCCAGCTGAAAGGAAAATAGGGGGCAGTGATAATTAACAGGCTGTTAGTTAGATGTGTGTGTAATGTGCTTGAACGCTTAATGGTAACAGCATACAATATAACACAAGGGTGACAATGATCGTAAAGGTCTATTTTCATCCAAAATGATTCTATGAGAAGGGCCACGAGGATGAGCAGAGGGCTGGAGCACCTCTGCTATGAGGAGAGACTGAGGGAGTTGGGGCTCTTCAGTCTGAATAGGAGAAGGCTCCGAGGTGACCTTATTGTGGCCTTTCAGTATCTTAAGGGGGCCTGCAAGAAAGATGAGGAGGGACTTTTTAGGCTGCCAGGTAGTGATAGGACTGGGGGGAATGGAACAAAACTTGAAATGGGTAGATTCAGACTGGATATTAGGAAGAAGTTCTTCCCCATGAAGGTGGTGAAACCCTGGAAGGGGTTGCCCAGGGAGGTGGTGGAAGCTTCATCCTTGGAAGTGTTTTAGGCCAGGCTGCATGAGGCTCTAGACAGCCTGTGAGGTGTCCCTGCCCATGGCAGGGGGGTTGGAACTAGATGATCCTTGTGGTCCCTTCCATCCCTGACTGATTCTATGAAAAGGGCAGATCAGCAGGACCTCAATTGTGTGAGGCTCCTGAGCAAATGGGAGCAAGCTGGAGCAGGTGGACCATGGGGTCGTTGCTGGCTGGAGAAGTGCTTTGGCTCTGGAAGAGGTCAGGGCACACCTTGGTGCCTTCTGTGGTGCAATGGCAAAGCAAAGGAGATGACCTCGGGAGAGCAGTGAGCTGTCCCACATCAGTGTGTCCCATCAGGTGTTGCAGGAAACAAGCCTGCCAGGCGAAGGTCTGATGGTGGGGCTGGGCAAACACCTTCCACTGAGGACTTTAAAGTGCAAACCGTTTAGCTTATCTGGAGGATTGACAAGTGACTTGATTAGGGCCTGTAATATCTTTGTGGGAAACAGGCTGGTTACTAACGGACCTTTTACTGCCTCGGAGAAAATGGCTGAGGCTTTTTATGTCCTTATGGCCAGGGCAGATAAAATCCACTTAGAACCAAGACCCGTGTTTTGTAAAGGTGATAACTCCTGAAGCAGCCTGCTGAGGGAAGGGAAGGGAAGGGAAGGGAAGGGAAGGGAAGGGAAGGGAAGGNAGGGAAGGGAAGGGAAGGGAAGGGAAGGGAAGGGAAGGGAAGGGAAGGGAAGGGAAGGGAAGGGAAGGGAAGGGAAAGGGGGTGGCTTTTCACACCCTGCAGACCACAGAAGTCCTCATGGGAGGTGTACCTGAACAGGCATGGGGCACCAGGCTACACCTGAGTCAGGGGGGCTGTGTTAGCCCAGGTGATTGAGTTTCTTCTGGCTTTAAACTGTCTGAAGCCAGGTTGGATGGGGCCTTGATTCTGTTTGAGAGCTGTCCTTGCCTGTGGCAGGAAGAGACCTGAGGCTGGAAGAGACCTTAGAGACAATCTAATCCATCCTCCCTGCCACAGGCAGGGTCTCTAAGGTCTCTTCCAGCCTAAGCAGTTCTATGATTCTATAAAAACATTGGTTTCAAGATACTGAAGGAAATTTTGTCTCTGGTTCAAGTGGCATCAAATCTTTGAAAAGAAAAGATGGATGGGGAGGTTTGGAGGTAGCTGAGCTAGGAGGGGTTGGAGTTGCCCATCCTGAAGCTGGAGGACCCTTTGTGATGGACGAGGGTGGTGCCATCATCCTAGACCTGGGGCTGTCTTAGCGATCCCAGGAGAGCCTCCTGCTTGAGAGGATTTGTTTCTGTGCTAAGTCATCTGTGGTTGAAAAACAGATCCATTGTGAGTCGATGGAAAATAGATTATGCAAAATTGAATAAACATCATCTCTTGGCCCTGCTACAAATGAGCCTGCACTGCTCTGCCAAAGCTGCTGCCAGAGGGGACAAGGCGAGGCATGCCTGCTGGGAGGGTGCGAGGGTCCTGTTTGCTCAGCCTTTATCAGGTGTGGTCAGGGGCTGCCAAACCTGATGGACACTTTTGTGATTGGAAAAAGGTCTGTGGGAAAGGCGAGGTTTTGAGCAGCCCCCGTGGCACACCCCCTGTGCCGCTGCGGCACCTGGCTGTGGAAACCTGGCCTTATATGGGGCCTTGAGCGAAAGGAGCCAGGAGCCGTGCCAGGACGCGAGCGATAGCATCTTAAAAGAGGAACACTCCCCCTTCAGGCCTCGGGAGGATGGAGATGGGCTTCTCTGCCCTCCCTTTGCCTGGCAGTTTCTTAACTCGGTACCTTATAAAGTTTGGTGTGGCCCTGAGCAGCACACGGTGAGGGATGCTCGGCACCAGGGTGCTGGGGAGCTGTTTGGAGCAGCCGTCTGTAGGCTGCCACCGTTGGTGGCTGCGTCTCCTGATGCCACGGCATGGAGCACGTCCTTAAAGAGCAACACAGTGTGGCTTTGTTCCCACTCTGCCTAGCAGCTGAAGGGCTGCAGCAGGCAGAGCAGAATGAGGTCTTTTCCAACCTGGTTGATTCTGTAGTTCTATAGGTGCTTCGCACAGTGGGTCCCACTGCTTTATCAGGCTGTCAGAGGAAACTGGGATGTGTGGGCCCTACATGTCCAGGGAGGTGTACTGCAGCTCCTCCCGGGGCTTTGTTGTCTGCAGCGACAGCCTGTTCAGCTGCATGCAACCCCAAGGCATCCTGGAGCTGCCCATTAGCATAACTACAGGAGTGGAGTGATTTTAATTGCCCGATGCCACAACTGTTTGGGATAACCAGCAGTGGTGGCACTGGTCACGCTCCTGCAGGCTTCTTTTGACTCCTGTCTTCCACTGGGAGGCTCCTGGCAGAGCTACACTTGCATCTTTCATCAGATGGGGTGAGCTGCAATTTCCTTCTTTTCCACCCTGATAAACCCACATCCGCCCCAGCAGCGTTTGGCCCTGAAATGCCACTGCTTACGTTGCCCCTGCCAGCAAACAGGCTGGTTCCTGTCACTGCCCACTGTGCTACCGTGTGCCATCATCCCCTGCACTCAACACCATCCCTTACTGGCCCCTCCACCTCTGGGCTAGCTATGGCTTATTGCAGCAGCCACGTTTGAAGATGTAGCCTCCAAAGCCAAGGCAGGCAGCACAGAGGGGCAGAGCTTCTCTGCACCATTAGTCTGCTCTGATGAGACCTTAGCTGGAGTGCTGCGTCCAGCTCTGAAGCCTTCAATGCCAGAAGGACATGGACCTGCTGAGTGGGTCCAGAAGAGGGCCATGAAAATGACTGGGGGGCTGGAGCACATCTGCTATGAGGGCAGGCTGAGGGAGCTGGAGATATTCAGCCTAGAGAAGAAGAGGCTCTGGGGAGACCAAATAGTGACCTTCCAGTACCTGAACAGGGTATAAGAAGGCTGCAGAGGGACTGTTTGCAAAGGTCTGAAGTGACAGGAGGAGGGCAATGGCTTCAGACTAGAGAAGAGCAGATTTAGATTGGCTGTTAGGAACAAGTTCTGCACCATGAGGGTGCTGGAACAGGTTGTTCAGAGAGCTGGTTGAGGCCCCATCCCTGGAGATAGTCAAGATGAGGCTGGACAGGGTTCTGGGCAACCTGATCTAGTGGAGGATGTCCCTGTTGAGTGCCAGGGGAGTTGGATTGGATGACCTTTGGGTGTCCTTTCCAACCCAGACCGTTCTGTGATTCCACTATGTGTGTGCTGCTGACAGGACATCACCTACATGATGTCTGTCCTTTAGGAGGAGCACCAAGGAATACTCTGCATTGCAAGCTGGCTGGCCATGATAAGCAGAATGTCTTTGGTGGAAAAAACACATTGCTGGGGTGGAAAAGAATAGTAACATTGGACCCATACATACAGAAGACTTAAGAGAAATAGGAGGCCACATTTCAGGGCAAAAGCTTGCTATCAACTCACCCGTGCTTCAAAACATGGTCTAATGGCTTCAAACTAGAACACAGGAGGCTCCACTTTGACCAAGGGAACACTTCTTTACAGTGAGGGTGATGGAGCAGTGGAACGGGCTGCCCAGAGACATTGCGGAGTCTCCTTCCCTGGATGTGTTCCTGTGTGACCTGTTCTAGGTGATCCTGCTTTGTCCAGGGGGTTGGACTCTAGAGGTCTGACCCCTAACATCCTGTGATTTTATGTTGGGAAGTTGAGTGATGGTTGGACTCGATGATCGTCGGATCTTTTCCAACCTGGCAATCCTGTGATGAGTTAAAGGCTTTCCACAGTGCTTCTTGCAAGTTTAAATGGGATGCTGCCAAGACAAAACAGTTCTCAGTGCTGTTGCTAGCATCTGAGCTTATTAAACATGAATGTTGAAGCTGTGAGGAACCTGTCACCATTTCCTCTTTGCACTTCACTCTTGCAAAGGGAGAGGAGACAGCCTTGCTTCTTGAAGCTGGGCTGTTTAGTGGTTTGTAACCATTCTCCCATTCTGATTTTCCAGCACCAACTACATTTAGGTTTCCAGCACTGTGATGCTTAAAACTAAAGCACGCTGTTTTCCCTGCAACAGCACTGGGGTTTGTAACTTTTCTTTTTAAACAAATCTGGGATGGTTTTGGCACAGATGCCTTCCCCTTGCCAGCTTCCTTCTAAAACAAACCCCGAGACGGGAGCGTGCGTGTGCGCCTGCAAGAGTCACTGCAAAAGCATCTGCTAACGGTGGGGCTTTGCTTCTTGTCCTGCTGCTGCCTTATGTGCCTTGAGCCTGTCCTCTCCACACCCTCAGAGGGGGTTGATTAGGAGGGCAGAAAGGGAAACGTGGTGAATTTTAAGGGATGTGAGTCTGGGTTCACCCAGCAAGGCTCCGGATTGCTATAGGCAGAGCAGTGCCCATGCGGTGTTCAGCAGTGGCCTTGTGCCTCTCACACAGCTACTTTCCAGTCTGCTCTAGGGAAGCCACTGCCCCAGGGAACAGGCACTGGGGGTGAGGGGAAAGAGGGTCCACATTTTCTCTGCCTTCCTCTCTGCCTCGCCAGGGAGCACCGAGGCTCTGGCTGAGCTCTGGCTGAGCCCGGCAAAGGCAAGGCCCTGCCTTTGTCTTTACCTCGGCGTGGGCAACGCAAGGCGGGTGTGAAGGGGAGGCGAGGGCTCAGCTGGCATCCTCACACCCTGCCATGCCGGTTTTTCTCCTCCACCTCTTGTTCTCTCTCAGTGGGCCGTGATGGGGAACAGACTTCAGGGCTGGGCAGAGCCAGACGGTGCTCAAGAAAGAGGGGGTTTGGGTTCTGCTTCTTTGCAGGGGGCATGTGGACATGGGCAGACTGTTCCTGGCACTGCTGTGGCTCTGAGGGCGGTGGGGTGACTGTTGGCTGTGCTGCGGCGTTGGTCACGATACAGATCTTGCTCTAACCTCTGCAAACTGGCATGTAGTTGGGGCACAATGGTCATGCCAGGGCTGGATGTCCCCATGCCCACAGAGGAGGAAGTGGGAGGCAGAGAGATTTTTGCCCTGATAGAGCTCATTCTGGACACAAGGCACAGCAATTGATGCGGCACAGAGCTTTGAATGTCAAACCCTGACAAGGCATTGAGACCCTCCTTGCCTCTCTCCCACATTAATGATCCTGCCTTATCCCTGCTGATGAATACATCCTATTCTCCCACACCCTGGTTTTCCCCTCCAGGAGGATTCATCTGAACACTGGGTGCTCTGGCCCTTCTTGGCTTAAATTGGGGCAAATCCTGTTGGTTTCTTTGAGGGTGATGCATGAGAAATAGGTCATGAGAGTTGGGTCACGTCTGGTGGGCAAGGCCTTGTCACGCGGTAGAGACAGAATCATGGGTTTGGGCTGCAAGAGGGAGACACTGACCTCTTGCTGGGGGTAAAGCCACTGCCATGGCTTTGGGCTGCAAGAGGGAGACACTGACCTCTTGCTGGGGGTAAAGCCACTGCCACGGGTTTGGGCTGCAAGAGGGAGACACTGACCTCTTGCTGGGGGTAAAGCCACTGCCATGGCTTTGGGCTGCAAGAACAGCCCAGATTGTACCTTGCCAGAGGCAGGCTTGGGTGTCCGGTGTGCGGGCACGCAGGCATTGACCACCTGTGTTTTCCTGCCCTCCCACAGTGACATCTCCATGCAAGATCCTCAAGTGCAACTCTGAGTTCTGGGCGGCCACGTCGGGCTCGCACCACCTGGGCACGGAGGAGGCGCCCGAGTTCTGCACGGCGCTGCGCGCCTACGCGCACTGCACCCGCCGCACCGCCCGCACCTGCAGGGGCGACCTGGCCTACCACTCCGCCGTGCATGGCATAGAGGATCTGATGGTGCAGCACAACTGCTCCAAGGATGGCCCCACGTCCCAGCCCCGACTCCGGACGCTGCCCCCCGGTGACAGCCAGGAGCGCTCCGACAGCCCCGAGATCTGCCACTACGAGAAGAGCTTTCACAAGCACTCGGCCGCCCCCAACTACACCCACTGCGGGCTCTTCGGGGACCCACACCTCAGGACTTTCACAGACACTTTCCAGACTTGCAAGGTGCAAGGGGCTTGGCCTCTCATAGACAATAACTACCTGAATGTCCAGGTCACCAACACGCCGGTGCTGCCTGGCTCCACGGCCACCGCTACCAGCAAGGTGAGCCCTTGGCGTGGCCCTGCGAGCAGAGGTGGGCAAGGGCAGAGGTGCTTCTGAAGGGCTGCTCTTTTCTGCCATCTCTCTCCTCCACACTGTGCACTTCTCCTTGGGTGGTAGCTCCTGTGAACTGGAGCATTTGGCCTCGAAAATCAGATGCCCATCCTTCCTTTGTCCCCAGCTTCATTTAAATGGCCTGGGGGTTCTTACTGAGCACATCCAGCCCCAGCGTGGTTATTAGCAGGCTGAGCTCAGAGGGACATAGAATCACAGAATGGTTTAGGTTGGAAGGAACCTCAAAGCTCATCCAGTTCCAACCCCCTGCCATAGGCAGGGACACCTCCCACTAGAACGGGTCACTCAGTGTCTGATCCAGCCTGGCCTTGAACACCTCCCTGGGCAACCTGTGCCAGAGTCTCGCCACCCTCACTGCAAAGAACCCTTTCCTAACATCTAGATTGAACCTCTCCTCTGCCAGTTCAAACCCATTACCCCAGGTCCTGTCATTACAAGACCTTGTCAATAGTCCCTCCCCAGCCTTCCTGTAGCCCCCTTCAGATACTGGAAAGCCACTATAAGGTCTCCTGGGAGCCTTCTCTTCTCCAGGCTGCAGAGCCCCAACTCTTGTAGCAATGTAGCATGATGTAGCACATTGTGGCTAAAGTGGGAGACTGTAAATTAAGAGGGCTCCTACCGGGGAGACTCCAGGTTGCTGTGAACAGCCAGACCAGGAGTGATACCATCTGGGGGATACTCAGAGTCCAAGCAAATCCAGGACTGCCCTCCATAGAGGCACCCAGCTTGCAGGGAAAAGCCTGGGGGGAGCTGAGCTCCTCACGTTGCCTTCCCCTTTGCCCAGGCCTGTAATTGTCTCTGTGGTTTGCAGCCAACTCAAGGCACTTTGTGGGGCACAGTCTGTTCTGGAGGTGCTTTGTCAGCCTAAATAAACATCCTGAAGGTACAAGGCAAACGCTGAGAAAACCCCAGTGAAAATAAGCTGCTGTGGTACAGCAGGACTTGTGCGATGCAGCCTCAGCTTCAGGAGGGACCTGCAGCTGCTCGACTGTTAGGATGCTTCTCGGTGCATGAGCTCCGAAGCTAACAAGGCATTTTTTGTGCCAAAACACGGAGGCTCAGCAGGAGGCAGCCTCTTGCTTTTGGAAGGTGTCCTGCCACACTGTGTCGGGGAGTTCTGCTTCTCCCTGCCCGTGCAGAGAGAAGAGAAGCAGATGTAGGACAGGGACTGCTTTCAGCCCTGGATGTGAGCTTTGCAGGGAAGCCTGGCTTGAGGAGAGTGGTACTTAAGGACCCCAGAGACCTGCAGCTCCTGGGCTGGATCCCAGGATCACTATCTTAATTGAGCCTTTTCACCCCTTATCTGCCTCACAGGCTTGTGGTGAGGAAGGATTAGTCATGAGATCCGCAGCATGAGCTGTGGGAAGCATTACTGGGTCACTGCTGGAAGACCACGTGCTGCTGGAAGGGGTGGGAGCCTCCCCGTGTGTGAGGCTCTGTGGTTTTGCATTGTGTTCTACCCTTCTTCCTCCAGCCAGACGCAGGGCTGGACCCAGAGGAGGTTGCAGGAGGTCCAGCCTGAAACCAGGGCAAGTGAGTGAGGAAGGGGTAGCAGGGCTGACACAGGACTGGGAACATCTGGGCACCTAGTGGAGGAGTGGATGGGAGAGTGGGACATGGCCAGGGCTCTGGACAGCTCTGGGCTCCTCTCTAGCACCCCTGGAAGCTGCGGTGCTGGGACCCAGCATCGTACTCAGCCCAGTCCTCGGAGAGCCTCATTTTTTTCCCGCCCCACTTCAGGCATATCTGTGCTGTAGCCGCTGGAACCATCTTTCCTCCTGCCCTGCCCCACTGTGACCAGGTATCAGTGTGCCCCTTTGTGGGGCCACACGGCAGGAAGTCCCACTTACCGCTTTCCTCTCTTGGAAGGAGGTGCAGGAGGAAGAACAGGTCTGCAGGAGGTGAAAGAGGAAGCACAGCTTGCATGGGAAGAAGTGCAAGTTGCTCTTCCTTCCATGCAAACTCCACTTACCATTCTTCTCATCAAGCATTCCTCCCAAAGCCAGGTCTGCAAGGGAAGAGCTGGTGCTCTGAGGTCCTTCCTGCAGCAAGAGACCTATGTTTGAGCCCAGCCAAGGGTGCAGAGCTGTGCTGGTCCCAGTCCATACCCACATCACCACTAGAAGGGCCTGCCTACTCCACCGTGGGGCACATGTGTGTGGCTGTGTGCCTGAGAGGGAGAACAACGTGTTCTGGGGCCAGAGGAGAAGGCTGTTGATCAGTGAGTGTCCAGGGACAGGAAGAGGTCCAGTATGTAAATGCTATGGCAGCCAGAGGAGCTCCATCTAAGAGAGGCAAGGCTCATCCCCCTCTGCAGTCTGCCAGGCCCTGGAGGCAAGACAGTGCTGCATGTGTGGGCATGCCACCGCGGGGCTGTGAGTGAGGATGCTCCACCCAGCTCCAGCCACAAAGGAGCTCCTGTCTTGGGCCTCGAGATAACAGCATGGATCCAGGTGGTCCCTTCAGTCACAGACTCACAGAGACATCCAGGTTAGAAAAGCCCCTCAGGATCACCAAGTCCAACCTAGAACCCTACTCTACAAGAGTCACCTTAAACCATAGCCCTAAGCACCACATCCAGAGCCTCTGGGTCCAGCCTCTGGGGTTTATCTCTAGGTGGTCCCATCAGTCCAGCCTCTGGGTCTTGCCGCTTGGTGGTGCCTTTAGTCCAGCCTCTAGGCCTTGGCTCCATCCCTGTCCTGAATCAAGATGGCCATTTCTGGGTGCTGCAAAGTTAGGGGAACTTGTTAGGATGAAGCACCTGGCCACGATCTTCAGGCTGTGCTCCCAGCCCTGCTGAGCAGACACCTCCTCAGCCTCCCATGGCGGTCGCATGCTGTAAGGTGGTCGTTGCTCACTGTAACCCTGTTTCTTTCTTTCCCCCAAAGCTCACCATCATCTTCAAGAGCTTCCAGGAGTGTGTGGACCAGAAAGTGTACCAGGCGGAGATGGACGAGCTCCCTGCCGCCTTCGCCGACGGCTCCAAGAACGGTGGGGACAAGCACGGAGCCAACAGCCTGAAGATCACTGAGAAGGTGTCAGGGCAGCACATCGAGATCCAGGCCAAGTATATCGGCACCACCATCGTGGTGAGGCAGGTGGGCAGGTACCTGACCTTCGCCGTGCGCATGCCGGAGGAGGTGGTGAACGCGGTGGAGGACCGGGACAGTCAGGGCCTCTACCTGTGCCTCCGCGGCTGTCCGCTCAACCAGCAGATTGACTTCCAGACCATCCGCTCGGCTCAGGCCACGGAGGGTCGCGCTCGCAGGAAGGGGCCCAGCCTGCCGGCCCCTCCCGAGGCCTTCACCTACGAAACGGCCACGGCCAAGTGCAAGGAAAAGCTGCCCGTGGAGGACCTCTACTTCCAGTCCTGCGTCTTTGACCTCCTCACCACGGGGGATGTCAACTTCATGCTGGCTGCTTACTATGCCTTTGAGGATGTGAAGATGCTTCACTCCAACAAGGACAAGCTGCACCTCTATGAAAGGACACGGGACCTGGCCCCGGGCAACACGGCTCCCTCGGGGACCTCCGCTGCCCTCTGGGTGCTACTGCTGTGCTTGTGTCAGTGTTGGTTGTGCTTGTTGTAGAGGTTTGCTCCTCCACACCATGGAAAGGTGAGCAGGAGGGAAGCAGGGATGAGATGACGGTGCAGGACAGCCAGAGGCTGGATATCAGAGCTGCGTGGGTTGCCCTCAGACCTCAGCTCCTCCGTCTGGCACCAGGGCCTCCACCTTCCCAGCTGGTGGACGGGAAGAATGTGCTGCCTGTGAGACCGGTCAGGAGATTTTGCTTGGACCTTCTCAGCTCCTCCTCTCTCAGTAGTGTGGGTGCTGAGCAGCTCCCACCTCATTGCAGTGCTCCCCCAGGTGCCAGAAATGCAGATGGCCACTGTGACATTGGCGTGCATGAACGTGGCTTTGTCGCAGGAGAGCAGAGCCCGTGAGGAGGACACCGAGCAGTGAGCCAGGGCCAGGCCTGGCCAGCACAGCAGGGCTGGGTTCCTGCTTGCCAGGGCCGTGCTCGGCCCATGGCCTACTTGTTGCAGAAGGTGATGCCAGGGGCTGGAACGGTGGGGAATGGCCCCATGCTTGCCTGGCCAGCAGTGCCAGTGGTGTGTGGAAGGAGGACGTGTTCCTCAAGCCTCAGCTCGCGTTTGCTGGAGTGAAAAGGGCATCTCCTGTTGTAGCCAGTTCGTTCAGCTGGGTCGCTCAGAGGTTTTGTTCCTGGCTCCCTTATCTCTGCCTGGGCCCACTGAGGACTCTTGATGGCAACAGGAAACCTGGCCAGTATTCAAGTGGTTTCTGCGACTCCTGCCCAGTGCTGGATGAGTCCCTTGCACCGTTTGCCCTCCAGTCCCCTCAGACTGGGAGTAGGGAGGCTGCTCAGTGGGAGAGCCAAGCTGCTGCTGGCTCCAGCTCTGCACCCTCTGGCCTGCCTGTGGCTCAGCCAGGCCCCGGGATGGAGCAGGAGCGGCGCACTCTGTTTGTTTGCTGCTAGGCCTCTGCTCCGCTCCTCATCCTGTGAGGCTGTGACTTGCAACCCCATTGCACCTTAAGACCTGCTGGGCTTGAATCAGAAATGGGGCAATGTTAGGAATCCAGCCAGGAGACAGGATGCAGCAGAGGACCCCCCCCCGGCTGCCTCCGAATGTCTGTTCCCTGCCTCGAAACCGTTGCTAATCATCTTCACTGCGTAGTGCTGCCCATCTCCTCTCCATCTTCCTCTGTGGGTCACCTCATCGCTGGCTGAACAAACAGCAAGACCACCCTTGGTCTGGATCTTGGAGACCTCCTGATGAATTTCCCCTCCTCTCCTCAGGGGGAACTTCCCAGAAACGAGCCTCAAAACACATCACTCTCGGGGCCTTCTCCTCTCGAGGTCTGAGGGCGCGATGAGGCAAACTAGCAGCAAAAAGGGTGGGAACAGGCTACATTTGGCAGTCTGAACTGGTGCCACGAGGCAGTCTGGTGTAAATACTCAAAGTGACTTACTTCATTGTGTCCTAACAGCTCTAGAGCTCCATTTGTAAAGCAGCAGAGAAATGCAAACTTGTGTCCTTGGATGTAATTTATATTGTCTCTTTAATATATAGAGCCCTGGCATTGATCTCGTGTGACTGTACAGATGAAGAGATGTAATTGGTTTTTAAATGTTTAAGGAAAGAAAAGAAACAAAACAGATGTGTTTACTACTTTGCTCCTTGCTTTGTTTGCTGGTGCCCCAGGTGTTCTGTTTAGGGAGATTTGGAAGTCACAGGATGGACAAGAGTTTGGAGGCACTGAGAAGAGCAACCACTGGACCGTGGCACAGGACAGTCTAGTCTCCCAATGCACTAATTGCTCAGCCGAGCTGGTTTGGGCTTTTTGTTCAAGAAAGAGCCAAGTCTTCTCTTTCCCATGAAACTCAAAATTGCAGGTTTTGAAAGCCAAAATTTGTCACCTTGGTTTCTTGCTGTGTTAACCCATACGTGACAGTAGCTGAGAGATTTGTCCCTGTGAAGACAGGGTGCTTGCAACAGGACAGAGGGATGGGGTTAAGACTAGAGAAGGGGAGGTTTAGACTAGATAGAAGGAAGAGATTTCTCACAGAGTGGTTAGACATCAGCACAGGCTATGTGGAGAGGTATTGGATGCTCCATCCTGGTTCAGATGGAGCTCTGAACAACCTACTCCAGTTGAAGATGTCCCTGCCTAGTGCAGGCGGTTGGACCGGGTGACCTTTAAAAGTCCCTCCCAACCTGAAGCATTCAAAGCTAGATTGTGCCAATCTACTTCCCCCAGGACTCTCCCTCCTGTAAAGCAATCGTCCTGCGTGCAGCACAGTGCTGCTGGGGGTGATGTGCAGCCAAGGAGAGTCTCTCTGACCATGGTGTGGTTCAGTGCCACTGTCCAGTGGTGGCCAGCTGCCATCCAGGGGCTGGGGCATCCCTTTTTTGTTTAAGCAGCAAACAGTCAAGCACTTTATTTTGGTTATGTTTGACCCAGTTCTGGTTTAAAGGTGAAGTGTGGCCAAGACAGACTCGATACTTGGAAACAAACAAATACATAGGCAAAAAGGGGGGAGGGAGGGTGAGGAGAAGGCCTCCCCCCACCTCCTCCCTGCGTTGAGACCCACAGGAGTGTCACCACCTGTATATACTGTAAATTATTTATTGAAACACAAGTAAAGTTTGAGGGTTTTTGACAAAGAATGAGTGGGCCTTGTTTTGTTCTCTGTGTGCTGAGTGCTGCCCTGCAGGGTGCCAGCACTGCCCTGTTCCTGCAGCTCTCTTCCGACCTGCGACCCTTTGATTTCTGCCTTAAACTCTCCTGAGACCTTTACTCTGGAGTTTTATTTCTCCACAGCCAGATGAGAAGAACAACAAACGGTGTGAGGGGGGAGGAATAGAGGTAATCAGTTACTGGAAGGGTGCAGCAATGGGGGCCAAGCCTGTACCATCACCTTTGCCCTGCTCTCCCCAGCAGCTGGGATCTGCACCCTCAAAATTTCCCCTGTCAATTGCCCCCTCTTGTCTTGGGCACTGCTCTCGGTCCAGGCTGGGCCTGTTATGCCCTCTAAAGAGGGAAACCAAAGCTGGCAATGTTAGTGTTCACTTTGCTCTTCTGAAAGGCTGAAGGACTCCTCCTTAACCCTAGCAGCTGGGGCCGGGAAGGTGCTGAGGCCGAGTGGGACACAGGCACCAAGTGCAAACAGACATTGTTTGGCAAAGCCATGTGAAAAGAGCCAGCACCAGAGCTTTGAGAGCCAGCCTGCACCTCTCTTGGAGCCCTGAAGTACCAGCAGCTTTCAGAAAGCCAAAGCTACCTCTGCCACTGCCTGCACCAGCTCCCAGGAGCTCAGCTTTAGAGCAGTCTGCAAGGTCATAAAATCCACCCAGAGTGCAGGGAGCCAGAGGTGTGCCCTGCTTGCTGCCCTGCCAGGGGGTCACCAGTGAGCTGCTCACCAGCCCTGGGCAGCCAGCAAGCGGCAAGAGCACACTTGGAGCTGGTGAGACCAAGTGCTGGTGTAAGGGGATAGTGACCCCTTACTGGCCAGGCTGTCCCCTCCTTGTTGATCTGTGACACTTCAGCTTCCCCAGGAGGTGAGCGAGAAAGGCACAGGCCATGAAGGGACACTATAGCATCTCTGACAGATTCAAACCGCTCCAGCTCAATAGGTCCATGGGTGATGTGGGTGCAGGCCCAGCCTCTGTGGCAGTCCCTGAGGGCACCAAGGTCCAGGTCCATCTTTCTGAAGCACATCATCCCGTGATGGGGAGCTGCTCCAGTGCCACAGACCGATGTCTTGGGTACAGTTTCAAGCCCCATTTTTGTCTGCCTTTGCCTATGCATTGGTCTCGGTCCAGAGCTTTGGGCTCCTCAGAACTTAGCATGCAGCCACTCTGGAGTCCGGGTGGCCACCCAGCTGCTCTTCACACCCTGCTGTCTGGGAATAACCCAGCTGCAGAACATCGCTCCCCAGAAAATGGGGGTTTGCTGGGACCCGGCTGCCCTCTAGAGGGTCCAACAGCTCTGGCACGGCGCACATGAGCAAAGGGAACAACCTCTCAGCCTGCCCCCATCGCCGGCTGGGGTGAGGCAGGGCTGAAGGTCCTGCTCCCTGCACATGCCCCACAGCTTTGCCAGCCACCCTGGGCAACGAGTCCCCTCACTGAGATAAGGCAGTGGCCACAGCTCAAACCTGTTCATTGTGGACACAGCCCAACCTGGCCCCCAGTCCTTGCCAGCACCCTGGGCTAGAGTGCTGCAGGGGCCATGTCCTTCTGCAGAGGCACTGCTGTGGGACTCACTGGGCCTGTGGAGATGTGGGAGGTTGATTCACACCAAGGGGACATTTCCCCATCAGCTTTGTCTCTTCTGCCAGGCACCCAGGGACAGAACAAGAGGACACAGCCTCAAGCTGTGCTAAGGCAGGCTCAGGGTGGATGCTAGAAGTTCTTCGAGGAAAGAGTGACTGGCATTGGAATGGGCTGCCTGGGGAGGTGGTGGAGTCCCCATCTCTGGAGGTGTTTCAGAGGAGGCTGCATGAGGCACTGAGTGCCATGGGTTAGTTAATTAGGAAGGTTGGGTGACAGGTTGGACTCCATGATCTTAGAGGTCTTTTCCAACCTGGGTAATTCTGTGCTTCGATTGAGGCCCCAGGGTTTAACTGCTTGCAGCATGGTGCTGTTGGCAGGGGGATGTGGGATCAGCTCTGCCAGGGAGCAGATACCAGTGTCCCCCAATGTCCATATCCTTACCAGCCTCATTGCTGCAGCTTCTTGGGCCTCTGCTTGTCCAGCTTTCCTGCAGGCACCCCTAGGTAAGAGAAGGCAGCAGTGCTGAGTTGAAAGGATCACAGAATCACCCAACTTATCACCCAGCCCTGTCTAGTCAACCAGACCATGGCACTAAGTGCCCCAGACAGGCTTTTCTTCAACCCCCACTTCCAGGGACAGCAACTCCACCACCTCCCTGGGCAGCCCATTCCAATGCCAATCACTCTCTCTGCCAACAACTTTCTCCTAACATCCAGCCTAGACTTCCCCCTGCACAACTTGAGGCTGTGTCCCCTTGTCCTGTTGCTGATTGCCTGGGAGAAGAGCCCAACCCCAGCTGGCTACAGCCTCCCTTCAGGTAGTTGTAGACAGCAATGAGGTCTGCCCTGAGCCTCCTCTTCTGCAGGCTGCACACCCCCAGCTCCCTCAGCCTCTCCTCACAGGCCTTGTGTTCCACCTGTCCTGGGTGGATTCAGCTCCCCATGCTCTGGGCAGGGACACCCAGAGCAGCTCCCACAGTGCCAGTGGCTCCCTCCAGCTGAGGCCCCTCTCCCTGCCCCAGCCCTGCTGCTGGCAGCTGCTCACTCTTCCCATTAGCAAAGCCATTTCTTGGACACACTAACTCAGCTGGGAGCTTGCACTCTTGGCTGGAACTTGGCTCAGCAGCAGGGAGGCTGGGGAAGGGCTGGCCCCAGTGGCTCCAGGTGTGAACAGGCCTGTTCACAATGAGCTCTTGTGACATGGGAGAAATTACTCCAGCCCCTGCTCCTCTCCTACCCCATGGGCCTCAGTGGGAACGGATGGAAGGCAAAGACCAAAGCAGCCCACAAGATGCCATCACAGCCCAACCGGGCAGAGGCACATCCTGCCCAGAGGAGCTAGGGATGGGGTGGAGAACTCTGCTGTTGCAGCAGGAGCAGCATTGAGCCTAGAGAAAGGGGACTTCTCCCCAGAAGGGACAGAGAATAGATAAAGACATAAACTTTGGTGCTATGCCAACAAAATCCCGGTGGAAATGGGTGAGGAAATTCACAGCCTCTCCTGATTGGGTGGAAATTACCATCCAAAGAGGTTTCCAAGTCTCTACCCCCACATGGCTGTGGAACTATGTAAGGCAGCCAAGAACAAGCTAAATCCTGCAGGTTGAAAACACCCATCCTGGCGTGCCCGTGGCTGGCAGGAAAGGGACCTCTGAGCCCATGATAAAACCCAGGTGAGACCTCACCTGCAGTACTGCATCCAGCTCTCAAGCCTTCAGTATGGGAAGGAGATGGAGCTGATGGAGCAGGTCTAGAGAAGGGCCACAAAGATGATGAGGGAGCTGGAACACCTCTCTCCTATGAGGCTGAGGGAGCTGGAGTTGTTCTCCCTCGAGAAGGATCCAGAGAGACCTAAGAGCAGTCTTCCAGTACCCGAAGTGGGCTACAAGAAGGCTGCAGAGGGACTGTCTGCCAAGGCCTGCAAGGACAGGAAGGCCAATGGCTTCAGACTAGAAAAGAATAGATTTAGATTGGATGTTGCAAACAAGTTCTGCACCATAGGTGTGGCAGAACAGTGGAACAGGTTGCCCAGAGAGCTGGTTAAGGCCCCATTCCTGGAGACAGTCAAGGTGAGGCTCGATTGGGCTCTGAGCAACCTGATCTAGTGGAGGATGTCCCCGCTGACTGCAGAAGGGGTTGGACTGGATGACCTTCAGAGGTCCCTTCCAACCCAAACCGTTCTGTGATTGTTTTTCTGCACGCTGGCAACAGGGACATCATCTGCATGATTCTAACTCTATGCTTCCACCAGACCTGCTGCCATAGCAAGGGGGCTGCAGGAGGAAACACCCCCCACACACCCACACCCCTCAGACACACCACTCTGGCTCGGTTCTGAAAATCTCAGTAACACTTTTTAATATACAAGAATCAAAAGTACAGCAGTTTTACAAGGTAGGAAAATTTCATACATACTATATAAACAACATATTTACAGCAGAAATCACCAGGACAGTGGCTTGGGGTGGGGTTTGGGGTTGGGTTTGGGTTTTTTTTTGTTTGTTTTTTAAGGTGTTTCTCTTTTTCTTCACAAATATAAATTAATATTAATTACTGGGTCTTGTTTTTGTTTTGTTTAGTCAACAGGTTTAAAAGTCCATGGGTTTGTTTGTTTGTTTGTTTTTTTTACAGTAAGAGTCCTTCTCTCCCCACCAAGGGGAGGTGGAGGTCAGGAAGAAATGAGTGAAAAGTAGAGTAGGATTTTTGTGTGGATCACTGTTCCCAGAAGGCCTTCGGAGGAGCGCTGCTAAGTATCCGTTTCAGCTGGGCGCCACACGGCCTGTCCCTGCAGCAGGTTTTGGGCTGCAGGGCTCCCATCCTGTGAATTCACAACTTTCCACCATTTCCAAAAGCAGCCAGGCTGAAAAACTCTTTTGGCTTAGAAGTCAAACCCCAGCAAGTTGCTACTTTTTCATTGCGAAGAGTAGAAATTGGCAGAGAGCTAATCCCACAGCTGCTTCGGAAAGGAGAGCTGGACCAGATGTTGACACAAGCACTGCAGTGACCTTTGTGAGTGTGGACCTGTTCCCTCCAATCCCACCTGCACCCAAGTGACTGTGTCTGGTCACGGTCCCTGTGTTGTCTGTGTGCTCAGGGAGCATTCTCCCCTAAATGTAGTTCTCCAGCTCCATTAAAGCCAAAGCCGGTGAAGATCCACTCACCCACCATGAGCATGTGACTTCAGTGCCAGGCTAAAGTGACAGCAGGGACAGCTCTTTGGAGGACATGGGTAAAGCTTTTTTGCTGTTGCATAAGAAGGAAACCCCTAAGCAACCCCAACTGCTGGAGCCTGGGATGAGCAGAAACCCCCCACATTTGGCCACAGAAAATGCCTCTTGCTGAGGTGGGGTTCCAAGTTTTCCTGCACCAACCGTTAACACTGGTCTGGCCAGCACTGCCTTCTGCTACAAGAGTATGGCACAAACTTCCCATCCTGGTGAACAAAAAGAGCAATTCTTTATGCACTTGTGAGCTTTCTTCCATTTTCACATTAAAAGCTAATACCTCTGAAAAGAAAGGACCTCTTTGTTGAATACCACCACAGCAAGCGTGTCTGCAATCACAGCTTAGTGAGAAACACCTCCCATCACCTGGCAGCTCCATGGGGGCTGTGGAAGACTTCACCTCCTCCTGAGCAGGTAAACACTTTCTGGGGGCAGGGCAGTGCCCCTAAGGAACCAAAACTGTCCCCCCTTTGGGGAACAGCCTGCAAAATAAAAGCAAAAGGGGAGAAGGGGAGCAAACCACAGCCCGGGTGCCCCCTGACAGCAGCAGGCTCAGCAAGGAGTGAAGGCAGCAGGCTGCGAGGGATGCACTGCATGGAAAGGGGACAGGGGACATTAGTGTTTGCTTGCGTGCACCGTCCAAAGCGCTGGCTGCAGTCAGGAAGCCAGCCCTGAACAGCCAGCCCCCTTCAGTCTTCTGGGGAAAGGACATCACAGCTTATTAGGGTCAGATACTGGCAGCTTAAGAGGAGGCCCAGCTCCTGTCCCCAGCAAAAAGAAGAGCCTGGAACAGGCTGGTCTTAAATACTGAGCTCTGGGAGGCGACACATCCCCTGACATCACGCTCTGGGCAGCCCGGCTGTCAGCAGAGCTGTGTGGTCTCCAGGGATGTGACTCTACAGACAAAAACCTAGGACCTGAGGAACAATCACCCAAGCCACTTCTGGCCCTCTCACCACACCAACCTCTAGGCTGGACATTGTTCTGCATCACACACTGTGGCTCAGATACTTGGAGGAGTGTTTGCTCTCAGCTCCTCTCTGCTTACTCCTCTTCTCCCTCTGCCATGCTGGGCTCCTGAGACACTTGCTCCAAGGATTTTTAAGGACGCAGTCCTGAGTTCCTCATTCTCTCGCTGCTCACTCAGGTGTTAAATCCCCAGGCACATTTCCAGTTTAGGCAGACAGAAGGTCTTTCAGAGAAGGTACCTTCAGCAATTGAGAGCTACTTCTGACTGCTGGAATGGTGGCAGGAAGGATTCCTCTTTAACTCTTGCTCTACCATCCCTTATCCTTTGGGTTTCAGCAGAGGTTTGTGACCACTGTTTCATGAAGCACACAGAGAAATGACTTGCCTAAGGACTGGAGCACTTCAGTGGCAGAGAGATCAAGAACTGCAGGATCACCAGATGCCCAGAGCCATCTTTTGACCTTGCAGCTCCCAGCCAGCATCTGTTAGTTGCTGGACCATCCAAGGCACCCACGTCAGGAGGGAAGAAGAGTTCTGCTAAGAGAAATACTGTTCTCACCCCAGTTTCTTTCCTGTTGGTCAGAAGTGAACTAAGCCTTTGCTAAAGGAGTCTGTCTTTTTGGTTTTTTCCCTCCACATATCCCAAAGCCCCTCAGAGAGCCAAGATTTGCCAGTTCCAGACCTGGAGATGGAAGGAAGATCCACCACACCTCTTCTGTTGCAGGAGACACAACAGCAATCAAAGCAGAGCCAGTTTCTTGAAATGGATAAAGACACAGAAATGATAACATGGTTGGGAAAGCAATGGATTGTCACCAGCATGGCTCCAGCTCCTTTGGAGTCACTCTGCAGGGACAGCGAGTCCCTCTTCCAGCCAAGTTTGACTGCTAGGGGATTCTCCTCTCCCTCTTTCAGGCAAGCTTGACTGCTGAGGGACTCTCCTGTCCCTCCTTCAATCAATCTTGGCTGCTAGGGGACACTCATGGCCCTCCCCTTGAATATATCCTCTTGTTGCCCTATGCTGGTTACACACCAAGCCCAGGCCCAACCAGTTTATCCCCAATCCCAAAGCAGCATCTGTCAGGTAACATCAAGTCAGAGCAGGCACACAACCTTCTGCACCATCCTAAGCAGCATGGATCCACCTTTTTTGGTTTGGGGAAACACTGGTTGGGGAGAATTCCCTTGGGTCCATCAGACAAGGAACAACAAAACAAAGAATGAGGCAGCAAGGCTGTTTCCAACGTTCAGTTGTAGAAGAGGGGAAAGGAAATGGGAATCCAAACAAGAACCAAGAGTTAGGGAATATCTTCCTCCACCTACTCCCTCAACATCCTCCTTGACCCAGCAAGATGATAGCAGCATGTTCAGAGTTTCTGGTTGCTGGCCTGGAGAAACCAGCTGCTCTTGCGTCAGACCGGGCGGTTTGGGCTGTGCCCTCCCCATCACTCTATGCTTTCCGAATGTTCCAGTTATAGTCTGGGTTGTTTTTCTGTTCCAAGGACCTGTCCAGAGGTGACCTGTGATCGAGAGGTGACTTGGAGTCGTGGGGGGATTTCTGAGAGGGGGGAGAGCGAGGGTCCGACATGGCAGAGTGAGGCGGAGGGAGCGGCTGTTTGTAGTCTGCCGATTTGTCTGTGTGGAAGGACCGGTAGTGGTCCGAAGGTCCCTGGCCATGGTAGCCCATGGGTGGCCTGTGGTCAGACATCCGCCGGAAATCCTGCTGGTGGTAGTTCTGAGGCCTGAACTCGTCAGATCGTCGGCGCTTGGAATCGTGGTGGTGCCTGCAGAAGGAAAACGAGTAGGTGGAGGTGAGGCTCCCGGGAAAGCCTTGGGCACCCCTGCTGGCAGCACTGCTGGGCAAGCCTCCTGCGAGATCACGGCACCACAGGACGTTAGGGCCTGGAAAGGACCTCTGGAGGTCTTAGAGTCCAACGCCCCCTGCCAGAGCAGGACCACATAATCTATCTAGCACAGGTTGCTAGACAGATTATGTGGTCCTAACATATTCTAACACATCCAGACAGGGCTGGAAAGGCTCCAGAGAAGGAGACTCCACACACTCTATGGGGAGCTTGTTCCAGTGCTCTGGGAGGCTTACAGTAAAGAAGTTCTTTCTCATGTGGAGGTGGAACTTCCTGTGCTGTAACTTACATCCATTGCCCCTTGTCTTATCGCAGGGTGAAAGCAAGGGGAGGCTGTCCCTGTCCCTTCCTTCCTGACCCCAGCCCTCAGACATTTATAGACATTTATTAGATCTCCTCTCAGCCTTCTTTCCAGACTAACCAGCGCCAGGGCTCTCAGCCTCCCCTTGTCAGGGCAGTGCTCCAGTCCCTTCATCATCTTTGTAGCCCTCCCTTAAACTCTCTCCAGTAGATCTCTGTCCCTCTTGAGATGGGGAGCCCAGAACTGGATTCAATGTTCTAGGTGGGGCCTCACTAGGGCAGAGTAGAGGCCACACTCTTCTTAATCCCCCCAGAATCCCATTGGCCTTCTTGGCCACAGGGGCACATTGCTGTCCCACGGAGAGCTGTTGCCCACCAGGACTCCCAGGTCCTCCTGCAGGAGATGCAGGGCAGTTACCTGTCGTAGTAATCGCGGTGGCCCCTGTGGTCTCTGTCACTGTTGTACTGCTCGTAGGGCCTCTTGCGGGACAGGTTGTTTGGTCGGTAGTTGCCCGAGCTGCGGTGGGGCTCCCCACGAGACCGCCGGTCCCCGTAGTGGTGGTCCTTGTACCAGTGCTGCTCGTACTGGTGATGCCGTTCCCCGCCCCACATCTGGTTGCTGTTGCCACCGTAGTTGAACTTCCGATCCCTCTGCCATTCTCCTCGGTCTGCAGTGAGGAAAGCACCACCAGTGAGGGGCTTCCATACTTTGGTGTGACCGCACTGCTTGCTCAGCTCTCAGAGATATGGGAACTCTTCCTGTGCCACACTATCTCCTCTATGGCATTCTCTGTCACTCCCCTTCCAGCCTAAGCCATTCTATGGTCACTGATAGAATCATGGAATCGTTTAGGTTGGAAGGAACCTCAAAGATCATCCAGTTCCAACCCCTCGCCATAGGCAAGGACACCTCCCACTAGAACAGGTTGCTCAAGGTCTCATCCAACCTGGCCTTGAACACCTCCAGGGAGGTTGTGGATCACAAAATCACAGAATGTGATCTTTGATCACATTGTGATCACATTCTGTGCTTCTCTGCTCCACAACCTCCCTGGGCAATCTGTGCCAGTGTCTCACCATCCTCACTGCAAACAACTTCTTCCTAACATCCACTTTCAATCTCCCCTCTGCCACTTCAAACCCATTCCTCCTCCTCCTCCTGTCATTGCCAGACCTTGTCAATAGTCCCTCCCCAGCCCTCCTATAGTCCCCTTCAGATACTGGAAGGCCACTCCAAGATCTCCTGGAAGCCTTCTCTTCTCCAGGCTGCAGAGCCCCAACTCTCTCAGTCTGTCCTCAGAGCAGAGCTGCTGCAGCCCTCTGAGCATCTTGGTGACCTACTCTGGACTGGCTCAAACAGTTCCATGACCTCTTGTATTGGAGGCTCCAGAACTGTACTCAGTACTCCAGGTGGGGTGTCACTCTAGCAAACCTTGCTCTGTCCCCCTTTCCATCATTACTACATCAAGTTTTCTACTTCAGTAACAAGTCTCAACAGCAGCAATAGATGTCCCATTCCACCACCTTTAAACCTAACCTGCCACAAGCCCCAGAAGCTTTTGTGTCCAGCGGCAAACAGGCATTAGGTGAGAAGGTCGCTCCCGGGCTGCCAGTGCTCACCTGTGTTGCTGAAATGCCTCTTATTTGGATGGCCATAGTTGTCACGTGGGTGGCCATGCATGGGCTGCTGGGCATGGGAAGGGGGCAGGTGGATCTTCTGGGAATGAGGATTGTGAGGCACGTGAGACTGGGACATGACAGAGTCGCGGCTGGAGCCCGACGGCTCCGGGCGGAACGGCTTCTTCATGTTGGACATGTCCTCCTTCTTCTTTTGCTCCTGCAAGGTAGAAGAGAGGGTTGCAGCTCAAGTGCCTTGCCACCACAAGATTCATGCTACGTGAGCAGCACTCTCGGCTGTCTGGCTCTGCATTTTGCTGTGGACTCCCCACGCTGTGGGGACAACACACCTCTGAGGACGTGGTGAACGACCTGAGCCCAAGCTCAATAGCACAAATAGCAGAGGAACAAACTGCGGTGTGGAGGAGCTGCACAGGTTTGCCCCACGTGGCTGCTTTTACATCCTCCCTTTACAGGGCAGCACTCCCAGGCTTTTCACTCTAAAGGTCAACTCAACACAATGTGCCACACCGAGCAGTGCTTTTATGTTGGTCACAACAGCCAGGACAAAGTGGCCAGTGGTGCTAAGTGAAGGGAGAAATGCCAGATGAGAGAGGAGGCAAAGGCAACCAGACTGTCCAGGTGTGGAGGAAAATCACAGGGTGCCAGCAGCAACAAAGAGAGCCCATGGTAAAAGGCAGAAAGTTCTGACGCTTCTCAGAGAAAAGGCACTTCAGATCTCACCTCCTCTTCCTGTGATCTTTTCTTATGAGCCATCTTGTAGAGTTTGTGCAGTTTCCTGGCATCAAATTCTGTGAATTTGGACACAAATATCCATAGGTTCCTGGAAGGATGTGAACATTTTCTGTTAATTGCTGCATCAGCAGTTTGACTGGCGATCACTTTCACATCAGCACCACATCAGCTCTGCCCTCTCTGGAAAAAGAGTCTCGACCCAGCTCACAACAGGATGAGCAAGAGAGCTGGAACAAGTCGAGATCTTCAAAGTAAGATAAAGAAGTTTGCACTGATTTATCTAAATCAGCTCTGAAATCATTCTAAATGACAGCAGTGCAACCTGCAGGCAAAACCCTCACCTCAGACTGGTCATTGAGTGAGCTAACAAAGACAAGACTTCACAGGTTAAACAAGAGGCAACTTTCACACTCATCCACATCAAAGCCAGCAGCCTCTGACTACCATGTTAAATTTATCATAGAGCAACCACAATGATCCCTCACCTTCTCCACAGCTTGATATGATCCTGGTCATTGTAGGCTTTAAGGCACTCAGAGATGCGGTCTCCAATCTTTAGGAGGCAGTTGCGTGTGTGCTCCAGCTGCTCTTGAACTGTCAGTCCCTTATCAGGCTTGTCAAGCTGCTTCAGGGCTTTTTTGACTGGTCTCATCCTTTCCTTGCACTTGAAAAAGCAACAGAGAACAGAAAGGGATTGATTTGGCACAGGGCTCTCTGCTGCTCCCTTGGTAATCAGACAGAGCTGCATCAGCATGAGGTATGAGTTTTGTCTGCTCATTAGGCAAGGAGAAATCAGCTCTAAAACAGCAATACATTAGACATGCTGCAGCAGAGCACAGAATGGCTCAGGGTGGAGGGGACCTCGGAGATCATCTACTCCAGCCCCCCCACCATGGGCAGGGACACCTCTCAACTAGACTCAGCCTCATTCAGCCTGGCCTTGAACATCCCCAGGGAGTAGGCATCCACAACTTCCCTGGGTGGACTATTCCAGAGTCTCACCACCCTCCTACTGAAGAACTTCTCCCTAAGATCCAGTCTAACCCAGCTTCAAACCATTCCCCCTTGTCCTTTTGCTAGATACCCTTATGGAAAGTCCCTCTGCAGCCTTCCTGTAGGATCCCTTCAGATGTTGGAAGGCAGCTCTAAGGTCTACCTGGAGTCTTCTCCAGGCTGAACACCCCCAGCTCTCTCAGCCTGTCCTCCAGCCCTTGGATCATCTTTGTGGCCCTTCTCTGGGCTCACTCCAACAGCCCTGTGCCCTTCTTGGCCACCCACTTTTAGAAAGGGGTTATTTGCTTTGCAAACTGTAACCACGCAGAGTCTGCTATTGCAGAGACCCCACAGCAGGCCGGGAGGTGTAGCCAAGCACTGACACTGAACCAAGCACTCAACAGCCCCAGCTGCAGGAGTGCTCACTGGACATCCTCCCTGTCTATCCCCAGCTGTGGTTACTTCCAACTATTGCTTTTGCCAGAACTGGAAGAGGTGAGCTGAAAGCCCCACCTCTGTCAGCTGTGTGCACCAACACTGAGCACAGACAGTAAATCAGACAGGCTTCTACTGCCTAACTGCACCTTTCATGCACCACAGAGGGAACATTAAAGCAAAAAAAAGCAGACAAAGCTGGCAGAGGACATGCAGCAAATACACTGATTTGCATCTAGAGAACTGTTTTAAAGAGGGGTATTTATTTCAGCATTGCCCTGTGCAAGTCAGGCCAAGGAGACTCTGCCATGACAATTTGTACTCAAAGGCTATTTTTACAGCCAGCCTTGCAGGCACATTTGCTGCAAGAGCATTTACACAGCTAGGGAAGTGCTTACAGCTAAGACAACTCCAGACCTTCCACAGCTATACAAGGTCACTCTCAAAACTCCCCTGTACTTCCCTGCCTGGAAGAGCCCCGGTGACTCCTTGGCTATCACATAAGGCTGCAAGGCTTCTGCAACTTGTGGCTGTCAGAGAAGTGCTGGGAGTTTATCAGCTGAAGAAGAGAGCCCTTCTGCATGCTCTTTTGAGATGCTGCCCTCTTCTGCCCTGGCATCATTGGATAGCAGACAAGCAAACCCTGGCTCCCTTGCTGGGCTCCCTGGCAGCGCTGGAGGAAGATACTCACTATGCTGAATGTCTCCTGGTCCAGGTCATCATCCTCGTCCTCTCCAATGGGGATGGGTTCACTGCCTGCAGTAATGTGGACAGGACCTTGCGACCTCTTCCCTTTACTTCCAGATTTGGCTTCACTACCTTTAGGCTTTACAAGGAGAAATTACACACATCAGATGATGAGCCAGCTTGCAGGATCCCAAGTGATCCAACTAACAACGTCCACACTATTGTTACTGGCAGTTGTTAAAGCTGGGCACTGCTCCTACAACTTTTCTCCCAAGCTCTCAAACCGTGGAGCTGCAATGTCTCTATTTAGCCTTACGTCACCCCTGAGGGAGTAGAGAGAACCCAGAGCCAGCATTTTGGACATGATTATGGTTTTCATACTCATGGGGAGGAAACCAGCAATGAAGGCTTGGAAGACAGGTTAAGCTAAAAAGTATCTGCCTCTCACAAAGGACATGTCTCTGAGGATCTGCAACTTCATGTGATGCTTCCAGTCCTCAGACTCTCTGGAAAGCAACCTCACATTGTGGTCTCTTAGTGTAAACTCTGATTTCTGTGACCTATCTGCAGTCAAAGGCATAACAAAAATCACTGAAAAGCAAACTTCCCCCTACATATGTAACAAAACTTCTGGGTTTGCACGATGAGCTCAGTGCCAAAACACCCTAGGCATGAGGTACAGACCTGTTTCTTGGACAGGTACTTCAGGGCATTATTCTAGAAGCTTTTACCCCTCTCCCAATTTGAACCCAGCCTCAGGGCAGCTGTACTCAAAATTCAGAGGGCATTTTAGTCCACAAGACACCACTGATGTTCAAACACTCATTGTGGAGAGCAACAAGGACAACTCACAGTCTTGATGGTGTGGGCAGTTGGGTTCTTTGGGGTGAGTTTAAATTAAAGGGGAATACAGACAAGGAGCTGCCAAGCCTGTGATAAATCACAGCTGAACAAAACTTTGATCTGAGTGCTCTGGGCCCTTCCCCCACTCTTCCCTAACATCAGCTATCTGGCTGTCACAGGGACAGTTGTACTTTAAAGGCAGCCTGACAAAAATCTCTTCCTTTTTGCTCACATCCCATCAAGCTCTAGGATATATTTATTAACTTTTCTGCTTTTTACTGCAGTCCTTCACAATAAGAACTCAGGAGGGGTGAAAAAGGGATAAGAGCTCACCCCATGGGGCTTTACTGATGTCTCTTCACACAGAGCCTTTAATGAATCACAGGTCTTACAGGTTGCCCTTCTGCTCAGAGTTCCTTATCTCTTAACTGCTCCTGAGAGTACCACGTACCTTCTCCTTTTTGTCTTTTGACTTCTTTTTCTCTTTATCACTTTCCTTCTCTTTCTTAGTGCTTGTCTGTTTTTCCTTGTTCTCTTTGTTCTCTTTCTTCTTCTGTTTCTTTTTCACTGGGCTCTTCTCCAAGCCATCCTCCTAGAAAATCAGTCACAGCAGAGCGTTGGAGTCCCTCACCTCACAAACACTTCCATCCATAGAACATCCATCCTTGAAAGACAAGCCATTTTTGAGGGCCACCCAACTTTGCCCTCAAACATCTTTAAGCAGACAGCAAGACCTGCTTAACCAGCTGCAATCCACCCAAACCCTTGACAAAAGGACATAAAAACCAGACGAGCCCCAGTCTGTTGCTAGCTGACAAACTGCAGATAGGCACCGCTGGCCTGTGCCAGCCGCGCTGCAGAACGTGCAGCCCCTGAGGTAGATACTGATCAGCACACGAACAAAAAGCCTTAGACTCCAAGCCAAACCACTCAAAGGCAACAGCATGACCTTGCTAAACTCCAGCTTCCCCACTGGCTGGCATACTGAAAAGGAGAGGCAAACAGTTCTTCTTTATAAGGGCAACAGGCTTTGTCCTGAGACAGCCTTTTCTTAAGGCAGAATGCAGATGCGTGTGGCCATTCTGGATACCCCCAAACACAACAAGCACTAAACTGAAAGTGGGGGTGGGAAAGGTCATCCCTTCACCCCAGCAGCTGTAGGTATGCTGTTGTGAACCTGCCAGTGTCCTCTGGAAAGCATTCTGAAGACATCTGCTAGGGGTGCCTCGCAAGGTGAGTCTCTGCACTAACAACACAGCTGAAGGAAAGCGATCTGCCAAGTTGACTCACCTTGACTTCACCTTCTTCTGACTGGTTGTCTGAGTGTCTAGGAGGGGAGAGCTCATTCCCATGCTCATCTTTGACTTTGGGAGCCTTGTTCTCTTTCTTTACTCGTGGTTTCCTCTTCTTTAGCTTGCCCTGGTGAGAACACAGGATAAGTGAGGTCAAGTGAATAGCTGCAGCTGCTTCCTGGGGACATAGCCCGTCTCCTCAACACCGTGCCAAAAACTGCAGGTCCTGCAGGGTGGCAAGAACCCTGATGAGCCTGAGTCTTTCAATTACCAGTCCCTTATTAATTGCCACTTCAGCATCACAATACAAGCAGACAACAGACAAGTTCCTATTCCTTCACACAGATGATGTTCAGTGACCTGGGAACTCGAGCTGTCTCCCACCATCCTGTTCATCCTGAAACCTTCAAAATCAAAAAGCCACAGCTCACCTCCTCCCCATCTTTCATGTTTTCTTTCTTGTCCAGGTCTTTCTTCAGCAGTTTCAGTAGATAATCCACTCGGGTCTGGAGCTGCTTTCCCTGAGGTTTCTTATCTGTCTCAACAGGCAGGATCTTTGATAAAGAAGTTTAAGATGAATGAGAAGACACCCACAGCCACCTATCAAACCCTGACAAGAGATACACACTGGCAGCAGTCCTTCAGGCCCACCAAAGGGTTAGAGATGCTGCACCTTCTAGGGGAATAATAAGAATCATAGAATGGTTTAGGTTGGAAGGGACCTCAAAGATCATCCAGTTCCACCCCCTCACCATAGGCAGGGACACCTCCCACTAGAACAGGTCACTCAAGGCCTCATCCAACCTGGTCCTGAACACCTCCAGGGAGGTTGTGAAGCACAGAATCACAGATCACATGAATGATCTTCGATCGCATTCTGTGCTTCTCTGCTCCACAGCCTCCCTGGGCAACCTGTGCCAGTGTCTCACCACCCTCACTGCAAAGACCTTCTTCCTAAAGGTTCAAGCATTTCTTCTAGATCCTGCATAGACCCCTCCTGTGTATCCAAAAGCAAAGCTCCTACCAAGCACCCTTCCCCTGGGCTTTTTGCAGCAGTGAAAGGACCTCAAGGAAGCTCCCTAGAGTCTCTACAATCTTTCTTGGAAGTGTGCAAAACAGTAGGAAAAAAACCCTTTTCCTTTTCAAACCATCTTTGGGATCTTTAGTTCCTTTGAAGGGAGTCAACCTTCCCTGACACATCAGATTTGTTTGGGACAGCCTTGTCACAGCAGGCTGGGTCCTCTCTGGCATTGATGCATGCTCTAAGTTTTGGTTGTCCATAGCTAAGAAGGATTTCAGAGGCTGCTTCTTCCCCAGAGGCATATTATTTCTCCTGTAGCATAAATCAGACTGGTCACCTTCATTGAAGCGGGGGGAGACATACAAGGACTGGGGTTGGAACTAGATGATCCTTGTGGTCTCTTCCAACACTGACTGATTCTAAGATCATGACTGATTCCATGACTCAAAGCTGAGGCTTTGCTGCAGCAATGACACAGATGCCACTTCATGGAGGAAGAATCTCAGCTTGCCAAGTAGGTTCCCTCCTACTATACTTCATTGGAGGCTGGGTGGTGTGTCTCAGGAAATTGTTCTCATTGTAGAATGCCTTCCTTGTAGGAGGGCTCTCAGCCACAGTCTGATCCTTGCTAAAAACGCTGGCAGGGATGTGACAGGAATGGCCAAAGCTGGTGTAGAGATTCTCCATGTTCCTCAGCCCCGTGCTGCAGCTCACTCTCCTCCCATTGTGCTAACACAACGGAGGGCAGCTTATTTTTAACCTGGATCATTTCAACGTGGCCCTCATAAACAGTTCTTATGGGAATGACTGAGGAACAGAGGAACTAGATGGAGGCTTTCCAGCTGGCTTTGCTGCCAGAGCCAGTCATGTAACTATACCCTCAAAGCCAGCAGAGGCCAGGCTTGACATAAGCACTGTCAAATCTGTGAAAAATTATTTCCACACCAGAAATTGAGACTCAGCTTCTTGTGAGATGCTGAAGGAAATATGAAGTCAGGCTTATGCCCTGCCCCCTCTATACCGTGCATGTAACCACACATGTCAGCATTACCAGTTTCTTCCTCCATCATTTCAGTGTGGTTCATATGGTACTGTTCAGAGAAAAAAAAATGCCTGCCAATCAAATAACACAACTCTGCTTTCCATCAAGCATGCAACATTCCTGGGAGGTCACTGTTTTCCTATTATTTATTATTATTGCTGGAGTGGTTACAAGCACAAACAGCTGTTTTTGGAGTACAGCAAAACCATCTCCTCTACAAACACCGCGATGGGCCCAACGCAAGCAGCAAGCAAAGCAGCCTACCTTATCAGATAGCTTCAGCTCTGGATCTGTTTTAATCAGCTCCCAGTTTCCATAGCCATGCTCATAAATTCCCACCAACAGGCGGGAATCCTCCTCCACTCCCCAGTCGACATCAAAATGGGCAGCTTTGACACGGCAGGTCAGGCGGTACCTGAAGGCATTGCAAACAGGAGATACTGTCAGTGATGTGGAGGATGAAGCATATCCACAGATCTAGGCTCTTCCTCCACTACAGAAGCCAAACTCCCTCAGCATCTTTCTGCATTGCCTTCTTAGCCAAACTCACTTCTTCCTTTCCTCAGGGTCCGCAGGAATGGATTTATGCAGCATTTCAAACTCCTCCTCGTGCTGGATGATGGATTTGACATTGACTTGGACACCAGAAATCTTGATAGTAGGACCTCTTCTTTTTCCAGGTCCTTTCCCTGCTCCACAATAAAACACAGCAACTAAGAGAACTCTTAAGAGAAAGAAGTTCCTCTGTGAAAAAGGTCTAGACACAAAGAGATCAACACCTTGCCTGCAACCTCTCATTCAAACCTAAGACTGTCTGCTGTGGCAGGCCCAGAAAAAAAATGCAAAGCTTTTTTCAACTAAGTCACTTAGTTCTGCAATCCAAACACCTACCAGGATCATTTTCTTCAGAATCATAGAATGGTTTAGGTTGG